>CAUJRU010000070.1:183975-783975 GCA_963277665.1 Viscum album
TATGAGTAATTGTGTTTTTATTTCAAAACATCATTCCCAATACATCATATATATAAAGTCGACTCCATTTATCAGATATCAATCCTATTAATGATTCACATTTATATGTATCCCTAGTATTAAATTGTAATTTTTATAATTATCTCATAGAGTGATCCATAGTATCAATTCTTGTCACATGATAATTCTAGGGAATATATATATAGTTATTATACTTCATATAATTTTTTCAGTTTATAAATATGTTTTCAATAGATGGAATTCATTTAATCTAATACATATAAATTACATAGTTTCATTTTTGTATCGATGATTTAAATTATAATTTTTAAATATTACCCATTCCTTTGAATTTGTATATTCAAATTTTACAATTTCCAATCCCTTTATAAAATTAAAGAATATTTCATAAACTATGAATGAGAAAATGAAATCCCTTTATCATACATAATATTAATCTTTTTAGTAAAATTTCTATAAATTATAAACAAATTAATACATTAACCGAAAGGATGAAACATAAAAAAATAACATAACATTTATATTATTTAAAAATAATGTTTGTAAATATATATTTAACATAATGATTTACACATTTTAAAAATATATAAATTTTTAAACAATAATTCATAAATAATGTATAAAAATATTTCAAATTAGGGTATGATGAACATGAATATTTCTTAACCTATATGTACATTTCTTGTTAACTTGTATATAGAGATAATATAAAATATTTTATCTTAAAATATTAAATACTTATTTTAAAAGAATTATTAATGTATAATTTTTTCATATTTATATAAATAATTTTACCAGTATACAGATCTCAAAATTGATTATATTTAATCAATTTATAATTTTAATATAAAAAATTCATTTTTAATTGGATTAAATTTATTTCAAATAAGTCAATGATATTCAATTTAATATTTTATTTATTTATTAATAATTTATATATATAAAAAATTTTATTTTTTTATTTCATTTTTTAAATTATATAATATTATAAATTATATAACCATCTAAATATATATTAATCATATAAAATATCTATGATAATGTTTCTATTATGATTTATATCTAACATTGGATTCAGCATTGGTCTTCCAGATCATCATTAGTGATGGTTTTTTAGAATTTTAAAAATCATTTTTATATAATATTATGTCCAATATGATTTATACAAAGATTTAGTATAATAACATATCATTATATGAAATTCAATGATTTTTTATCATTTTTTATTATTTTATGAGTCATGGTTAAACAATAAAATCAGGTTTCTATGGTATTATATTTTCCTAGAGAGGTCATTTGCTATTAGTATTTTCCGTAGTATTTATTATGAACAGTTTTTTTCAATTTAAGCTATGACCTGAAAGTTAACATTTTTAATGACATCGTGGATTAGTTGTCTACACCATAGTTTTTTCACAATACATATGATACTCTATTATACAAAAAAATTCAACGATGAAAAAGAATGCAATTTCACCCAAACAATTATTTTTTTATTATCTTGAACTAAAATTCCCAATTTCAAATTTGGCACTTAGTTGTCTTAATTTTTTATTGTATTTAAATGGGTTTTTTTAATTTTAAATGTTATGGAACCTATAAAATATGAATTAACCTTTTCATCAACCATTATAAAGTCATTCAAAACAATAACAGATTTTCTTTGATACCATTGATTGGTAGTGACAAAAAGTATACCATAATAAAAGCAATAGAAAAACAATAATGAACATAAATAATCCCATAATATATTTATGTCTTCATAGTGAATAATAAAATGAAGAACATTAAGGATGTCTATTTC
Source organism: Viscum album (assembly GCA_963277665.1). NCBI lineage: Eukaryota > Viridiplantae > Streptophyta > Magnoliopsida > Santalales > Viscaceae > Viscum > Viscum album. Next base: position 185,801 of record CAUJRU010000070.1, read on the forward strand.
ACAATCATGATCCATTTTTCTAATCATTACAGAGTGATTTAATAATGATTTCAATTATGGAATGAAAATACTCATTCATCCCTATAAATCCAAGAATAATAGGATTTTGCTAATTCAAAAAAAGAATCTCAATAAATTAATTATTAAAAAAAATTGTTTTAAAAATAAGAATAGGAATGATTGATAGAAGAAATATTTTATGAAAAGTTCAATATTTTATTCTAACATAATTCGATGTATCCATTTTAATTAGAAGAACCCGATATATATAATCGATTTGAAAATAAAAAATGTCCATTCATCATTAATTTTTTTTCTTTAAAACAGAGCCCCTCAATTATACATTTTTATATGATATTTTTATACTCCCTAATGATTAATTGACGATTACACTCTCATAGATGGTGTTCTAGATCCTCTAATTCATCATCTTATGATGTAAGAAAAATGACATGTTTATATATTATTTTGGTGGATTATAACATAATATATCCATGTTATATTGTGATATTGAAGAACCAACACCATATATTGTCTTGTACTATGACATGATTCACTCAAGGATAGACCATTACATTTTATCAACCACATTTCAATTTCATATTGCTTTAGTGGAAAACAATATTCATCCTTAAAATTACCATGCATGTAATCGTTGCATCAATATAATCCCATATAAATAATAATATATATAAATTTCTCTTACAAGTTAAATGTTCCAAAACATATGGATATTTGACAATAATGGTGTCCTATCCCTTTCATAAAATATTTAAATCACAAATCAACTAAATGAAAATATATAGTTATTGATTAAAATATATTATTTTATGATACTTATCAATACCTAGGAAATTAATAACCAAATATATTGACATAAAAAACATTTTTAATCATCATGTTTATTATGCAAAAGAAATAGATATTAATTTGATAATAGTAAATTAAAAATTTATGTGAGTTTCTTTAAAAACATTATAAACACCCATCCTTTAATAGTTTAGTTAAATTTAAATTCAAATTTATCATTTGCATTAGAAGTATAAGTGTAAAACACATGATAATTTAGTATATGTAAAAATTAAGTCATATTATTGATTAAATTGATATAGAGTCAACAATGGATGTTAATTACTCGCTTTAGTATGGATTCATTAGTAGTATGATAGTTTTTATCAATCTTCCTATTGTGATCTATCTCTCAATTTTCGATATATATAGAAGAAAATATTTTATAATTTGAATAATTGTCCTAATGGTTTTTAAAAGTTTACAGGTTCTAGAATAAATTCCACATGCCACATATATTAATGACTATTAGGAGGGGTAGGGGTCTACTACCCATTATATTGATATTATTAACGATCATCATACAATTACAACAAAATCCATGATTGTTTGTATTTTATCTCTATCTAAAATATTTTTATCAAAACAATTATAGAATTTATCCCATACGTAATTTGATTTACTCAATTCATCCAATATATGAAATTATTTTTGGAATAAATAAAGTAAAAATTGTAATGTTGTTACCAATTAATATAATTCTAAAATCAAGTTAGAAGTTATGTTCAAGAATTAATATTGAATAAAAAAATAATAAATCAATACTTCAAAAAAAAATATAAAAAATAATTTTATCATCCAATTGAAAATATTTTGTTATCTTTTTTTCATACAAGAAGAGTAAGTGTAACAAATATACTCCCCATTTTAGAAGGAGTTAATCATAATGAACACCATATATTATTTGTTTATTATTTAATAAATTTTAATTTAAAATTATTTATTATCTTCTTATAATGACATACCCCCATGAACCATTTTTATTGTCTCATAACATTTTCATGATATGAAATTAAAGGTTTAATACTTACAAAAGTTTTTTTATGTATTTATTATATAACACACTAATAATAAACCATTGTAATCTTACCCGAATATGTTGAACAATTTTTTGAACTCCAAAAATAAGATATCATTATTTTTCATAATATTAAACCTTACTCAAGGATTGTATATTTGATTATAGAATTTAGCTTTAATTTTTTTCATAAAATTGAGTACTATATTGAAAATAATAAAATGATTGAAAATGAGACCTTATTTAATTTGGATATTTGGTAATGGTTGGTTCAATACATTGATTAGTATTGTTTATAATATTTTAAATGTCATTCCATCAAAATGAATAATTGGAATTAAACGTATTATAAATTACGAAAATGCATTTAAATTTTATAACTCTATAATTATTATTAAAAAGAAAGGAAATTATTCTCCAATAAATTGTAATGTTATTTTATAAGTTCATTTTTTATATTTATAATATTCATCTATTACATTGTTATATATATTAAAACAATTATTTAATTTAAATTGTATCTCTATCACATATTACTCCACTTCCTCAAATAATCAGGTGGAATATTCATTATAAGAAGAATTAAGTTATGTATAATCCCAATACATTTTCATATGTTATTATAGAATTACATTTGTAATACCAAAAAATGTATTATATGTTTTTTTTAATTTATAGATCATTAATTTTAGATCATAATAATAATCACTTTATTTACATTGACCATAAATATGATGATTTCAAATACTATGGAGGGTACGAATAGTGATATTTATGTAAAATACCCTAATTATCAATATTCATGCACTAGTATAACTATAGGTGACAAAAACATCTAAAAAATGTAGAAATCATCATCCCATTAAAATATTGAAAACATGTTATAGAAATTAAAAAACTAAAGGATACGATATGTGTCACGATATTAAATGTTTGATTATTACTGAAAATAATCTAAACAACATATAAGATAGTCTAAATTCTATTACTAAATGTTCTTGTACTCTAATATCCACCTTCTTGCCTCCCTAATATAGGGTCCTTTCAATTAGCAGGATCCCTAGAAATGAAATATACATATGCATTGAGACACCCATATAGTGTGTGATTATATAAAAATGAGTAATGAACCAATGAATTCGTAATAGAACTTGTAATTGTATAAATATTTATATTTTATTGAAACCGGAAATTGAAAAAATAAAAATTCAACTGTAGATTTATTATGTGTTAATATAGAAACAATGATCTTTGTCTCTACCTATGTCAGATCCAAGCTCAGTTTCTATTATAGTCTATCATTTCATGAATTAAATCGTTCCATATAGTTTATATATTGGTTAACAATTCAACCATAATATATGTGTCCATATTCGACATGTATGGAAACTTTATACACCCCCATTAATGGTATGTTCTAGTATAATAATCTCTTCCATATTTTTAGTGTCTATAAAGGAGAGACAATCATATTTTAGACTAATATCTATAAATTTTGAAATCCAAAAAAATCCTATATTGACATAGTATCTGGATTTGAGGAAATCCATACAAACAAAATGTATTTATAAATGGAATATTCAATACCATCCAAAAAATAAGAACTACACTCCCCTATATAGGGATAATATTTTTAAAGAGGTAATCCTAGTACCATATAACCATTCATGGAGTGAACATACATGAATCATAGAACATTCCATAACTAGAGTATAATATGCTTGAAATATCAAATAAGATCACCAGTCCAAACATGTACCAACACTAATTTCAAAACATTTAAGAGTTCTCATAAGCATAAAAATATACACCAAAATAAATTTCCATACAATTTTATTCAATACCCAAAATGGTAATGAATTCATACATATGGAGTTCCAATGCACAATGAATGGTATTTCCACCAAGAAAAATCTCAGGCACTATTGATGCCAATAACAACCCCCAATTAAACATGTGCATATTATATAATGATGATCTATGAATATGATCATGATAATAAGAATAATTATTTTATTCTTACTGGTATATAATCATAGTCCCCAATTTGACTTAGAATAAATCAAGAGGTGTATGGATATTCTATTAATCTATCCGCTTGAACATCATTAAATTATGAATTCTCAATTAAATAATGACTGAATATATTACTAAAACTACATAGATTCGTACTCTGATCTATCTCATGATGAGAAGAGGATTATTCATTGAATATTTGATGCATACATTATTGGAATCAAGGATCGTTGATAAAATTAAATTCTATTAAGAGGGAAGAGATATACAATTTCATTTAAAAATAGTACCAAGGGTCATTCTGGTAAAACTAACTTCCAATACAAATTGATGTTTTCAATGAAAATCCACGACATAGATAAATTATTAATATTTCCTTAATGACATGGCCTTCAAGGCTCTATCAGTGTAACATTGGCCCTCATCATCTAGATGTTTTCTCTCTACCAGTTGGTTGGTGGAACCAAGGTTCATCACGAGATTCCCCCAACTCCACTATATATATGATGTAAAACTAGTATCTCCATATTTTTTGTTGGTATCCACATATTCTTAGTGTAACATCCCAGATTTTCCACGTATTCTTTTTTGAAATTATATGGATTGATTTTGTGACCAGGTGTTGAGATGGTGTTGATTTTGAGGTCGGGTTTTTTCAGAACTATTTTTTGAATATATTAATATTTTTAATTTCATGTCCTCTTGGTTTTCCTTTAAAAGTGTAATATCTATTAAATGAGTTCAAAATTCTAAATTCGAGGGCATCATCAAGCTCAAAATGCTGCATTTGTACTATGTAGGGCCTAACATTGGTCAGCAAAGGTCTTCTATGAAAAAACTAAAAAATGATATAATCATCATTAAATAATTTAAATAAATAATATATTCCACATAAAAACCAATTTTAAATTAAATTTACTGTCAAATAATTTAATTAAGTTTGGTAGCTGAAAACCTATAGATTTAGAAAACCTGTGGAGAATTTTTTAGCAAACAAATAGGGGTCGATTGGATTATGGAGAATCATGCCAACATAATTAGAGGATCTCATAAATTATGAAAGAACAACCCTTCCGCATCAATGATCGATCAAACTCATGGTATGATATTTTTATTATGAATTGAAATCTCATTCTTAGTCATGGATGAAATTGTATCAATTCAAGAAACAATAATTGATGCATGCTTCATCGATATAATTAAATTGATAGAATAGTTTACGTTCAATGTTTTTTATTCTACTGACAATGGATTGAGGCCAACAAAATCGAAGGTATATTCTCATTCCTTGAGAGTTCTTTTTGATTTTTATATTTTTGTTCTTCGAGTTCATCGCTATTGGACCCTTGTGGCCACAGTTCAACATTCTGAGCGGATTTAAATGTGATCGGACCCCTGTATAGGGTTAAAACTAACAATGGGGATTGATTATATGAAGATTTAGACCCAATGAGTGTGTATCTATGAATGACTCAAAATCCAGTCATCATAGGTGGTTTGGTGGTTCACGGAAGGGACCCCATTTTTGGACTAGGTGTGACTGTTTGGTGAGGTGGTGTGAGGTAGCTTGAGGCAGTGCGGCAACTAGAGATGACGGATTCTTAGGTGAATACGGAATCTGAATGTAGTGATGATGTTTCGTGAGATGTTTCAGGGGGCTCATGCATAGGTGGTGGTCATATAATGTGGATGGGCCGTAGGATGCGGTGGCGGCAGCTGTGTGGGATGCGACCGGCGACCGCGTTGATCGGGCCAGATGGCTGGTGTGGGTGAGGTTCGTGCCAGGGTCAATGGGAAAGGCCTAGGTGGAGCGGGCCAGTTCATCTGAAAATGAGTGTTTTGAGACAGCGTAGCGGACTAGGATGGATTCAAATAAGACCTGATTCCGAACCGTAGACCACACAAGGAGGTTTCCACATCGACCATGGATAGTCATCCCTTGTAGTCGACTTCCAAAAAAGCTCAAGCTATAGTTTCCCGATCAACCATGGGGTGGTAGACCTTGGGGATGACCAACCATTAGTTTTTTCACAGGCCCAATAACCTCCTTATGAAACTTCAGTGTTCCATTATATATAAATAGTGTTTTGTTTGATGATTTGTCTACTACATTGGGAAGGTAATGATGAGATGACTATTTTTACATGTTAATGTGATATTTTTAGGATGTACTAGAATAGGGTTAGATCATTATCTTAGACATTTCCTTGAGTGTTAAATATGATATTATGTCGACATCAGTGAATTTTAATCCACTTTAGTGGTTGAGTCCGAGATAGAGTCATGTATCCCTCCCTGATACAGGAGTGTGGTCCACTATTTAACATATGGGTGATTTTCTAGAATCCGCATTACCTGTGAAATATGGTAATTAGTATTCTATCTTGAAGGAACATCAGTAGGGTTAGAGGTCTTCCCCACATTGTTGGGAAGGATCCCATTCATTTCAAATTGATCCATATTGGGTTAGTCTAATTCCCCATGTTATTGGGAAGGATCTCATATTTTTGGTAACTTAATATTCATTGATTAAAATGTTCTCAATTAGTTGGGAAAAAAATTAGCTAGACATCATGGGGAGTGTCTCTGATGATATCAAGGCATAAGAAGTTAGTTCCTGTAGAATGATAATTCTTCGAGAAGAATCATGTGGCTGGTTATTGGTTGTGATTGACCTCTTGACTTCATGCCATATATGGAAATATCATGAAATTCTAGTTATATGTACTATTGACATATACCTGTATGATGATGAATATTATTTCATTTTCAGTATTTCATATGTTGTATTTTCATTGTAGTATTTTCCTTTTTGGTATTTCCTTTTTGATATTGGGGTTTACTTATGAGTTTTTTACTCACACCTACATTATATGTTCCACACGTTTGTGATCTTGTGAAAATGATTGAAAATTTTATGGAGTCCTTAGTGGACCAAGAGAAGGTAGAGTATTTCACTGATAGATAGAAAAGGCATGCCCATGTGGCCTCAGATAGTGGTCATGGTACAATTTCCTTCAGGTTCGATAAGGTATGTTTTTTTAATATGAGTTTTAGGAACTTGTTCTTTCACTTTCCCTAAATGGGATGACACTGGAGGCACATCACCGTGTTTGGTTGGTTTGAGGTATAGACTCATATAGTGGGATGTTATTCATTCCCATATTCAATCCTATAATTTCATTTTTGAACTATGATTTGTGAATAAAGTGTTCCCCATGGATTTTTTAAGTTATTGTGTTTACATTTCAACATTTTGGGATTGGATATGTGTGCATTCATAGTTGTAAATTATGTTCATTTCTATGATTTGTTGGATATGACTTCTTGGTGCATGTCCCTGGAACCTAGACTATTGGAGGCAACATTGGTGTAGTCACAACACAATCCCACCTAGGATGGAATGTGACAGAGTGGTATCAAAGATATTTTGTTATACTACTATACATGGAGTGTGTGATGTTTGTTTGGGGAAACCCTATTATGTGTTTTGAGTTTGTCTTTCAGGATAGGGACTCTAGTGTGGGTGTGTTGGTTGACATATCCATACATTGGGACTCTAATTATTTTCATTTTGAATCATACATGAAAACATTGTTTGTGGGGAAAATAATGGTACATTCTTCATATAATAATTGATCTGTTTTCTATTTCATTCTTGTGTGAGGTATCTAAATATAATATATTGACCATGGTACAACATGTTTTAATCAAGATTGTCTATGGGTAAACATCCTATTAGGATTCCTCTGCATGATCCGAATGAGTATCCACCTAATTACGAGGCTTTAATATAGGGGCCTATAGCAAAGATACCACCTCTATGTGGTTTTCCTACTATACCACCACCAATCAAGGACCAGCTACTACCAGCACTACCATTTGAGGATGTAAACATGATGAGTGTGTTTCATGTTTGTAGAGGCAGTTACCTTCTAGGTTTCCATGTGATCCACACCCCCAATTGGATGAGGATTGGACAGAAGGTGGTCACCTATGTTTTATTCCTTGATATGATTCATGCCAACCATATGGTAGTCCTCACCATAACTCTTATTTAGAGATCCCCATGGTGATGGTAAAGCATAGTTATAAAATATCACGAGGAGAAATCTTTCTCCTTGATATAATTTGAGAATATCTTCATGGTGGAGTTATATCTAGAAACATTGTGATTAGTTCTCATACATGAGCTTCTCTGTCTATATCAGGGAAGCATGATTGTGGAAGAGTACTCCGAAAGTATTATTTTTCTTCCTCTCTACTCCATTGGCATGGGGTAAGACCTCATTTTTAGGGATTGAATATTTGAGCATGGACTACTGTTGGATTATTAGGGAATTACTGGTATCTCTTAGCATTCCTACTTAAGTTGTGGTATTATAATGAGCCCTACAAGTGGTGATAATTTTTGTGTCGTGAACATTGGAAATGGGAGCTAATAGTGGCCACCAGGTTGCTGAGACCTATGATGTTGGAAACAAACAACATTCACAAGGAACCAAATGGGCTAGGCACCTTAAGGGATGAACCCATGACATGGGGTTAGCAATTCAGGTCTCTAAGGGTGGATTGAGTTAGACTAGAGATTGAAAGTGTTTCACATATAGAAGTTAGGTGCATCTGAAACATGATTTCCCAAACCGTTCTATGGCTGATTAGAATATTGGAGAGGAACCACCACAACACGGGTATAAATAGAACCAAAATGGTGTGTTGGTAAGTAGATGTGGAAAAAGAGTAAGCATGGATGTTAGAGGTGGTCAGTGGTTTGAAATGTTACCAAAACCACCCCCTTGTGGTCCACACCAAGATTAGGGAGATGATGGATAGGGATGAGAACTACTGCAAGAAATTGATGATTATGACTCTGACACTCCATGGATTATTCAAGGAATTATCTATGAATTTTCCACCTAACTACAGTTTTGATAGACACTACTGATATTTATTCCATTCCTATTTCAAAACTAGTCTAGGGATCATAGATTGTGGTTAAATCATTGAATCGACAATTATTCATAGGGACTCTTATGAGAGGAGATTCGATTATCATAACTTGGTTCCGATATAATGACCTAACACTTGGAGGTGAGAGTCTTGGTTAGGAAACCATAGTAGCTCCGTCGAGGCCATTAAATTTAATTAATTTTATATATTTTTAATCCACAATTCATGATCATATTGTCTATTTTAGGTGAGTAGTTTGGTGTACACATAATTATGGGACCAAGGTTTTCAGTTTTGTTGAAAAAGAAACTCACGTGGCATAGGATAGAAATACAGAAAAGGTTGTTAAAACGATTACTGATAAGTTGATTAGCCTCACCCTCATTGCAGTAGATGATATGAGTCCTTGGTTTCATGAAAGTGTGGAAGAGTGTGAGGATGTCTTTCCTGAATATGTTCTAATTTTACTACAACATAGGAAAATGGTATTCTTTATTGATCTACACCCCATAAAACATCCATATATACACATGTATATCAGAAGAATCCCACAAAGAATAAGGAGATGAGGTTGTAGTTGGAGGAATTTCATAGTTAGGGCTTCATGGGACCCATTGTTTCACCCTAGGTATTCTTGGTATTGTTTTCTAAGAAGGAATATAGGATATGGAGGTTATGTGTAGATTATCAGTTCTTGATCCAAGTGATAATGATGCACATGTATCAAGAACTTATGATCGATGAAATATTTGATCTGTATAATGTGGAAGGGTGGAAATTATTGATTAACTTCATAGTAGGATATCATAAGCTATGAGCACGGGATGAGGATATACCAATGATGTTCTTTAGATGTATTTATAGAATCTATAAGTACATGGTGATTTTGTTTGGAGGAATGAAAACCACAACGGTTTTCATTGGTTTTCGGAGCCAGGTCTTCCAACCTTACATAGAACAATTCATGGTGGTCTTCATCAATGAAATCCTTGTGTACTAGGAATATGAGGAGGAGTAGGTTAGAAATTTAAGTGTGGTCCTGGACACAATCCGAGAACACCAACTTTATGAGAATCTCTTGAATATCAAGTACAAAATTTTAGGGTTCAATTTTCTAGTACCTACCGTTTTATACGTTAGAGTTGGAGTGGATCATATGATGGTTGGATCTGATATTTATTGGGATCTACCCAAGATTGATTTTGTGGTACTAAGATTCCATGGTTTGGCATTGTACTATCAAAGTGTTGTAGCTGACATCTCCCAAGTAGCAGCACCCGTTATAGCTTTCAGGTAGAACAAAATACATTTTTTATGGATCAGTGAATTTCATGTAGTTCTTTCAAGAGATGAGGAAGAGGTTGAAATGAAATCCCATCAAAAGAATTCTATTGGAGGTCATCGAGTATGTGGTGATCAGAGATGAATCAAGAACCTTATTCAATTTTGTCCTAATTCATGGGGAGGAAGATAATACCTATGTATCATGCCAATTTATACTAAACTATAAGATTTACATGTCCCATGATATTGTGCTGGTAGTGGTGGTATTCACTATGAAGATGTGGAAACACTACCTGATGGTATAATGGATGATTTTCTACTCTGATCACAAGTCACTCAATTATATCTTCACTCAGCAGGATATGAACATGAGATATATGTGATTGAAAGAGTTTCTCTCTATCTCTGAGATTCAGCTTTTCTATACCCCCGGGAAGAGGAATGTTGTGGAAGATTCACTCATTATGACATCTAGATTATTGTTGTTGAACGAGGCATCAAAGTAGTTGACTTCATTATTGAAATTTTATGTGGATTTAGATAGAAAATTTTACATCCAATTGATGGATTACACCCCTCCACTCTTACAGTGAGACAAGGAGGCACAATTTTGCGATACCAACAATGAGACAGAACATGCTTAGTTGTCCACTTGGAATACCATTAATGTATATTAGAAATATGGGGATCATTCCATTTTTTGAGAGCTCAGTGTTGTACTAGTGTCATTTCTGGAGGATTTTATGAGGGATTTTCATAAATCCCTTTTGGCGGTACATGCCGTGGTGAAAAAGATGTACCAGGACCTATGGGATCATTTTTGGTGTCTTGACTTGATGAATAATGTTTCTATGTTCATTTCTCGATGCCAAATGTTTCAAAAATTGAAGGTTGATTATGAGGTTTCAGTGTGATTAGATAAACCCTGGTAGAACCTAAATGGATGTGTGGTAAGATATCTATGGAATTCATTATGGGATTACCACATATGTTCAAGGGACATGACCCCATTTTGGTGACCATTGACTAACTCAACAAGTCATTTCACTTCTATCTATATAAGTGGAGAGTTTTGTAGAGAGCATGGGATTCGTCTACATGTAAGATATATATAGATTAGATGGATTACCATCAATGATATTTTATATCATCATGCATGATTTATATCACAGTTTTTGAAGGTATTACATGTGGATTTTTGGAATCCGTTAAACTTGAGTATTGTGTTTCACCCCCAAACAGACTACAATACTTTTCACACCATTCATGGTCTGGAGGACATGATATGGGAATTCATGTTAGATTTTTCCAAAGTATGGAGAGTCACCTAACCCATGTGGAGATTTTATACGACAATAAATATCACCCCATCATTTGTATGTAAATATTCATGGAACGGTATGGGAATCACTATAGGTTTCCACTTTGCTAGTATAACATAATATAGTAAGTAGTCATGTGCACAGAGTTAGTGTGGGCTACCATAGAGATGGTGTAGATCAACCAAGTATATATGAAGACTACAAAAATCTGATAGAAGTCTAATGCTAATAGTTAGTATAGGCAATTCGAATTTGATGAATTAGACCATGTATTCCTTTGAGATTCACCTCAATGTAGATTATGGTGACTTGGTAGGGGCAACAAGTTATTCCCGAGGTTTATCGGTCCTTTCAAGATTCTACATGGAGATGGTGAGATGGCATAAAATTTGGCTCAACCACCGTTGTTGGATTAGGTACATGATGTCTTCTATGTGTCATAGTTGTGGAGGAATGTGCATGATGCATCAGATGTCATTGAATATGGAGAGCTAAACATTGAGGTTGGTGAGATTTTTGTAGAGTACCCATTAGAGATAGTGGATCAACATGAGAGGATTCTTCATGGGTGGTCAATTCCACTTGTTCTTATTTGGTGGATTCATGGTAATCTCTAGGAGAGAACATTGGTGTGGGAGACTCAAATAAATTCTCAACACCATCTATTGTTTCAGTAGACCTTGTTTTTGCTTATGAGAAAATAAATCCCCATATCTAATAGAATGATACATAAAAAACTTTCCATGTATTATTTTTAAAAATTATATGGATTGATTTTGAGATCAGATATAGAGACAGAGTGGGATTATGTGGCTCAGTTTTCCCAGAATGATTATTATAAAATTTATAATCCATTAAATAGAACACACTCATATATTTCCTATAAATGCTGAATAAATCAAAGAAAGGTTCCTGGATAAGAAATATAAGGGCATGGATGAGCTCAGAAAGGTGGATATACATGAGGTGCGACCAAACATTGGTCGGTATATCACTGATATGAAAAACTCTAAATGTATGTAATATTCATTAAATAATATCAATAAAAGTTATATATGATGTAACCACTTGTCTTTTAAATGTATGAATATTTAATTTCCATAGTGTTGACTACACAAATCCTAGAGATTTAGTCAATCATTTCAGAGTTATTTTTGGAAACCAAAGATGGGTCATGGAGATTGTGGGGAATTTGGAAAATAGAGTATGAGGATCTCACCAACAATGACGACACAACCATTATTTGTCAATAAGATAAAATAATCAAGGCATGAAATTTTTATGTAATTTTCCCCCGTAGTCAATGTATGATGAAAATTGATATATGAAATGAACATGAATTGATATGTGCATCATCGGTATAATTTAACTAATTGAATTATTTTCAATATGCATTCATCAGTCAAATAAGAATAGATTTAGGCTGACAGGAACATTTGTCAATTTTCATTACATGGGAATTACATCTGCTTTCCTTGTCCCATTACTTTATTTTAATCACCGTTGGACCCCTGTGGCCATTCTTTGTCATTCCAAGTGTACCTAAACATGATCAGACCCCCTGATTAGAGTAATCCCAAAACAATAGGCCGGTTATATTAATGTCGTGAGTAGATGAGTATGGACCTATGACCAATTCGAGAATAGGGCATCAAAGGTGGATCAGTGGTCCGTGGAAGGGACCACTAGAACATGTAAGGTGTTGTTATCCATCAATGTTGCATGAGGTGGTGGGGTAATCAGAGATGGTGACCTCATGTGGAGGTAGTGACCATTGGATATGGCTGTCCATGAGATGTCGCGACGGCGGTGGTCATGTGGGAAGCGGCTTAAGACCATGTGAAAGAGGATAGATGGATTATATACAAGAAGCATTAGATATTGGAGATGGTTCGGTGCTAAGAAGTTCATGGTAGACCCATCTAGGGAATGTTGGGAAGATTCAGTTTTAGTGGGCTAGGCTGGCCCAGCAGATCGGACCAGATCCAAGTTAGACCCGAGTCAGATAACCACTCGACATGGGGCAATCTCTCGGTCTACCACCAAGGTAGATAGAGTTTCATGATCATTGTCAAATGTCTCTCTGTGAGACGAATCAACCATGGGGATTTCAGATGTGGGGACGACCGACGGTGATGGTATAATGTGGTGTTCAACCTCCATAGTCGGTGGACCTAGCATGAGTCAGTCCATAGGCCCAGTAATCCCCATTGAAAACATCATAATGTCATAACTTCAAAATAGTGAATCTGTTTCCGGAGCCGTCTATGGTGTTATTACACTAATGATGTAGGGGAAATTTGTTCCTTTTATAGTGATATTATGAGAATGGTACATTATAGGGTGAGATAATTCACCTGGTTCACTATATGACAGTTTAGTATGGTATTGGTCCCACATCACATAATTGTAATCCCCTCTAGATGTTGAGTCTTATGATATGTCAAATATCCCTCCCTGGGACTCAAGTATGATATTCTATCACCCCTAGTGGTGTAACTGTGGAATCAGTGTAACCTCATAGAGTAGGATTTTGTTCCTCAATATAGAGGATGCATTGGTAGGGATTGTTGTATTACCAGGGTGTTTAGTAAGATCCCCTTTGTTGTGAATTGATCCATATTGTGTTATTTGTGTTCCCAAGGTTATTGGGATGCATCCCCAATCAGTGGAAAAATAATATTCCTTGACCAATATGTTCTCATTTGGACAGGGGACACATTAGATATTCCTCTTGGAGAATGACTTTGATGATATCATGGCATGAGGAGTGAGTACCTTTGTAATGAGGGTTCTTATAGTTGAATCTTAGGGATTGTAATTAATTGTTACCAACCTCTAAAATTTGTGTCATATTTTAATTATATATTTATAATCTTGTTATACTTTCCATTTACTTGTACCCTTGGGGAAATGATTCATATTTCCTTCATGTTATTTCCTCTGTGGTATTTCATTTGTGTTATTTTCCTTTATGATATTTCCTTTGTAGTTTTTGAGTTTTATTATTAGTATTGTTTAACTAACATCTACATTGGCCTTCCCCCACAAATTTCGTGTATTTTGTAGATGATCAAATCATTGAAAAAGTCTAATGTTGACCAAGACCTGGCGATTCTTAGTAGGGATATACAGATGATTTGTGCTCCCACGAAATTAGCTAGATATCCTAGTACTATTGTCTTCAGGTTGGATCGGGTAGGGTTTTCCACAGATGAGTTTCTAGAACATTTTCATTCACATTCCATGTCTAGGATTGTGTGAGGGACACATCACCATGTGTTTTCTGGTTTTTATTGACTATTTTGACAATCTTCTATTATCTCCCTATTTACTTTCCATTAAATCAACAGTTGTATTGTTGTTATTGGATATTGTGGTTTTCCTGAATATTTGACATAGTGTTTTTTCAATTAAATATTTGGGGCTTATATATGTGTGCATGAGTAGTGATACATTAGGCTAGTGCCTACCATTTTTGGGATATTCTTACTAGCTACTAGTCCCCCACCCTTGGAATATTTGATGTAGGCTTGGGGTTGTCATGGAATGGGCCCCTCATCGATGGGTAGTGACACATAAATTTAATTTTTTACCACCCAAAATTCAAAAACATTCATAAAAAAGATATTAAACTAGATAGAATATATGATTAACATAAACATAAATTTTGTTTTTTACCTTGATTAGTTTACAATTATTTCGTGTTAAATTAATCATCTTCTTAAGATGTGGTCGATGATATGTTTCCTAAATAACTCATTCCAGTGCTCCCAATAATTTTACCCTTAATACAATTTCTATATTACGATTTATCATTTTCGGGAAAATGAAATACAATATGTCATATCATTTTTATAATAATAACCTAAAAACATATATAAATTATCATTATCATATGCTCCACTGATTATGCATCTATATCTAACTCAATGTACAAATATTTGAACACATGGGTTGGAAAGGGATAATACATCATAGATTAAGAAACTTGTAAAAAATTTAAGAAACATGATACCGTGTATGTTGTAAAATTAGTAAACCATGGTTTAAATATACTTGATAAACTTAAATAGTCCCAAATTCTATGGTTCATATATTCCTTATTTCTAGAAAATTCAGTTCCCCAATTATGGTGACACCCACTATAAAACAAGATTACCTATAGTGAATTCCAATTTACCTTTTGTCAACATAATAATGTATCAGTATCTATGTGGTCACAAAATACTTATAAATCAACTTACCATGATATTTTGTCAAATGTACCATACTAATACGATAAACAATTTCCTTAACTACATCATGCCAACATAGTAGTATAGAACTTGATCGGCTATAAATATCCTTGAAAACAACTACAAGAATTAATGATTGGTAATTTTTATTATATGAAAACTATGTGATTTCTTGTTGATCATCCCATTATCTAAACAATTATAGTATTAAAGCTGATATTATAATGTACAAAATCATAATTGTACTCTCTAAAAGTTAATAATTCACCAAATGATACACTATACTCCTCTTCATTTGAGTCCCCAGTGCAATTTCCATTTCTTCTATAATATATATTTTCAAACATGTATCATTATTTAGTACCATTATATAATGTAAACCATATAGTGATGCAATCTTCTTGATATAAATCATTTCCAAAATTTCTATGTGTTGTGTCTCTCAGATCAATAGTTATTGTTCCACCTTCATCATCTTGCCAATTCTCACCATAAAACAAATTTGACATCCCAGGGTCCCAGGAAACCCCATCAAAAAATCAATTTTCATTTCATCACACTTCCACATAAGAACATGATGTGGATAAATAATAATAAATGTTTTCAGTTCACAGAAATTATCCATTGAATGGTCATGAAATGTGAGATAAAGGCCATGATTATTTTAATACATCTCAATCACAGGAAGAATAATTATATTTTTAAATATATGTTTTGAGAAATTATATTAAATTCCCTATAGAGTATTGGTTTGACCCCCATCAACTCTCCCCTAATGAAAGAATGATCCAAAACTCTCCCATTAAAATATATCATGTCATCACTATTCTTCAACCACATGTGAATTGGTAAAAAACCAACATACCATTACCACATACATGAGAATTCAATATATGATTCTATAGAAGATAATATCTTATACTGAATCATATATATGATTATTAATGGTGAAAATTCCATTACACCTTGGATCTCAATTGTATCCATCAACCACTCAATCAATAATCATAGAAATCACTCTCCCTCCTCTGAATTCTTCTCCCCAAATACTTGGACTTTTTATCTCATAGTGTCTTAAAAAACATGAAATTTCAATATTTCATAGATGAATTCCATGTTATATGTATGTATATAATCCAACCAATTCCTTTTACATGTATTGAATCCCCGCATAGAGATGATTCATTACATGATTTTATGGTTTGTGCATAAAATAATTTTATTATAGAAGAGGTAATGACATCCACATATCATTACCAGCACTACATCCCCATACATTATGTTATATTTGAGGTATTTTAACTAATGGTGACAAAGATATTGAGACCAATAAAAAGATATATGATCTTATTACATACATAAAGCTAATAAACTGAAACCTGAAGCATTGTGGAAAAACGAATTACCAATCATAGGGTTCAGAAAGATCAAAATAGAATCTTTTTTTATTATACTAAACAAATATAAGATGGAATAATCACAATGTTATGTCCACTAAAAATTCAATATCATTATGTTATTTCTAGATATTGGGATTCAAAAAAGGGGTATGTTCTAAAGAAACCATATATAATATCCATCTAAAATACGAATGATCTTGTCTCAAATGATGCATTATAAAGCATATTGGAAATATACACCATACTGTTAAATATATATGTTCCCTTATAACCAACAACTAGAACCTAGTTCCTCACATATACACCTCCATCATATTATTTAATACCCCATCACTGGGGATATTGAATACTATTTTCTGAATAATTATATATCGTAGTCAATTGATAGTGAAGCCTTATAGCTGATCAATATTTTTGTCTCCATAAACCCAAATATAGATACTTCGACCCATGTAATTATAAATGAAATTTCCATCCACATAAATCGAAATAATTATCTGGATTCATAAAAACCAATAGATGATTCTCTTTATATCCATATTTACACCACCTATCATAACACTAATCTATAGAGGGAGTTAATGAACCACTTCTCTAATAGCTATGTGACGACGTAGTTGATATCTCATCTGACATAAACATTAAAAAACTAGAAAAGGTAATAAAAAGAATAAATGTAGTATAATTCCATAGTATATTGGGGGATGGATGGATACATTCAGTAATTTCCTCCTCATGACCCTTCTCAATCATCAGACCTTTTGATAATGCTAAAAAATATACCTTCATCCTGAAGCACATAACGCGACCCCTTAACTCCAATATAAGGACGATATAAATTTCATTGACCTTATTCCCTCATTAATTTATAGAAGAGGATTGATGTGACATAACTCCATGAAATGAGTATAGTTAGAAGATACCAACATCGTCCCTATTAAAGCACAAATAATCTCAATTGATGGATAAAAAATATATCTATCTATAAATATCCTAACAAAGAGTATATTGTAGATGGTCTAAAAATTTAGGCCCAGATATCTCCCATCCTAGTTTATAAAAACTAAAACATCACTTTATGTATCCATAAAAATAAAAGGAATATGCTTATCCATGTGATCCTTCAATTTCCCCACTTGTTTAGTGATCGACATGATATAAATATCCAATATTCATTGTATTTTTTTCCAACATTACCATATAATTATATGCAGTATTAAATCTAGAATACTTTTTCATTGTTGAAAAATATCGTACATTATAATAATTAATAAAGACACAATATTAAAAATATTTTACAATAAATTGGATCGACTACTCAAACCACATTGAGTTACCATTGAAGAAAACACAAATACATACAACCATATATATGTAGGTACAACTATAGATTCCTCCCACACATGAATATCCATATTTTATTCCGTGTGTTTTAATTTATTGAAATATAATTTTAGACGACATTCAAATGCTTTAAATATGAAAAATATACATTGTTTTCATTATTTAAGTCACAAAATATTCTAAAATCATAAAACCATATTCATGTGTATCACCCAAAGAAGAAATAGTTTCATACAAAAAGTAAAGAAAAAAATCGATCACATCCCATGTAAATATGATCTCTATAAAGTAGAAAAAATTCATGATATTTTACGAAATCCATAACTTAGTTAAAAATAATCTATCTATTTCTAAAAAAGATAAATAATGAAAATATGAAAAAACAATTTTTAATAATTTTAAACACCCCTACTAAATCATCGAATCTTTCTAGTGTTTCCCATGGCCCCATGTATGTCTCCCTAACAGTAATAGGTTGTTGTCTCTGTCGGAGGTCCTTAATGTTACCAAGTGAAGACTATTCCCTTAGAGATAATATCTATGAACTAGAATTACACTAATTAATAAAATAAATCATTGTGAAACACATATGGTCCAATAATTATATAAATAAATGGAACACATGTTATAAAAAATAAAAAAAACAGCAATAAACCACCAATGTGGTAACACAACAATTGTGTTATAACAAATAATATTTAAAAATTATATAAATATTTATATGTCCATAAATTATTTCATCCATATTCCATGTTCCATTTATTATCACCCTAATTCATTGCATTACTCTTTGAAATATCCATAACCATGATATCTAATCACTCATTGAGATGCATATTTATGTTTTGATTATATAACCAGTTTGACACAACAATTTAGTCCTTAACCTAAATTCAAAAACAATATAGTAGTGTTTTTCATCGTAAAAATTATATATAAAGATAATTAGAAATGTGTCAAGACATCCAGTTCTAACCAATTAAAATCTAACCTTAACTGTACCCTCTATGGAACAATATTAGAATAGTGTTAGAAATTGTTGTTTCAGGACATAAATAACTCATAGGGTCAATACATTGTATATATAATTTCAAAAACCTAAAAGTGTATATGATCTGAAATTAATAAAAAATTATACACCCTCCATTAATATTTAGTCAATGGGACACCTTTTTTAGACAAATATCCTCTATGAGGAAATCCGCACAATCATATATTAACCCACTTACTAGGTCCTGGGAAAGCAACAAAATTATATACTGAAAAAATATCTTAATATGGTTAATTCTATAAACACACATATATTCTGTGGATGTTAATTAAAATATATCCAAAACTAAGACTAGCTCTCCAACACTGAGGTGGTTTCTTTTCAATCTTAAATAACATGGTACCCTGTGTTACGTCTCCGAAAAATCATATATTCATTCCAATAAATTAAACTATAATCAATTAATAATCATGTAATATCAACTATGGCATAACAACCATACATTCCCTCACATGTATATCCCATATTATTAGGGATCCATTGGTCTATAAATGATCTATCTTATATATAATTCCATAAAAGTACATACCACTCTATAAATTACATGAAAATCCTACCTCAATATTTATGACACCCAATGTCCGGAATTTCGAACATGACCATTCCCATAAACAAATTATTCCAACAAACATCCGCAATTCAACATGTAGGGACTCAAAAATTCAGATCCGTGAAGAATAAAAAATTAAATTAGAGAATTGGATAAGTCTTACACAATGAGAATCACATTCACGTGTAGATAATGAAACAATGAAGACATATAAAAAAATTCTCATGATCTAGTAATAAATACATTGATAAATCAATAATTCCAATTTAAATCCTGATAGAATACGTAAATATATAAATAATATATATGATCTATAATATATTTCATTAAAAATAGTGGATTTAGGTAATTAAATTATGAAACATATCATTTGGATGTCAAAATAATGATAAAACATGAATAAAAAAGTGACTTGAATGAGAGATCCAATTACATCCAAATAGTTCCCCTATAGTAATTTTTATCGAAGGGATGTCAAACCAAATTTGATGTATTTTTGAAAAGGTGCATATAATTGAAATTAAAAATATTCCCTTTGTTGTAGTGTCATATGTGCTCCACTAACTAGGTGATGGAACCACTGGAAAGCCAATGATACTTACTCATCCACCATCTCATCATTGTAACTATACCTACTAGAAAGAGGAACATTGGTTCTTCATTGGATTATTTAACCTCAACTAACTATTCAATAGAACAATAACATATAACTAGTTCCACACAATAATTACCATGATGTTGGATTATTCACCTAACTCCTTTTATTTTAATTTACAACTTCCAATTTCGAATGAGTTTCTATAAAATTCATTATAAACGAAACTAATATATAGCTTTTATACTATTAATTTACCATGAAATTTAAAAACATGAAGATAACTTACTCTACAAAATTAAAAAATATATAAGTATATACCCACATAATTATTATTTATTATCATTTTCCAATATTTCTCAGTGGAAAAATAGAATATCTACTATTACTCAACCTAGTTTCAAGTGACATCCAAATAAAAATACACCTATAAAGACAATAATAGGTGTCTAAAGTACCCAATAAATGATTGGGATAGATCCATATCATATTTATGGGTCATTTAATTGGAAAAATTTACAAAACAATAAATCAAGTGAAATAAACTTGAGCTCATGAATGTTTTATGAACCTAAAGTCCAATGGTGCTGAAAAACATTACAGGTATTTCACAAAAACAAAAATTCAACTAAGTGAACCATTCCATGATCCTAATTTTCACAAGACCAGCTAATAATTTAAAATGTAAAAAACACTATAATATAACCATTTTCATAATCTAGAATTTTTTTGTCAATATAACTCCCATATTTGATCGAGTAATAATAATCCAATTCTATGGAAAGAAATAGATGCTCCATATGTTCCAATATATTCACTAACACTCCAGTTTTCCACTTTTATTATAACATTAATCCATATATTCCTAAATGATATAATTTAATTTGAACATTTACATATCAACCATATGATATCAAACTATATATTTCATGGATTTTTATATTCAAACAAGTGTAATGAATCATTATTCTAATCCATTATATCTGGAAAATCATACAAATGAATCATATCCTTATGATAATAATTTTTGATGTATGTATTAAATACTATTCCCACAAACATTGTATATTGAGAATGTAATATATTAATAAATTCTATAAAATTATCATTAAAATGATATAAGTATGAATTTTATGGTATAGATTTATTAAATCATAGTGATGTTGTATCAAACATATGTCCACTATAGTATTCAATTTATATGCATTTATCATATTCTAATGTTATATTAATGTTCCTATAAGATCTTATGGTTACAACATCTTATGATTCATCTATTTATCACATGTTTTAGAATTTTATTCCCGATAATAATAAAAAATTATAAAAAAAATAAAAAACTAAAAAAATTATATTTTATTTCTTTTAATCATTTATATAGTACAGAATTCATGATAATCAAAAACATTTTATTAATTCAAGAAAATCATTACACCAAAAAAATTAATGATTAGATAATATGTACAACACATGGAACCTCAAGACACTATTGCATTCAATGTTCTAAAATACATAATCTATATATTCATGAAATTTTATTACAATTATCAAAATAATACATCTAAGAACATATATTTATGGTCAATGAATAAATAATTTTGTTATATAAATTAAATTTCTTATTATATCCGTCTCCCACATATCATGTTAAATTTGAAAATTCAGTCTTCATAGACTTCTAATTACGAATTATAACATGATAATTAGCATCAACTATTCTGATAATAAAAACATCATTATATAACTCTAATAAAAAATATAATATCTATCATAATCTGGTTTCTCAGTCATAATGATATTTTCCTATGGTATAAAAGTGAATTTTTCCACTATAGAGAAGAAAATTCTATACATACACATCAGTATAATTAAAAATATCCAAAAACTGTTGATAAAATATATTTTTTTTCAAAATAAATCTTCAAGAGACATGGGGATATAATTTTTTTAAAACATAATTAACATTTCCAATTATATAATATTTTAATTGGATGATACAAAATCCAAAATATTACAGTTATAACATGTAATAAATAATGTGGAATTTATTTAATTTATATAAATAAAACATGATAAAATCATAAATGAAACATGAATTGTTAAAATTTATTATGTAAATGAAATAATTGATTTCCAATTTACAATTCACAAACAACTGAACAACATTAATTGAATGATATAACAACTAAAATACATTTAACTATATAAATTTTATTATAAATACATGGTTGATTATTAAATGTATCCATAGTTAAAATAACTATGAAATTTAATCCTATTCGATTATAAATTTGATGAAAATGATCATACCATATAACAACATTTAATTTGTCAATAACAAGCACAATCACCACAAATTAGGGATGAAAATTATGGATTCATTTACATCCTTATCCAAAATATTTCACTGAACATTGAATTTCCTAACATGCAGTTCGTATCTTATAAAACCATCAATCAGAATATGTTAATAATCAATCAATAATAATATGAAATTCATGAATCCTAAATATTTTAATAAAAAATTAGAAGTGATAAGATAAAATAGAATATAAAGAGAACTAAAATCATAAAAATAGTGAGGTAGTGAACTACCTAAAATATTTTTATTTGAGTAAGGAGTTATCTATTAATAATATCAACTCAATTATGTTATTTATTAGTGATGAAAATACTAATCTTGTTACTCAATTTTTCATTCCATCAATCAGAAATATCACATCTAAAAAATTAATGTTCATTATCACATCAAATTCCATTTAAACAATAGTATATATAACTTCATTATATTTTTTAGAATACATATAATACAAGATTTTATTCTTGATTCATTATTTTCAAAAGATAATATATTATAATATATAATTGATATACACATAAAACACAAAAAAATTAAATATATGATAATAATGTGTGTATATTGATTCATGAATAATAAATTATTATAAGGATTTCCTTTATGGAAACTGTTAAAAACTATGTATGTCTAGTAAAAAAATGACCATTATTTGAAGATAATTAAATATATGTGTATAAATTAAATAAATAAATATATTGTATAAAAAATAAAAATAATATTGGTATTTAAATTTTGAATTTTGTTTTATGATTCTAACTTTTAAAAATGTAGTATAGAAGTCAATATGTTCATCAATGATTGAAAGAGGGAATATCTCATTTTTTATATTTATTGATGATATTATATTTTATATAGAAGTTATATGAAAAAAAAATTATAATTTTTTTATTTTTTGAAAAATCATATCATTGGAGAAATGAATTATTTCCTGGAACATTTATATTTATAAATAGAAATGGAACATTATTATTTTTCAACAATAATATACTTTGGTGACAATAAAGATGTTTTTTATTGATAATGAGAAACTAGTTCCATGTTAAATTTTATATATAAATATACGCTTGATAGATGAATTTAATATTAATTATTATAATTTTTTTTTAAATGATTAGGAGTTTTCTATATCTAAATGATGTTGAACTGAATATCATCTATGTTATTACAATATCTGTAACTAATTAATATGTTCCCAAGGAAGATTATTTTATTTTTGAAATGATATTTATAATGAAAAATGATCTACAAATGATCTATTTATATATAGTAGAAAAATATATCATGTCCACTATGAAAATTCTTATATAAATTGGGATTAATGTTTTTGTGATCATAATTTTATACCACATGGATAATATTTCAAAGGTGAAATATGTGCTTCACGAAATAATGAGCATTGAAATTAGGTTATCAAGAGTTAAATAGAAAAAATATATGTAATTTTTACACTAGAAACATGAATTTTTTTAATCAATGAAGTTAGAAGGTGATTATCATAATCTATAAGTGATGATACAGTTATTTAAATGTTGTAATAAAATTTTTTTAATGTTTGGGGCCGAAGCCTTATTTAATTATTTAAAGCAAAGACCTCTTTAAATTGGGTAGAGGGAGACCCATTACATATCCCAAAGGACCAAAGACATGTGTCCTGAGATCTAGGCTTGAAATCCCATTTTTATGGCCCAAAGAGCCCCTCGTGGAATAATACTTCTATTTTACCCAAGATGCTACCGTACTCGCTACAGTACCACTTCTGCCACGAATCATGCTATAGTGCCTACACCACTATAGTGATGTCGCCGCTACAGTTCTGCCACAGCTACAATACTGCTACTATGCCCTAACACAGTGTTGTTATAGTACCCCCGAAAATTAGTCCCTACCTGGATTTGATCTTAGGTCTTTTGGATTCCAAGGAGGAGCCTGTACCACTAGATTATAGGCTCATTGGCATAGGCTGTAACATTAAATGTAAGGTTATTATCTAAAGAAATATTGATTAATATTGTTTTTTAAATCAAATAGATTTAAAATAAAAAAAATACAAGACGAAAGAGAAATAAGTAATTTAAAAGGCGGGGTTCCTTCTTATATATGATCATGTACTGGAGTTTTAACAAAATATTACATAAGTATAAATTTCTACAACTAAGGACGATGATGGCTGACTGACCTGAGAATATTTTAGAAAAAGGAATGGTGTTTTCACCATCTCTGTCACTTTTCCATTGTATTATTTTTTTCCAAATGTTATAAATAAATTTATATATATATAATTTGAATGGTATAATTTTTTTTAATTAGGATAAATTATCTTATTGAATAGAATATATTTAGTGGATGTTTTTCAGAAAGGAAATATCTTCAGTTCAGGGTACACATGTATTTCTTATAGGATATTTGGGGAGCCATATGTAAGATTAATGTTTTTTAATTTTCCTAATTCTATAATATGTATTCATATATTTCATGATTTTTAACATATATATTGACTATATTTAATTATATTGAATAATAATAGTCATTTTTATGTCAATATGAGTAACTCTTCTAGAAAAAATTATATTATACTTTGTTATTCTATTTTCATGCACTATGTAAACTCATGTAGCCTATGAATGATTATATAATGATTTAGTTATTTGTTTAGCAGTGTTTTGTGTTCATAATTTTATGAAATATCTTTTGGATTTAATTTTCGCACAAATTAGATATAATAGTATACTTCTATGCAATATGAGATTTTATATTTAGATGTTTAAATTATATGTGACAAAAGATTATGTGGATATTATTATATAACCTTTTGTCATTTATGATCCTAAAATTAATCACATTCAATCCAAAATGAACATAGGTATTTTGGATGAGTGGAAATGTGTTTAATGGATAATTAACTGATTATTAAGAAAAATTAATATGTGTATAATTAAGATTAAATTTGGAATCTATTGGATCTAATATTTAAAAAAATAATATATAGTATCCAATATATCGCACCACATGAATGTGTGAGAGAGAATATATTTCCTATTTTCTGAATAATGGATTGATGTGTGATCATGATTCATTAATAATTTCAAATAAATTCCAGGCCAATATAGAGAATAAAAAAATATTTTTTTTATTTTTGTGGTCTTTATTTTTGAATGAACAATTCATAAAAATAATAATTACCATTGGGATCTTCTAATACAGTGAGGTGAAATTGTTAG
Organism: Viscum album; assembly: GCA_963277665.1. Classification (NCBI taxonomy): domain Eukaryota; kingdom Viridiplantae; phylum Streptophyta; class Magnoliopsida; order Santalales; family Viscaceae; genus Viscum; species Viscum album. The sequence continues at coordinate 211,995 of CAUJRU010000070.1, forward strand.
TGATCACTGTTTTATGTATAAGACGTATAATAACATTGTTAAAATTTCATATCTAACATATCAATAATGTTGTATTATTTGAGAACTTATTAGTTATTCCAAACAAAATAATTTTTTGGTCATGCATCATGTAGATAAAAATTGATCTGCATATCAAACATTTTTTATATATTCTAAATTCCTATACATATTGTGAAATACCAAATCAAATGGTATGGTTTAAAAAATACCCCTTGGTTATCCTCATTATGTATAACATCCCAAACATTTGGACCATTACATTTTAAAAAATGTAATAATTGTGTTGTTTGGGGAGAATCCATAGTGTTTTATGACTTGTGAGTCATTCCAATGGTGTGTCAATACAAACGTTTCAAAAATTACAAGTTTACCTATTGTTATTCATTCCAACAATGTTTCATTCCAATAGTTTTCCAAATTCATTTATTCCAATGTTGAATCTTTCCAACAGTGTTTTCATCGAATAATTTCCCAAATATTTAATTTTCTAATGATGATTGATTGTAGTAGTTTTCTAAATTTCATGTTTCATAATTGTTTATCATTCTATTGGTGTGTCATTCCAATATTTGATGAAATTTCTTGTTTCCCATTGGTGGGTCATTTTTGCAATTACTCATTCTAGATTTGTATTATTTATTTCAGTGACTCATTTCATATGGTGACTCATTTTTTGGTAGTGACTCATTTCTAGAAGTGATTCATTTTGAAGGTGAAACATTCCTGGTAGTGAGTTATTTTTAGTGGTGGCTCATTTTGGTAGTGACTCATTTCTGGGGTAAGCTATTACTAGTGGTGACTCATTCTAGCAGTGACTCGTTTTTTTGTGATGACTCATTATGATGGTGACTCATGTCCATAGTAGGAAAATGAATAGAGTTTAGAGTTCTTCCAGTTTCTACCTTTGAAAATATATTATAATAATATATGAGTTTAATAATATAATTAATGATTTTTAAAATTTATTTCAAAATATATTTATTGTATTTAGTGTTTTCAAACATTACTGTTTCATTTAAAACATATAAAATGAATGGATCAACTGAGATCCTCTTTTAATGGACAACTAAACTATTTCAAACCCTATTAGTTTCAGATCTACTATTTTTAAGAATGATATCTACCCTTTTATGTTCTTTTAATGGTTGGGGATGAAGCCTCATTTGTTATTAAATAAAAGCAAAGTCCTCTTTTAACTGGTTAGTGGGAGACCCATTACATTGCTCAAAGGCCCATTAGGCATTCCACTACTAGAAAAACAGGTATTTGCGATAGGATCCCGTTGCAAATGGACTTTTGCGACGGGGGCCCGTCACAAATCGCCCATTGCGGAAAACGCCGTTGCAACAACAATTAGTTGCGACAGGCCCGTCGCTAAAGATATTATTTGCGACGGGTATCCTTCCCGTCACAAATATTACTCTATATATTTGTAAAAACTTTTAAAATAGTAATTGCGACGGGCCCCATCGCAATAGGTATTTGCGACGGGCCCGTCTCAAATAGTACTTGCGACGGGACCCGTCGCAATTATGTTTTTTTTAAAAAAATTAAAAACTATTATTAAATTATTTTAATGGATATAAAAATAATACTATTTGCGATGGGCATAGTATCCCGTCGCAAATACTATAAAAAAAATAATAAATTATTAATAAATTATTTTAATTAATACAATAATAATACAATTATAATTCAAAAATAAAAAATAATAAAATATTAATAACTGATTTTATTTAAAATAATAATAGAATTATAATTCACAAATAAAAATAATAAATTATTAATAAATTATTTTAATTTATATAATAATAATAGAATTATAATTCAAAAATAAAAAATAATAGAATATTAATAAATGATTTAATTAATATAATAATATTAGAATTATAATTCATAAATAAAAAAATTATTAATAAGTTATTTTAATTAATATAAAAATAATAGAATTATTTTACATTCAAATATTAAAATAATTCAAATATTACAAAAAAAATATAATTAAATTATAATATTATAAAATTTTAATATATATATATAATTTAATATTATAAAATATAAATAATTTTATTATTCATATTAATATTGTTATTTCAAAATATAATATTATTAATATATTATAATGAGAAAGAAACTAGGAATAGAAAAAAAATCATATTTTGATTTAACAAACTTTATAACATAAAAACAAACTCTAATCTGAAGGAGGGGGGAGGGGGAGGGGGATCTGCAGATGCTGGTGGAGGAAACTACATCCCTAAAGCATGAGTGAGTCAGCGCATGTACTCCATCTGCTCCTGGTGCTGCTGCTGCCACCAACTCATCTGCTCCTCGTACAGCTGTTGTTGGCATCGACGCTCCTCCTCATGTTGTTGCTGCTGCTGTCGCATCTGCTCCTGCTCCTGTCGGAGACTCTCTATTAGTGCAGTCTGAGATCGCAACTGATCCTCATACTATGTAGCATAACAAGATGCACGAGATCCTCTCGAGCTGGATGCCGACATCGCAGCACTGCCATAATAATCTCCTGGAGTCAGTTTAGAGCTATACCAACTACCCAGCCCTTCTCGAAGGCATACTGGGTGGCATGCATCCATGCCGCCTCATCAAACTGACGGCCAGTGGTCTGATCTGATGACTCGGCCTGACTCTCAGGCCGGGTCTGTGACGTTGCGGCCTCATATGACTCATGTAGTTGCAATATAAAATTAAAATTGTGAATATATTATATGCAGTTAATTTTTAAACTTGAAAACAAATAATACTGACCACGATGTGATGCTGACGATCACCTCTGAGCTCCCCAGTAGCATGATCACTATACATCCTCTGATATACGCCGTACTCTGTAATATCGGGGTGCTCGACAGCCTATAAGAATAAAAAACAAACTGTTAATATTTATAGTCATATAAAATATTTATAAATAATGTACGTACCAGATGCTGTCTATGAGTACTGAAAGAACGACTCATAGCTCGATGAGTCACCTCTTGTCTCCCCTGATTCAGCCTCCCCACCGACGATCTCCTATGAAAGGCACCACTGAACCAGTGCGCACATAATCCATCCCATACATGGGATGAAATGTACTCTGGTCAGTGTGCTCTACATGACTCGTCAAAATCTGACACTCCTGCTTTCTTCATGGCAGCTTTTCTTAAATTTTTCAAAAACTGATGAAAGCGATCACGCATGCCCACCTCCCATGCCTTGTCGATGGCGTCACGGATGGTATCCTCGATCGGATACCATAAACCCTACAAATAAATCAAAATATCAAGTTAGAATTGAAATAATTTTCAAAATAAAAATTATTTATTTACGTACGTACCAACCAATGGCCGAACATGGCCTGCTGCATATCAATGGGAATCTGCTCCCATGTGGTCCACGGATGAGAGAAATAGTTTCGCAAAATAGCGATGCCCTGTCCGACTGCTATTTGCAGAAAACTGTAAAAATAATAAACATTTATTATGTGAATAGATTAATGAAATCTTAGTCAAATCCACAGATTATCACACAGGTTATCACACCTTCATGTGCGTGGATCAAACCCAAGACGTGGAAATCGCTCGGGGACGGGGCCAGGAATCATCAATCATGCAAGACCGTGCCCCCACCGCGTACTCCCTAGAGAGCCTGCAGGTTCAGGGTCATCTGCCAGCAACTCATCCGCATCGAAAGGCAGGTCAGCATCCGCCAACACACAAAATGTCTCGCCGTCCATCTAAAATAGAAAATGTTAATATTGTTAGCAAATAATTGATAATTACTATTATATATACAAATATATATATTATGATTGTATATAACTACCATGGAATTCTATCAGTGTTCATCTTCATCATTATCTTCATATATGTCAATGTCATCTTCATATTCCTCCTCAACATCATCGATTTCAATTCGAGTTCCAGTTGCTTCATCTATTACCATTTCAAATTCATATGTGACATTATTAACATCATCGTCATCACCGAATCTTAAATGTGGGGTGTCGTCATCGACACTGATGTCTCTTTGTAAAAAATATTTATTTTGATGACTCTCTTGAAAAACTACAATTCTTTGCACATCAGTGAAAGCACATTCACTTTGACTAAACTGATTGTCTCGAATTTGGATTTTTATTACACTCCACCAATCAGTCAAGTCTCTTGATGTAGCAAAATACATTGCGTAATAAACTTGATGTGCCTTTTGAGCCAATAATAATGGTTCATTTACTGCGAGAACACTTTTACATTTAATATCGATGATTCAATGAGTCGGATGAACATGCACGCCTCTCTCTGTATCCAACCACCGACATTTGAACATGGTTATGTAATGTTGTCCAAGATAACATACTTCAATGATTTCATCAATTATGCCATAAAAGTCAACTTCATTTTCTCGATGATGAGATCCTCTCAAGCTAACTCCACTGTTCATTATTTTTTTCAATTCCCTATATGCATGTGTGTGAAATCGAAATCCATTCACCACATATGCATTATAAATTTTAACAAGTTTGGAAGGCGGGTTACTCAATATACACAGCTGTTTGTCAATTTTATCAGCATGTCGAGACACCTGAATATTTGTGAAATAATTATCAATATAGAAAACTATACATTGAATGAGTTGCTAAAAGATAAAGAATTTATGATACCAGTTTTTGAAACCACTGAGAGAAATTTTTCAGTCAGCGTTCTTCGAGAGCAGCTGCTGTAATTTGTGGAATTTGTTTCTTTATATGATTATCATACAACCTATAAAAACCAATGTTATTAACTGTATCATAAATGATAGAATAAGTGATATAAACACTTACAGAACAACTGATGTCATCTCTTCACAGTTGAGAAGAACATACATATGAGCTCTGTGATGTTCATCATCCGAAAGCCAGCGTTCATAAACTCCACCACAACCAATATCTGGCTGGTTGAAAACAGATAATTGATTGTCGATTTCATCAATATTTCTCTCGTTCCATCCCATTCGGTTGTGTTTTGAAAGATACTCATATTCAAAATAATGGGAGCAGAAAAAAGATATTTCCTCTTGCAAATAAGTTTCTGCAATAGATCCTTCAACAGATGCTTTGTTACGTACTTTTCTTTTCAATTTTTTCATGCATCATTCAAATGGGTACATCCATTGAAACTGTACTGGACCTACACATTTGGCTTCATATGGAAAATGTAACATCAAATGTTCCATTGAGTCGAAAAAAGACGGCGGAAATATTTTTTCCAGTCTACATATAATTACAACAACATCTTCTTCAAATTTGCATAGTGCATCATAATCTGCTGTAGCCGCACAAAATTCCCGAAAAAAAATGAGACATGTCGGTTATGGAATACTAAATCACACAATTCAACAGACCTCTTAATACAATGGGTAGAAGTATTTCCATTATAACATGACAATCATGACATTTTAATCCAGTAATATGACCATTCATTACACATCTACCCAAATTGGAATCACAACCATCTGGAAGTCTCAAATCTGCAATCCACTGACAAAATAATAAACGGTTTTCTTTAGACAGTGTATAAGATACTTTTGGTTTCAGTAACCTTTCTGTTCTGACATTTTCAAACAGTTCCAGTTCTGGACGCCTGCAAATTTGGGCAAGATCTAAACGTGCATTTACATTATCTTTGATCTTTCCTTGTGTATCCAAAACTGTATGAAACAAATTATCAAAACAGTTCTTCTTAATGTGCATGACATCTAACATGTGTCGGACCAACAAATCAGACCAATATGGAAAATCCCAAAATATGCTACGTTTAATCCAATTGTGTTCTTTCCCAAAACTAGAAGTTTTCTATTGTTTTATTGTGGGACCAAAAGTAATGGGAGGTAATGAAAATACAACTGATTTTAACTCCGAATCTGATTGCATTTTTGGAGGTCCATCCATTTCAACTGTTCCTTTTCTGAAATGGGATTTGATTCTGTGAAAAGGATGATCAGTTGGAAGAAATATGTGATGACAGTCAAAATAACAAGGTTTCTTTCCATGAATGAGCATAAATGCTTTGTTCTCTCCCATAAAGTAAGGACATGATTTCTGACCTTGTGTACTCCAGCCAGATAACATCCCATAAGCCGGGAAGTCACTAATTGTCCACATCAATGCTGCTCTTAGTATGAAATTCTGTTTCGTTGCAACATCATATGTACTGACACCAGTACTCCACAATAAACTAAATTCATCAATCAATGGTTTCAAATAAACATCAATATTTTTCTTCGGATGTCCTGGAATTAGTAAATTCAAAAAGATATATGGCTCCTTCATCAACATCAATGGAGGTAAATTGTACGGAGTTAAAAAAACAGGCCAACATGAATATTGACTACCATAAGATCCGAACAGACAGAAACTATCAGTGGAAAGGCCCAGTCGGACATTTCTAGCAGCTAAAGCAAAGGATGGATGTACTCTATCAAAATGTTTCCATGCATCGCGATCGGCTGGATGATTCAAGCTTTTATTGGTAGAAATATTCTCTTTATGCCATGACATCATTGTCATTGTATTCTTAGACATGAATAAACGCTGAAGTCTGGATGTAAGCGGAAAATATCTCAACTTTTTTACAAGAATCAAACTATACTTCCCATGTTGTCCTTCTTTATATCTCAGTTGTCCACATGTGGGACAACTATCCAACGACTCATATTCCCCAGAATATAAAATGCAGTCATTTGAACATGCATGAATCTTCTGACAAGTAAGTCCCAAATTTCAATCCATCCTCTTACTCTCATAGTAATTTGCAGGAAAAACATTTCCTTCAGGTAACAGTGTTTTAAGAAAATAAAATATTAGGTCAAAATAGGTGTTTGACATTCCGTTATCTGATTTGATAGCAATAAATTGTACAACTGCTTCTAATTTTCTCATCTTGCCGCCAGGATAAAATGCATCCTTAGCAGACCTCAACAACTCATAAAATTCAGATGGTGCCAACTCAGGATTTGAAGCTATATCAGCCAGAGTTTTTGTATGATGAACATAAGAACCTGCAACATCATGTACTAAATCTTGAAACCGAGATGGATCCGGAATCAAGTTTCTATCACCTGCTCTGGAAATGCGTTCTCCGTGTTGATACCAAAAATCATAATCTGGTTTAAAACCAAAACGCAAGAGATGTCCCCCACTTTGTCAGACATGTCAAACGTTCTCAATGCACATTTTCTACAAGGGAATTTTATTTTTCCTTCTGAAACAAATTCATGATTTGATGCCGCAAATAATAAAAAAGTCTCCACACCGTCTACATATACTGGATTTAAACCAAAACCTTTTGGATTTCTATGTTGATTTATCCATATGCGGTCACCCAATAATGATTGTTGACGACCTCGTTGTTCCATATTTTTCTATAAAATATAAAAACATTACTGGTTTTGAATAATTTGTTGGAAAAAACACTCAAGCAAGGATAATTATAGAGTTTACATCATACATGACTGTTGCAAACTTTTTATTGAGATAGACCTAAAAATTTACCCTTTAAGAATTGAATTTGTTGAGAATAAAGAAAAACCTGTTACAAATATTGATAATTTTAATATTATATAAATTTTTTATTATTCTCATAGTACTAATATTATTTTTTCATAAATATAAATTATATAATAATAACTATATTACATTATTACTATATTTTATTATTAATATTAAAATAATATAATTTTATATATTATATACAATTCTCTTTTCATCTGTGTGTTTAACATTCTGTCTCCACATGTAATATTTGCATTCATTTTCACCTCTCCATTAGTGAGTATGTTGATAATTTTGAAAAAGAATGCAAATATTACATGTGGAGACAGAAAAAACACAGATAAAAGGAGAATTATATATAATATAGAAAATTATATTATTTTATTATTAATAATAAAATATACTAATAATGTAATAATGATATTATTCCTAATTATTGGTAGTTATTCGTAATTATTGGTAATTATTACTAATTATTGGTAATTATTCCTATTTAATGGTAATTATTCATAATTATGGGTAATTATTGGTAATTATTTGTAATTATTGGTAAATGTGGGTAATTATGGGTAATTATTATTAATTATTTGTAATTATTAATAATTATTAGTAATTAATACTAATTATTGGTAATTATTACTAATTATTGGTAATTATTACTAATTATTAAAAATTAGTGGTAATTATTATTAATTATTACTAATTATTGGTAATTATTATTAATTATTACTAATTAGTGGTAATTATTGGTAATTATTGGTAATTACTACTAATTATTACCAATTATTACTAATTATTGGTAATTATTGGTAATTATTGTTAATTATTTCTAACTAATGGTAATTATTGGTAATTATTGGTAATTATTGGTAATTATAATTAATTATTGATAATTATTACTAATTATTGGTAATTATTACTAATTATTGGTAATCATTACTAATTATTGGTAATTATTTGTAATTATTGGTAATTATTGGTAATTGTTACTAATTATTGGTAATTATTTGTAATTATTACTAATTATTGATAATTATTTGTAATTATTACTAATTATTGGAAATTATTACTAATTATTACTAATTATTGCTAATTATTACTAATTATTGCTAATTATTGGTAATTATTACAATTTATTACTAATTATTGATAATTATTAATAATTATTACTAATTAGTGGTAATTATTGATAATTATTGGTAATTATTACTAATTATTACCAATTATTACTAATTATTGGTACTTATTGGAAATTATTGGTAATTATTACTAATTATGGATAATTATTTGTAATTATTTCTAACTAATGGTAATTATTGGTAATTATTGTTAATTATTGGTAATTATTATTAATTATTGATAATTATTACTAATTATTGGTAACTATTACTAATTATTAGTAATTATTACTAATTATTGGTAATTATTGGTAATTATTGGTAATTATTGATAATTATTACTAATTATTGGTAATTATTTGTAATTATTACTAATTATTGATAATTATTTGTTATTATTACTAATTATTGGAAATTATTACTAATTATTTCTAATTATTGGTAATTATTTCTAATTATTGCTAATTATTGGTAATTATTAGTAATTATTTCTAATTATTGGTAATTATTGGTAATTATTGGTAATTATTTATAATTATTACTAATTAATGGTAATTATTACTAATTATTTCTAATTATTGGTAATTATTATTATTTATTACTAATTATTGGTAATTATTGCTAATTATTGGTAATTATTTTTAATTATTACTAATTATTGGTAATTATTGGTAATTATAGGTAATTATTACTAATTATGGATAATTAATGGTAATTATTACTAATTATTGATAATTATTTGTAATTATTACTAATTATTGGTAATTATTACCAATTATTGTTAATTATTACCAATTATTGGTAATTATTGGTAATTATTATTAATTATTACTAATTGTTGATAATTATTAAGAATTATTAGTAATTATTAGTAATTATTACTAATTATTACTAATTATTGGTAATTATTACTAATTATTAAGAATTATTGGTAATTTTTGGAAAATATTACTAATTATTGGTAACTATTGGAAATTATTACTAATTATTGGTAATTATTGGAAATTATTACTAATTATTGGTAATTAATTCAAATTATTTGTAATTATTACTAATTATTACTATTTATTGGTAATTATTGGAAATTATTACTAATTATTGTTAATTATTGGTAATTATTACGAATTATTCCTAATTATTGGTATTTATTACTAATTAATAGCATTTATTCTTAATTATTGGAAATTATTACTAATTATTCCTAAGTACCATTAACAATGAACAATGAATACTAATAATTTAAATGTATTAAGTAACAAAACAATGTAAACATAATTAGATTACAACTAATTAAGAATAATTGAAACTAATAAAAAATTTAACATAAATATTAAATTAAAATGAACATAAATAGCTTTAAAATTGATCTGAACTTGATCTCTGATCGTTTTGAAAACTTCAATATCAGCTCCGGAAAAAAAAAGTAAACATAAGAAACTCTGAAATCTAAAAATAGAGTTTTGAGAGAAGGAGAAGATTCAGTGTGAGAATGAATGAAAAAAACAGATGGGGGTTTTTATAGGTTAGGTCATTTGTGATGGGTCTATTTGGGACGGGATACCTGTCGCAAATAGTATTATTTGCGACGGTACCGTCGCAAATACCTTAGCCCTCATTTATTACGGTCAACGGTTAAATAATTATTCGCGACGGGTCCCGTCGCGAATAATAACCTGCCGACATACTATTTGCGACGGGGGCAGATTTCCGTCGCAAATAGATTTTACCACCGCCAGTTATTTGCGACGGGGGTAGATTCCCATCGCAAATATCTTTTACCACCGCCGGTTATTTAAGACGGGCGGTAACCGCCCGTCGCAAATAATTGTCCCGTGATATGGCGCGCAAAGTGCTCCAGTCATTTTGCGACGGGTCAAGCTAACCCGTCAAAAATAAGTTTTTAAGCAGACTATTTGCAACGGGATTTATCCCCATCGCAAATAACCCGTCGCAAATACCCATTTTTCCCGTAGAGTTCAGCCCATAAAATATCTCGTAGGCCTAAATATTTGGCCCAAGGCCCATTCTGTGAATAATACTGCTCCGGTACTTTTTAGAGTATCGCACAGTACCCACCGTCATGATAGTACCCTACCGCCGCAATAGTGACCTTCAGCCACTACAGTGCTCATCGTTTCTACAGTGTCACCGCTGCTACAGTACTACTACAGGGTCTACACCCCATAGGTTTTGATCCCCCATTTTCATGTAAGATTACGTGGATCTCACCTCTAAGCCAAACTGTAACTACTATTTACCCTTTTTAGTCCGTATTCATTATCATGATATTGAAGGTTCCAAATACTTATTCCATTGAGTCATATAAAAAACTTCTACAGTTGGTTAGAGAAATCATTGTCGAAGAGGCAGTTTCCTCCAGTATGTACACACCCTGTTATGGTGTAGCAATTGGGTGAAATGATTCTTCCTTCTATGTGTGTTTAAACTTTGTTAATCCCTATGTGTATCATGTGGAATGAGTTTATTATTAATTTCTACTGTGAATATATTTTCATCTGGATTATAAATGATAATGAATCAGTGTGAATTGAATTTAAAGATATACGGGAATGTGATGTATTATCATAAATATTTTTATTATTTGTATTTTTATGATTTGATATTAGGATTGTTTGGGCATAAATATTTTATGAATGTAATGGCATGGACCTCTTCGGTCCATTACATTGTTAAGATGTGGTGTTTGAGGTGTTAGGGGAGTTCAAGGTGACTTATCCCCAACACTTTGCCGAATATTGTGTTCTGTGAATAGTTCCATCAGTGAAGAGTTCTATCAGTAAGCTCTAACAGAAACCTCAATTTCTTTTTACAAATTTCCAATTCTATGAATAGTTCCATTCGTGAACAATTATATCGGTAACCTCTTATGGTAACATTTCTTTCCAGAGCCAAATATTGAGCTCTGTGAACAGTTCCATCGGTGAATAGTTCAATCGGTAACCTCGAACGGTAACCTCTACTTATTTTGCCAAATTTACAATTCTATGAACTGTTCTATCAGTGAACAATTCAATCGGTAACCTCTAACGGTGGTTGTACAATGTTTCCAGAATGGTGAGTTCAATTAGTAACCGCTATAGGTAACCTCTAACAATAGGTGTACAGTGTTTCCATAACGGTGAGGTCTATCAGTACCCTTTATCGGTAACCTCTAATGGTAGGTGTACAATGTTTCTAGAAAGGAGATTTATATCAGTAACCTCTATCGGTAACCTCTAACAGTAGTTGTACACTGTTTCCAAAAAGTTGAGGTCTGTCGGTAACCTCTATCGGAAACCTGTAATGGTAGGTGTACAATGTTTCCTGAACGGTGAGGTCTATCGGTACCCTCTATTGGTAACCTCTAACTATAGGTGTATAGTGTTTCTATAATGGTAGGTGTATAATGTTTCTATAACAGTAGGTCTATAGTGATTCCAAAATGGTGAGGTCTATCGGTAACCTCAATTGGTAACCTCAATCTGTAACCTCTATCAGTAACCTCTATCGGTAACCACTATCGGTATGCTCTATCGGTAATCTATATTTCCATTTCCTAATTTTGAGTTCATGACTAATGTATCCAGAATGGTGAGGTTCTAACAATAAGATTTATGAACAATGTTTTTCCTTTTCCAAATTTTGACTATTTGAACAGTGTTTCCAACTTCCATATGTTTTCCCCCTTTGACGTTTCATTTGACGTAAAATAAATTTAATGCCTTATTTAAAGGACTCTAAGACCGATTAAAAGGACATAACTCCTAAATTAATTATTCATAAGGCTCGGGATGTTTTTACTTTTTCAAACTACGTTGTTTAATGCGATCTTCGTTTTATTGGAAGTCAAGCGTATCTGAAACTGCCACTCTGTTAAATCCTCTAAAGGGATGAGATATCTTACTCCATAATTCTTACTCTTTGTTCATGGCTATGATATGCTATAACCATTCAATCATTCTCCTAGTAGTTTCACAATCAAAATTTCCTCCTAGGATTGGTTTTTCTCTAGTTTGATACAACCGAGCTGTATCGGTCAATCTTCAATATGAGGTATGTTTTATCATTTTTCTTTGGGGGTTAATCTTCTACGGTTTCTATTTTCAATTATTATAGAATATAACTTCCATGATTCTAAAGGGGTTTTCTCATGGTTTATTTGGTTCGGTCATACCAAGGCATCCTTGGGTGGATGCAGTTGTCGCGAGAGGAGGATCATGACCGTTGTGCGGATAAAGAATGTAAAGAACTGTTTGAGGTAGGGGATTCATTGCTTCTCTTTACTTTTACGTGCAACTGTATTGATAGCATGTTTAATCCCACACAGATGATAATGGAATTGACATAATAAATATTTTAATAGGATAAATAAATTGATATTGATCGTATGTTATTGACTCTTGTTTTACAAGATAGTTTGATATATATTATTTCTTAGTATTGTTTTTTGTTCTTGATAGAAATTGGTACAGAACATAATCCAAGATTAAATGATAATTTTTGGATAAAGATAATGAGGAATGAAAATGAATCTTGTTCTTCTTGTTGTAATTTTGACGTTAATCAAAATGGTGGAGTAAGCATGTTTAATCTATTTGTGATAGCTTATAGTTTAGTTTTCCAGAATGTGGATCCTACATATAATAATTCGGTTAAATCGAAACTAATTATTTGTTTGAGAATTCTATGAAGGGTTCTGAGTTGCCCTCTTGTTTTTAGAAGGGCCAAGATCTCAATCGTTAAGATGTTTGTTTTCCTTCTTCTTGTGTTATAATGTGATCCTGGATGGGTGTTGTGATATGTGGTTTCATGGAGTACTCTTTGTTGTGGCATCAGATGATGCCAAGAGTGGCGAGATGAATCAGTTTATGAATGTGGGTGTCGTGGAGGAAAACAAGGATGATGGAATGTGATGGATATGATTTTTGGATGCTTGTTTATTCATATTGGGTTTTTATTTACTTTACGTTTCCCCACTTCTCAAGGAATCTGGTCTTACTTACCCTTCTTCTAAAAGAGGCGAAGACACGCGGGGTATGTCGTGTGCTTTCCATGTTTATCCTCTCAATGGATGATGGTTATATGCTCTTTCAATAAATGTAAATGACTCGATGGGTAGTACATATATTGAACGTGTTGATCCCCCTTGTGTTTAGTAGCATAGAATGTTTTTCTAGAATGTATGGGAAAGTCGGAAAGTAATTATGTAATGAATAATTGAATAAATACTGTTAACCAATGGGGTTGGAGTTTCAGGAACATAATGACGAGGTTGTAATTTTGAATGAATAATTGGTTTGGGTTGTGATGCTAATGAAGTTTACTGTGGAATTATTCATGGTTAGTTAGTGGTTACTGAATCTATTAACGTATACTGGAACTAATAAAAGGGAATTAAGTAATCTAGTAAAGCTCTTTAAATGGTTGTGTGCTTATAGGATACACAGTATAAGAAGTAGCAGCCTGGAGTCTGAGAGACATTTGATGCAGTTGTGTCTATGAAAAGGTTATGCCCATAGTGTAGTTGTACGATATAGTATATCCTGAAAGATTTGTGTTTCTTTACGCTAGTACACCATGTCAGTAAGGGAAACTAACACCCTGTGGATTCTGAGCCCTAGGGGAGGATTTTTCCCCGACATTCTAGTGGGTGGATGGATGGCTTACTACCCCCTTTGGCCTCACTATCTTCTCTTGGTAGTTACTTGTGCTGGAAGAACATTGGATAGTTTTCCCCATATATGTGTATAGAGGGATATAATGGACTCTGGTTATTCGAAAACATATATTATGGATATAGTTTTCTATGGACTTTGATAGGTGTAACATGTATAGGCTATGATGGCTTGAAGATCTTTACTTAGTGTATGGGATTTAATGGATTGAGGTAAATTTCATTACATATGGTACACATTATGCGAGATGTGGTGGCTCCCAGAAAGTTCCTGGTTACTTTGATGTGTGGACGTGGTGGTTTTTTTTCATGAGAGGCTTCAGGGAGGATACTAATGAGTGTAATGTTATACTGAACCTATGTATATACTAATTGTTTTTCAGGTTATTTGGAGCATGTTGTAGATCAGGCTGGTTACAACTAGGTTGTGGTTTCAAGAACTGTTCAGGCTTTTGGTTGCTGCTATTTTACATTCTTTTGGGTACTTGCAGTTTTCCCCTTCCATTTGAAGTACTTATCCATGACATTACATATGTTCACTTGGGTTATCATTTATATTCCAGATTTGAGTTGGAGTTGTTTGGTGTCTATCTTATCTCTCTCCTCCACATGTGTTCTCTTAGAGGGTAAATCCTCCCATTTGTGTGTTTACTAAACACTCGGTGCTAGTCGCCAACCCGGGGCCTAATGGAGGCAGGACTCGGGGGGTCATTACCATTCTCACATTGTCCGACTGGTATGGGTACACATTGTGGGGAGGGGTCGTGATAGAGTGGTATAAGAGGTCAGGTTGATGGATATGATCGAGTTTGTAGTTAGGCACAAGTGAGATTTGCATGGGTTGGTTGGGAAATAGATTCAATCTTGTTTATAATGTGATGTAAACACTAGATATTAGCTGAAACATAGGCGTTTAGGGCCCCCCTATATTCTGATGTATGGACCTTTATGTTTACAATGGATACTGATCAACATTATAATAGTTTCAGGGTGGACACCTAGAAATGGATCATATATCATTATTCTTTGTGCATGTGCTTTAATGGGTAGACCTTGGGATAGGTTGACCAAAAATAAATGAAATAAAACAATTAATTATTTAATGTTGACTCTTCCATATTCTATGTTTAGGAACTCTAATGGTTTTTTATTTTATAGATATGGCTCCAGGTCGACGTCCTTGTTAGGTGTGCGTAGAAAATGTCTAGCAGGTTGTTCTAGTAGACCGACGCAGGGTAGAGGTTGATGATGAAGACATTTAGAGGAAGACACGGTGAGAGTTTCAGTGCTAGAATCTTTAGAATTACGAGGGATCAGTTTCAGATATAGTCCCAGAAGACTGGTTAGAGGAGGTCGAGATCGTCTTCATTTTGATCCATGCTCGGAAGGAGCTCTAGGTGTCATTGGTTGTGACGATTTTACATGGAGCAGCGTGGAAGTGGTGGTTCATTTTCCTCAAGGATTGTGAGGAGTCAGTGATCTCATGGGAGGAGTTACAAGAAATGTTTAGAGTCTGTTTTCTTTCTTCGACTGCGAAGGGGTCCAATGGCCAGGAGATTCATACCCTTCAATAAGGGAGGTCTAGTGTTCGAGAGTTTGGAATCCATTTCATGAACATTTTATGATATGCTTCGGACCTATTTCTAGATGAGGAGGCCAGGGCGAGACATTTCGAGGAGGCTTTGCGTCCAGATCCAGCGCAAGGTCACCCCATTTTTTTTGACAAAATACATTGAGGTTCTAGAGAGGGCAGAGGTTTTCAAGAGGACTTTGGCTATGAACAGATCATCATGAGAGGGGAATCATCATGATTCCTCACAAAGCAGAGTTGTGGTCTGGGGTCCCGATTTTCAGGGCAGAAGTGTTTCTTTTCAACT
Organism: Viscum album; assembly: GCA_963277665.1. Classification (NCBI taxonomy): domain Eukaryota; kingdom Viridiplantae; phylum Streptophyta; class Magnoliopsida; order Santalales; family Viscaceae; genus Viscum; species Viscum album. Next base: position 228,216 of record CAUJRU010000070.1, read on the forward strand.
GGGGGTAGGTCCCAACCCTTCACATCTCGTTTCTCTAGAGGTAGACACTCTCAAGCCTATTCCAATTTATTAGGCGCTTGTTTTTCTTGTGTTGGTCATGGTCATCAGTAGTGGTAGTGCCCAAACATTTAGAGCGGTCATCGTACACCAGGTGCTACGCTCCAGCTTCCTCCGTTGAGGTAGTTCCACCCGAGGCTGCAGTAGCATGTTGCACCTAAATTAGATCATCAGGGGTAGATGGGGCTGGCATATGACATCCCCATGATTCTCCCCATCCTCATATAATATATTGTAGTCGTGCTGGTGGTCGTCATCAGTGTTGGAGTGGTCGGGGAAGAGGTCATGGTCAGTTTCATTTTCTCGAGTTTTAATCTCTAGGTGAGTGAGACATCATTCAAGGTAGCCTTTGATTGTCTTATACCTTAGTGTATTCCTTATTTGATTCATGAGAAACAAACTCCTTCATATCTCCTACCCTTGTTTATTCCTTGGGACATGTGGAATAGAGGCTTCCATTGCCTTTGGCATTGACTACGCTAGTTGGAGGTTGAGCTGACAGGTTTGAATTATGTAGAGATTGTGGCCTACTATTGGGGAAATACCACTATTGGGGAGATTTCCTATGTTTACGAATACAACCATAAAATTTCGTCCTAAGTATGTATTTTTTGTATTCATTGTAGTATATCATTGATTGCTTCAGGAAGAAGGCCATTTTCATTGCTGGAGATGGAGAGACAGCGGTGTTTGCTGGTGAGCGAGATCCTCAGATGGATAATATGCGCGTTACAACCTTACCATGCATGATGGTTGAGATGATGCTGAGTACTTCCTAGGTTCAGCCTTTGGAGATTCTTAGGGTGGTAGAAGAGTACCTTGATGTCTTTCCAAAAGAGGTAGTAGCATTACCACCATGACGAGAGATTGAGTTTTGGATTGAGCTACAAGGAGGAACATTTCCTATCTATAAGTATCCATATAGGATGACCCCTTCTATGTTACAAGAGCTACGTATATAGCTTGATGGTCTGTTATAGTGTTGTTTTGTTCTTCCAAGTGTGTCATCTTGGGGTGTACCAGTTGTTTTCACGAAGATGGCTGATGGAAGTTTGCGGTTGTTTGTCGATTATCATCACTTAAACAAAGTGACAATAAATAATCGATATCCTCTTCCACATATTGATGATTTATTCGATAAACTAAATGGATCATGTTGGTTCTCAAAGATAGACTTACCGTCGGGATATCATAATATGCATGTGAAGGATTAGGATATCTCGATGAATTATTTTCGTTGTCGTCATGGGAATTATGTGTTCATTGTAATTCCATTTGGCGTGACGAATTCTCCTTTTGTATGAATGGGATTGATGAATGATGTCTTATGTGAGTTCCTGGACATGTTTCTGGTAGTTTTCTATGATAAAATTCTTGTCTACTCCACATCTGAGGAAGAGCATACAGAGAAACTACAAGCCATTTTTGGAGTTCATCATCAACGTCAACTATTTGGGAAGTTGTATAAGTTTCAGTCATGTGCTCTAGAAGTCCGTTTAATGGGTAATGTTCTATCCCAACAGGGATTAGTGGTGGATCCATCTATGATAGAAGCAGTTGTGTCTTGGGCATCCGCCAAGACAGTGTCGGAGTTGTGAATTTTCCATGGTCTCACAGGCTAATAAAGGAGTTTCGTAGCCAATTTCCAATGATTTTCAACTCCAATGACATCTTTGACCAAGAATGATTAGTTATTAATACAAACTGATCAGTTCTAGGTAGCTATTAGTATCTAAAGCAGAAGTTAGTAAGTTCTTCAGTTCTTTTTCTTCAAGCTGAGGGAGTTCAGTTTGATGTTTTCTGTTGTGTTTCTCATCTGGGTTTGGGGTGTTTTCTAATGTAGACAAGATCAGTTGTTTCTTATGGGACTCGACATTTACGTCCCCATGAACTTAACTATTCCACTCACGATCTTGAGTCAGCATCCATGGTGTTTTATTTGAAGATGTAGCGACATTACCTCATTTATGAGTTCTTTGTGGTTTTCACCGATCATAAGAGTTTGAGGTATGTTTTCTCCTAGTGTGACTTGAACTTATGACTATGTCGATGGACATAGTTCATACAAAATTATGACTTCATGATATCATATACACCTAGAAAGGATAATGTTGTTGCTGATGAGCTGAGTCGAAAGTCACGTAGTGATGCTGTGTGTGAATCTGGTTATTCCTGGAGGCTAATGGAAGAGTTTTTAGTATTACACCTTGATATGGGAGAATTTGGGAATATAGGTTTCCTTTTTTATATGATGGTACAATCATCCCTGATGTAGAAGGTGGAAGACTCCTAGTTGGGGGATCATGAGGTGGACATCTAGAGAGACCGAGTTGTTTATTGTGAGGCCCCTGATGGTTGGACTGATGATAATCAACACCAAGTGTTGTATCATGGAAGGATTTTTATTAATTTGAAAATGCGTGATATGGTTCTCTAAGAGTTCCATAGTTTTCCTTTTGCAGTTCCTCCTGGTGTGACAATGTTTTGCCCAGCCTTGAGAAGCCATTTTTGGTTTCCATGACTGAAGCATGTGGTTATAGAGTTTGTGTCTTGATGTCTGGTCTGCTAGAAGGTAAAGGTTAAACACCATGTCCCAGGTGGTCTACTCCATCCATTAGAGATTACACAATGGATGTGGGAGGACATCTCAATGGACTATTTTACTGCATTACCTCGAGCTATGGGAGGACATGATGCTCTTTGGGCGGATGTTGATCATTTGACAAAATCAGCCCACGTCACAACGATCAAGGAGTCGAGCTAAGTGGAAGCTTTATCGAGGCAGTATCTACAAGAGGTGGTGAGACATAATGGATCCCAAGGACGATATTTTTGGATCGAGATCCTTATTTTACCTCCAGGCTGTGGAGAGGTATCCAACATGATTTTGGTTCTCAGAGATGCCTTTGCACTGCTTTTCATCCTCAAATGGATGGTCAGACAGAGCAAACCATCCAAACTCTTGAAGACATGTTGCACTCTTTTGTTATTGATTTTGGAGGTTCATGGATGAGACACATAACCTTGGTGGAGTTGGATTATAATAATAGTTTTCACTCAACTATCGGTATGGGAGCATTTGAAGCCTTGTATGGACGACCATATCACTCTTTGTTGTGCGGGACTGAGGTCAGAGAGTCAGCAATTCTCAGACCGGAACATGTGCAAGATACAACTAAGAGAGTTTAGGTGATTCGTGAGAGGATAAAGACGACGCATGATCATTAGAAATTATATGATGATCAATGAAGGAGACCCTTAGAGGTTTATGTTGGGGATCATTTGTTTCTGAATGAGACTCCCCGTCGTGGGTAGTGATGGTTTGGTCGTGGAAGTAAGCATTATCCCCAGATTTTTGGGTTGTTCGATGTGTTAGCTCATGTTGGAGCTATGGAATATCGTTTATCACTTCCCCCACAGATGAATCAGGTACATTATATTTTCAATGTATCATAGCTCCGTCTTTATCTTCATGATGAATGTCACATCATCGATTAGGTAGAGATCGATGTTGATGATGATTCCATCTTTTAGGAGCGACCTGTAGAGATCCATGAACAAATGGAGAAGGAGTTATGTTGGCATTCTATTCCCTTGGATAGTGACTTGTGGCGAAATGGGGGCATCGAGGAGATTACCTTGGAATGTGAGTAACAAAAATGTGCTCAGTACCTAGAATTGTTTGATTTTTATCTCTTTTCATGTAATGATGTCCCCTTTGTGGATTGACATTCCATGTTTTTTATGATTTATTTTGTTTCTTTTGTGGATACCTCTCTTTTGAGAGGTATCTCGATGGGTGGTTGTTCAGACCCCATTTTTTTAGTTTGATTTTGAATTCTCGAGTACGAGAATGTTTTGAGAGGTATCTGATGTAATGTCATGAACCTCTCTGGTCAATTACATTATGAAAATGTGGTGTTTGAGGTCTTATGAGAGGTCAAGGTGACTTATCCCCAACACATTTCGAAAAATTGAATTTTGAGAACAATATCATTGGTGAACTGTTCTATTGGAAATATCTAATGGTAACCTCTAATTCCTATGAAAAATTTCCAATTCTATGAATAGTTCCATCAGTGAATAGTTCTATCAGTAACCTCTAATGGTAACCACTCATTCCTTTTCCAAATATTGAGTTCTTTAAATAGTTCCATTGATGAACAGTTCTATCAGTAACCTCTAATGGTAGCCTCTATTTCCTTTTCCTAATTTCCAATTCTATGAATAGTTCTATCGATGAATAGTTCTGTCAGTATCCTCTAACGGTATGTGTACAATGTTTCTAGAATGGTTAGGTCTATCGTTAACCTCTATCAGTAACCTCTAACATTAGGTGTATAGTGTTTCCAGAATGATGAGCTCTATCAGTAACAACTATTGGTATCCTCTAAAGGTAGGTGTATAGTGTTTCCAGAATGGTTAGGTCTATCTGTAACCTCTAACGATAGGTGTATTATTTTTTCAGAATAGTGAGGTATATCGGTACCCTCTATCGGTAACCTTTAATGGTAGGTGTACAGTGTTTCCAGAATAGTGAGGTCTATCTGTAACCTCTAACGGTAGGTGTAAAGTGTTTCTAGAACATTGAGGTATAATAGTAATCTCTATGGGTAACCTCTAACAGTAGGTGCATAGTGTTTTTAGAACGGTAGGTGTACAATGTTTCCAGAACGGTAGGTATACAGTGTTTCCAGAACAGTGAGGTATATTGGTAACCTCTATCGGTAACCTCTATCGGCAACCTCTATCTATAACCTCTATCAGAAACCTATATTTCAATTTCCAAATTTTGAGTTCATGAATAATGTTTCCAGAACAGTGAGGTTCTAACGGTGATGTTTATGAATAATATTTTTCCTTTGCCAAATTTTGAGTATGTGAACAGTGTTTTCAACTTCCTACATTTTCTCCCGTTTAATGTTTCCATTGACATAAAATACATTTAAATCCACATATTAAGGACATTAAAACTGATTAAAAGGTCATAACTCCTAATTAATTATTCCTAAGGCTCGGTATGTTTTTACTTGGTCAGACCATGTGGATTAATGCGATCCTCTTTTAATTGGAAATCAACAGTATCTTAAACTGCCACTCACTTAAATCTTCTAAAGGGACAAGATATCTTCCTCCCTAATTCATCATCTTTTTTCTCAAAAATATGATACTAGAACATTTTAATCCTTCTCATAAGAGTTGCACAATGAAAAATTCTTCCTAGGATTGGTTCCACTCTATTTTGATGCAGCCGAGCTATATCATTCAATCTTCAATATGCGGTATGTATTATTATCATTATTTTGGGGTTTATCTTCTATTATTTCTCCTTTCAATTATTATAGAATGTAATATCCATGCTTCTAATGGGGGTTTATTGGGTTTTAGTTGGTGCGGTCGTACCATGGAATCCTCTGGAGGATGCAGTTGTCGTGAGAGGAGGATTGTGACGGTTGTGTCGATAAAGAATGTCATGAACTGTTTGAGGTAGGGGATTCAGTGCTTCTCTGTTATTTTATGTGAAATATTATTGATAGAATGTTTTATCCCACTGGATGATAATGGAATTGACATAATAATTAATTTAACCAAATAAATTAATTGATATTGATCATATGTTATTGCCTCATGTTTTTCTAGATAGTGTGATATCTATGCTTGCTTCGTATAGCTGTTCATCCATGAGAAAAATTGGTAAAGAACATATAATGGGATTAATTAATATATTTTTCGATAAAGATAACGTGGCACATGAATGAATATAGTTCTTCTTGTTGTAATTTTTATGATAATCAATATGGTGCAGTAAGCATGTATAATTTATTTGCAATAGATTACTATTTAGGTTTCCTGAATGTGGATCCTACATATAATAAATAGGTTAATTCAAAATGGATTACTTGTTTTATAATTATTTAATGGAATATGAGTTACCATCTTGTTTGTAAAAGGGCCAAGAGACCAATTTTTATGTTGTTTGGTTTCCTGTTGCTTGTGTTGTGATGATATCCTGGATGGGTGTTGTGATATGTGGGGGCATGGAGGCCTTCTAGTTGTGGTTGCAGATGATTCCTAGAGTGGAAAGATGCATCCATTTATGCATGTGGGTGCCGGGGAGGATACCAGGGATGATGGAATGGGATGGATGTGATTGTTAGATGCTTGATGATTCTTATTTGTTGTTTATCTTCTTTACATTTCCCCACTTCTCAAGGCAGATGGTCTTACATACCCTTCATCTGAAATAGGTGAAGACACGTGGGGTATGCCACGTGATTTCTGTGTTTAGCTTCTCAAGGGAGGGTGGGAATATGCTCTTTCTATAAGAATCAAACTCTCGATTAGTATTACATCTACTCACCATGTTGATCCCCCTTGTTTTTAGTAGTATAGAATGTTTTCCTATAATTCCTAGGAATGTGGGAAAGTAATTCTATAATTAATAATTGAATACATGGTGTTAACCCTTGTGGTTGGAGTTGATGGAACATAATGATAAGGTTGTAATTTTGAAAGAACAATGGATTTTGGGTGTGATGCTAATGTAGATTAATGTGGAATTGATCATTGTTAATTATTGTTTGACGAATTAATTAACATAAATTGGAACTGATAAATAGGTAATGATTTAATGTAATAAATCTCTTTAAATTTTTGTGTTCTTATAGGATAACTAGTCGTAGAAGTAGCAGCCCGGAGTCTGAGAGATGTCTGTTTTAGTTGTGTATACGACTAGGTTATTACTATATTGTGGTTATGATATATATAGTATCCTTTAATTTTTTGTTTATATATTCTACTCCACCAAGTTATTAAGGTCAACTGACACCCCTGAAATTCTGATCCATGGTGGGGTTGTTTTCCCCCTACATTCTGGTGGGAGGATGGATGGCTGACTACGACCTTTGGCCCCACTCAATTCTCTTGGTAGTTACATGTGATGGTAGGGAAATTGGTTAGATTTCAACATATATGTGTGTAGAGGGCTGTAATGGCTTGAGGTTATTCGCACGCATATATTCTGGATATAGATTTATATAGACTACTATAGGTGTAACGTGTATATGTTGTGATGGATGGAGTATCCTTACTTGGTGTATGGGTTGAAATGGCTTGAGGTATAATACCCGATGTATGATTCATGTTATGTGAACTGTGGTGGCTCCCAGAAACTACCTGGTTACATTGGTGTGTGAATATGGTGGTTTTGTTGCACGAGGTGCGTATTGTGGTGCTTCACCAAAGTGTCTCTGGGCGAGCCTTTTTGGAGAGAGATGATTAATACGTACGATGTTAGGGAAAAGTGGAAAACAAGTGGGGGAGTAGTAGTGGGGTACCCTTGATATTCTTTATTAAATGATATATCTTATTATACATTACTTGGTGAGATTTTTCATTGTGAGGTTGGGAACATAGTATACCTGTTTAGGTGACGAGTTAGTTTCACTTGTTGTTCAATGCACTTTATCATTCTTTCTATACTTTTACATGAGGGGATTCGGGGAGGATCATGATGAGTATACCGTTACACTCACCCTATGTATATACTAATTATTTTTCAGGTCATTTGAAGCAGGTTGGAGATCAGGCTGGTTACTACTAGCATGTGGTGGTAGGAGCTATTCGGGCTTGTGGTTGCTGTTGTTTTACTTTCATTTGGGTACATTCAGTTTTCCCCTTCCAGTTGTAGTACTTTTTCATGACATTACGTATGTTTACTTGGTTTATCTCTTATAATCTAGTTTTACTTGGAGTTTATTGGTGTATGTCTTATCTCTCTCTTCTACATGTGTTCTCTTAAAGGGTAATGCCTCCCATTTGTATATTTACTATACCCTTAGTGCCAGTCGCCATCCCGGGGCCTACTGGGTGTAAGACTCGGGGGTCAGTATCTCCCTTCTCAGATTTCCAGCCAGGAGGGGTACACTCTGTTGGGAGGGAGTCATGACAATGAATATCATATATTTTCTTGTATTTTTTATTTTAAAAATATATTCTTTTTACAGCTCTATTATAGAGATTGATATGTATCATCAGATATAATTGGGTAATCATGTATATTCGTTTAGTTGAATAGGTTTCCCAAGATCTAAAGACTTTTTTAATAACACCCTTACCAGATGATGTTACATTGAATAAGGGACCTAATGATAAATATGAAAAATGAATTGTATTGTGATATATGTTGTGATGTGTGGAATAGATATGGTTTGTGTTCATGGGACTTATGTTATGTTCAGTATATATATTGTATTCTTTATTGGGATGTTGATGTGATATGGTTTCCCAGTGCAGAAATGATGGATTTTATGGTAATGCGCGGCAGCAGGGCTTTGATTGTGTTTGTGTTATAGTTATGTTGTGGGGTTTTTAATCTGGATGTGGCTATAAAATGATGTGGATTTGTTAGTTGTCCTATACCTTTGATCTTGTGTTGTGTGTATGGTTCTGTTATATTTACCAAATAACTAATGGTACTAACCTCTTGGTAATCATTTCATATGGTAATTTTTACTAAGTAAATTGATGTTGGGATTTTTAGTTTATGTAGATAATGTTTATATAAAAATTAATGGGGTGGATTTATGATATAATGTGTGTTACTAAAATAAACGGGATACTAAATGATATTGAATACATAAATATTTTTTTTAATATTGTATTTGATTATAAATAAAAATAATGGAAAATTAATTAATGACTAAAATATATATAATGGAATGTGTTTTGTTTCTGTATTTTTTTTAATTTATAGGTGCAAGGATTTGTGTGGATTCTGTGAGATAGATATTTCATGATGTAATCCCATATGATGAGATTTAGTGATATATATATATATATATATTTATTTATATCATTTATGTTCTTCTAATTGTTTTACACACCATATTCTCAATGAGCACTATGTTTTGAAACATGCATAGCCACGTCCGAGGTGCTTTTCCTATCATACAGATGGTGAGATGGAATGATAGATATCTAGTCTTCAATGATACATCCTCTATGAGATGAGAAATAAAAGCACAAGCAGGGATAGATAGATGTGAAAAGTACATCTTTTTATTTCTAATTTCTTTAGAAGTGATTGAATTTGTAGGTGTAGGCATGATGTGATTTGATGAGATGTGGTGGCAGAAGTATGTGAGGGATTGTCATGATGTTTTGTTATGTAACAGGTCGTTGAGTGAATGATGTGAAGTCATGTGATGTTATATAGAAGAGGTGGGTGCACATGGATGTACCATGATGCAGTGTGAGATCAGAAAAATAGTGCGAAAGCAATGTGGCGAACCAAATAATCATTTTTTATTATATTATTTTCACAGGTGTTTTATATGGTGAGATATCCATGGTGAGGTTAGGGTTTTATATAGTACAAATTTTTAGGTGATGTTTGGTTCTACTAATTCCACAAAGGATTATTTGTATTCCTTTTCACATGTGGTTAGGACTCTTTTTTTTCTTGTTGATTGTACTTGAATTCTCTCCCTATATATATCAAAACAAATATCTGGGTTTTAGGAAAAAATTTTGGAAAATAAATTACATTTCTATTTGGACCTTTATATTTTATTATGTGTTTCTACCTTTTTTTTGCCCTTTTGGGATTTAATTTGGAGTTAATTATATGTTTCTGTTTTTATTTAATTTTTAATTATGTGATTGATTGAATTATATTATATATATAATAAATATTTTGTGGTTTATTCAAACTATATCCAAATATTTTTTCATAAATAGGAAAATTCCTATCATATTGTATGATTTTTATACCCCTGGTGATAGTCACCGACCGAGGGCCTATTGGAGATGGGACCCTGGGGTCATTATCACTCTCCCCTAATTTCAATGTCATTAGATGGAGGATTTCCAGATAGAATGGAATCAAATATGATGGTTGAGTGATATTGTTAACTTTGGAGTTAGGAACTGCGTGGAATGCATGGGTTCGTATTGAAACAGAGTTTGTTGACCACAGTGCATGACATGTTCTAGGGAGACCAGCTACGAAATGGGATTTCATAGACCCTAGGGTCCTATGCAAGGATATTATTCTTACCTAATAACCAAGAGAGGGGAAACTAATGTCATCTTAGATGCCTATGGGAGGTACATGAATCATGATGAATTGTGTTCTAATTTTATTTGGTTGATCATTGGATGTACAAATGAATTAAATAAATCACTAAATATTATGTCTTTTTATCTGAACTATTATCATGAATTTGTTTACAATAAATTAATATTCATTTCAATAATAATGAGATAAATAAATAATTAAATATAAAAATAATAGGTAACAATCATGATCTATTAATTTGAAATCTTCTAGAGGATTAAATGTGTTTTTTATTACCTGTTAAAGCATGATTCTTAATGAATTTAATCTTAATTATTTTTTTAAAATGTACGACTTTCCACATAATTTTCATAATGGTTTATGTTTTTATAGAATCATTCATAGTGAATTTTTTATGTCATTAGTTGTTTAATTTTGAAAACACTTATGAATAATGTTACCTCGATGTAGATTCTAAACTAAATTGATTAAATTAATTATTCTGCAACCATTCCAAGAATAATTCTAGTTTAAATTTGAGTTAATATATCTTGAATTTTATTATATTTGTAATTTTTCATGATAATATATTATAAAACTTTTGTAAAACATTGAATTTAAATTAAAAATATAAATTTTAAAAATATAACCATTATGATTATCGATAATTCATTTCATTTTGGGAACAACAATAAGAATAACATTCTAATTATTTTATCTTTATGTCAGTTCAATTGTATTTATAAAACTATATGTAATATAAATTCATTTGGGTATAAGTACATGGGACATTTATTTATAAATTTTGAAAAATGACAATGGGGATTTATGTTTCTTTTTAAAACATCAAACTCTATAAATAATTTAAATTTTTATTTTGTGACTGATTTGAATATATAAGTACTGAAATAAACTTACCATACTAGTTATGTTATTAAAAGTTTTCCTATGGGAAGCATGCATAATGTTGAATACATTTCTCGGGTAAATATAGAAATTATAGTATAAGATACTCAAGAATGTTGAATTTTAAATATGTTCCTTTTAAATATATATTTATAATAATGTTATCTATATTTAAATATAAGTATAATAATGTTTTCTTAATTCGTGAAATGTTTAATGAAGGTTTATTTCGAGAATGATATTGCATAAAATATAGTGATATGTAATATGTATTTTAAATATTATTATTATAAAGAATATTTTACATTGATTATTATGACACCATCTTGTTTATGTAATGTATTTTTTGAATTTAATGAAATAAATTAACTTGTAGATATTTTCAAATACAGTTGGAAGTGTTTTTCCTTACTAACTAGATTATCCTAGAATTTTTTTAGAAACTAATCCTATGTTTGAGAAGACATTTTGGTAATTTCATCATTATTTTGGATGCATGTTAGAGACATATACATGAAATACATGTTGTTTAATTGAACTAACATGAAAATATGTATGGTTGTTTGTGGTTTCACTGTTAAAATTTCTATAATTGGTCGATCTGCCTTGATGAAAATAATAATTCCTTCAATCAATTATTTCTCTATGATTATCATGGGTTATGAAACCCTTGATTTGACATATAAATTAAGATCACTTTTTATAAATAGGATAATCAATTGTATATTGTCCATAAAAATTCCCCCACAAAAATTTTAATAATCTGTGAGGATACTCCTGTTAAATAATGAGGTTAATTCATGTGATCTCATAAATGATTATGAATGATCATATGTATAGCTACTATTTGTGATTATTAATTTTTTGATTCATTATGAATTGTTTGACTAAAAATATAATTTATATTATGATGTGGAAACCATAACCAAAATTATGATTTTTTCTTCTTTGATTCCATCAAAACTGTGTGGGCGAGCCAGTGTTTCCCAATGTAGATAATATCATGACACAAATTATCGGATTTATTGTTTTGTGTGATTGGTGATTTATTTTAATGATAGTATTTAATATTGGTTATGTAAATGGGTTGGATGATATATTGAAAGAATTTATTTGAAAATGGTGTTTTCTTGTGGATAATAACATGATGGGGTGATGTAGTTATGGGAAATTCTTGGTGTACATTTTTGTAGATCAGTGAGTTTGGACTCCTAGTTGTGTTGTGATATATTGGTTATGTGAGTTTTTATTAGGTTGATTTAATACCTCAAATCCCCTAAAACGTTTATCACTCAATGTCGATGAAAAAAATAAAATGGGTAATTTTAAAATCATGAATTTTAGGAAGATATGATTACCTTTCATGCATATATATTATAACAAAGGAAGTGATGAGAATGTTCGATTACCACTATTTATGTTTCATTTTTTTATATCTGGTATCATATTTATGGTATGTTTTTTGTCCTCAAACATATCGAGGGAGGGGAACTCTTTTACCCATATCAAAATTTATTACATTACATCAAATTTGAAAACTATACAACTGAGTCATTGAAGCCTAATGCGAACAAAATCATGTTGTTGTGGAAAGGATACATTTAATTGTATTCTTATAGTAACGGTGGCCATACCATAATTCTTCTTGTTTTTGTTGGTGAATGTTATGAAAATAATTGTTTCATGAATATGCTCACTGAGAATAATGTTTCTCTTGATAAAAACAGAAATTTTACCACTGGATAAAATGGATTGTTCCAAATATATGAATTTTTTAATGTATATGTCATATTTATAACTTGGGTCTCCTATAAAAATTTAATGAATTAATATCTTAATCATGGATTTTCTAGGAATGTAGGAAACATATTTAGTATATTTTTTAAAAGTTAATGGAGTGGAATTGGGAAATATATAGTTATTTTGATGGAAATTAAAATATTATATGGAAAGAAAACAAATTAATTAAAAACAAAACATATTTGTTGAAATGTTTTTGATATTGATATTGAAAAATGGATTTAAAAGAAGCTTGTTTTTATAAATAATGTGCTTCTATAAAATGTTGAATTTTGGATTGTTTTGAAAAAATGATTTTGAATGTAATTGGATAATATGTTTTTTATTGAAGTGTTTCATATAACCATATATATTATCTTATTATATTTGAGAAGTATCTCTTTCAAGAGATAGTTATAATATATTTTGAATATTTTCACTTATTTTCCCTAATGGTTATTCTACTTGAAACATATCGAGAAACATGATATATATCTAAAGGATTTTTTATTTGGACCACCATTATCATTTCTTCATAAATTTATTATAATTCTGGTAGAAAAATCATTCTCCTTGTTCATGTTGTATTGAGGATTTGTGGAATGGAGGAGATTACTTTTGAAATTGATGTATCGATTCATGCCCTGTACCCAATGTTTTTTGAGTTATCCATCCATTATTTCTTTATTGATGTGTCTTTTTAAACATTGAATTTTTTTAGATTTCTATTCCCCTTGATGATATGTGTGATGTGTGATGTGTGATAGAGTTTCAACATGGACAAAAGAGAATACATGATTTCAAATAAATATTCTTTTTTCCTTTGTTGTGTTTAATCCTCCGTGTGGAAGTCATTATCGTACATGGTGGATATTATATAGGCTTGGTTTATGTAATTAAAATATTCCTATGTTAGGGGATTTTTTCTATATTTAGTTGTTTTTTTAGTTTGGGGTATATGTTATGGTTTATGGTAGTGTTTTTGGTGAAATTTGATCCTTCAATGGTATCATGAGGGAGGTTTGTTTGGACCAATTTACTCTTTCCATTCATTTTGGATTGGAATTATTGAGGGTCAGAATATTTTGGGAGGTATCTAACGTAATTGAATAAACCATATGGACAATTAAATTACCAAAAATATAATAATTTATTTGTTTTGGGTGAATATGGGGGGTCATTGGGACTTGAGAGTCATTGAAATTGTAATTCATTCCAATAGTTTTCTAATGGAGGGTTATTCCAATGTTGTCTCATTCTAACACTATTTATAATTTCTATTTTTCAAATTATGATTCATTACGACTATGTTTCATGAAAACTATTTTAAAAATTTATAGATTTCTACTGGTAACTCTTTTTAATGTTTTTCCAAATTTGATGTTTTCTAATAGTGTATCCATAGATTGGTGTGTCATTCTAAGGATTTTCCAAATATGTAGTTTTCTATTCGTGATTAATTTAGAGTGGTAAATCATTCTTGAAATAAATCATTTCAGGTGGTGACTATTTTTTTGTTTGGATTCATTTCTTGTGGTTACCCATTTCTGGTGGTGACTCATTTCTAACGGTGAGGCATTTCTTAATGTGACTGATACTGGAGGTGATTCATTTCTCTAGGTTATCCATTTCTGGAGGAGATTCACAAATACAATCACTATTTTTTAAAATTTATTCATTCTATGGGTGGCCCGTTTTTTGTTTTGAAAAAATGATGAATTTTTCCATTTTTCATGGTTTTTTCCTTTTTACACCATTTATAATGAGATATAGGTTTAATGACATTATTAATTAATTTTTATTTCTGTTTCAATATGGATCATTATGATTGTGAGTTTCTAAAAATATAGGATTCCATTAAAACATTTGAAATGACTGGTTTTAATGAGATATTCACTTACATTTCAACTAAAACATTTCGAATCATGTTAGTTTTTGATATAATCATTCTAATGCCAAAATCCTCTCTTCATTAGTTTCTTCTTATTTATCTTGGTAAATGAGGTTCCAAATACTTCTTCCATGTAGTCATATAACAAGTTTATATGGATGGATATATTTCTCAATAACAAAGTGGATGTTTCTTCCTATACGTAGACCCCAAATTTCGGTGCAGCATGTTGTTGAAAGGATTTATCCTTACAAGTAGGTTTTTCCATTTTATTTGTTATCTGAATAATATGTGATGGGTTTATTATTATATTTTATAATATAATTATTACATCCATATTATGAAATATTATTAATTGGTTTTAATTGAATATAACGTGTCATGGTAATGTGAATAATTATATTCTGTCTTAATTTTAATTTTTTTTATAGTATTTGATATTATGACTGTATATGCATAATTCCTTGATAATGATCCTATATTTTTTGTGACTTGATTATAATTCATCAAAATTATTTTCAAACCTCTATATTTTCTTGTTAATATCATCATATATAAAAATATAACCATGTTTATTCTGTTAATGGAAGGATTCCCCATTATCTAATGGCTTATGTGATAACACCCTTAATTGATGAAGTGGAATTCAATAAGGGACCCTTGGCAAAATACGAAAAACATTTCTATTGTGATTTTGGTTATGATAAGGGTTAGTTATGTGGCTCATGATAATGGGACTGATGTTATGTGCAATAGTTGTATTGAGATGTGTGTGGGGGAAGTTTATGTGGTGTGGTTGTGTTGTGGGGCTATTATTGTTGTAATAGTGCAACAATTATGTGGGATTGCCTTGGTTTTTTTTGTCTGTGGTGTGACGTGATAATTTTTTATTGTTTTTTCGGCAAAGTTTGATTCAAATAATTTTCTTGATATTTCATGATGTGTGTTGTGATAGGTCGGAAAAACCCATCAAATAATTAAATAACTTAATAAATATAGTTTATTACATAAATCGTTTGTAAACATTTTGAATTATAGATTTACTAAATCAATAGAAAACATAAAATAATAGTTCACATTTCATTCCAAATTTTTTGATATTTTATCATTACATTGGGTACAAAAATATACATAATATATTTTGAACATGTCTGAAAAATTCAACACATCGTAATTTTATTGTAGAAATAACATGTGTTATATTTTTCATTATAAACTAGTGAAATGGAAACATATAGTTAGAGATCACAAATAGTCTGTATGAAAAATAATATTCCAAATGATATCATAGTATATAAATGTAATGAATGGTATAGATAGAATATAGTAAAAATCTAATTTTTTTATTAGAAGTCACATGCGACTGAGAAAATTCTATAGGTGAAAGAATAATTCAATTAATCACTTTGATAATAACAAAAAAATTTGTGGAGAATGAATGAATATGTTTGGACATCATGATAATTACCATGCGTATATCAACCAAAGAATTTTTCATTCCATCACATCCACTACAAAAATATTATTCATTTTGTTCATGATCACAACACATACAACACACCAAATGAAATCATAGGATAACCTAGGGAATACATTGAAAAATGTGTGACCTAAATAACCTAGTAATTGAGAGAACTAGTAAATGAAATAATTAACATTAGTATAAATGAATACCTTGATAATATAAAAGGAATGACTCACAAATAAACACTTAGTAGAATAACATATAGAAGACATAATCATAGAATCATTAAGGGAAAATAATGTGAAAAAAATATATAAGAAAAATTAAATATGATTCAATGATAACATCCACTATAATGTTTCATCATTTTCAGAGGCTTATAAAGGACTTTTATTATTTCCCAACCACGTACATAACATCTATTACCACTAAAAAAATACACAACACATGGTAGCTCTATTTGGGTGCACCCATCATAACATGTACACAGATATGTGTTCCTATTAACACATTCCAAATGATAATTAGGAAACTAAAAAAGGATAATATACTTAATTATGTGTAATATTTTTCCAATAATGTAATGTAAAAATGTTATCCAAGACATGTGAATCACATATCCATCAACCAGACATATGATCACATGAAATTTATATATTCATCTGACACATCTATCAAATTGTATAACATTCAGGAAGATCAAACTATTCCACATTATCAGTGCCTATTTGTTCTTGAAAAGTCATTAAATAGAGTTTCTGATCATGTGATGACTTCAAGGCAAGTTTCTCTAGATAACACCAATTGCGAGGTGGCATGTTTTAGAAAAAATTCAAAAAATTATTTGAAAATAAAAAAAAGTATCCAAAAGATGGGATCATATTTTTTCCAAAAACATCAAGTGATGTGCCCATGTGGTTCATAGAATGATCTAGAAGCTATAGAGAGTAGTATTATTAGTCATGAAAGATCAAACTATATTGTCTCCCTCATCACAAGATGGTCCTCACACATATGTTTGTGTTCATTCACTCTACATTGACTCTAAAGAAATCTAGATGGGGTGTGTATAATAATTCTCCCACAAAGCCACATAACCCTTAGTTGGCCACACGATGAATCACCTATGGGGTGAGTTTTTATATTTTACCACACTCATTAGTATTCATGTGAGACCATGACATTGAGAAATAATCAAGGAAATAAAAAGTAAAATGACCAGATCATCTCATGAGTAGAATATATGATGTTATTATCTGAACAAGGCCACACATATCAGGAAATATTCCCTGATTAATAGAGGCTTCACTTGACCATTCATCTCAATCCCATGAATAACCCCTAGTAACCATCCATGGACTCATTGATGGTCCCAGAAAAAGCATCTCATATCATGAAAAATCCATTCAACATGCATCTTGATATCATGAATTTCAATAGAAATGTCATCCTGAAATTATTAATTCCCTTTGTATTGTGAACATTATGAGGAATCACCCATTTTTTGACCAAAATTCAATAAATGGGTCATTGATGGGATGGTCCCATTATCACTGATAATCAAATAACACAAGTGGTGAGATCTTTCAAATAACATGACATCAAATCCCACTACCATTTCTAACAAATATTTTTAAAAAATGTGTAATGCACGACGATAAAATATGGTGTTCTTGGGGCCTATAATCCCCCCTGATACAAATAGTGATCTTTCTATAAATTCATCTGTGTACCAAAGAATCAGAGCATACATTTCAATGGGGACAGTATCACTATCTCAAAATATTTATGCCTGGTAAAATCCATCAATATACCTAAGAGACCATAATGTATGAATGGGAAATATACAAGATCCTTGAAGATTAATTGAAGGAATTCTAGCGAATTATGTGACAATCCTCCCATAAAAAGGTTGTATCACATAAAATATAAAACATTCTACCAATGAAAACATATATGGAACATATGAAATAAAAACAACAATATAGACAAAATATGGGATACATGCACAAAAAAATCTTTTCTAATCATAATGCACTACACATGACTCATCCAAATCATAAGAAAGAACTATGACCAGATTTTTAAGATATATGATGTCTCCTCAGAATACCATTTTGATCATTTGATATACATTGATCATGTCATGAAATTCACACGATGCACATCATCTATGTTGACAATGTCTTTTGATTCCCACCATAATTCCCGTACAAATCATGTTCTATCCCCTAGATATGTCTTCCAATATATGTGGTGAAACATGTGTGTGTATCATGGGTCTCACAAATCCCTTTGAAATCTCCAGATAGATCACATAACACCCTCCAAGCATGTCATCGGGGCCTCACAATGACATTGATACATGAAAATGTAGATTATGAGAAATAATAATGGAAATTCACTCATGGTCTTGTAACAACCACTAGACCTATACGCCTTGATCAAGTGACATCCTCTCGAAAACTCAAAAAGTATATTATACATGCTCTTAACATTTGATCATGGATCATGCGACATCTTTCAGACCATACATCCATGACATGTGAGACTCCCTAGACATGTTGGATTTGATCATCAAATTGTCCCCACACATTCAGAATAATGTATTACTTCATTATCTCAACATGTCAACATGGATCATGTAATAATCACTTGGACATTTCTGGAAGCAAACCAAACTTGTTAGGTAGACAATATAGATGTTAGGAAGACACTTGGGTTATTTCCAGAAGACAAATTAGAGAATGATATCTTTTTGATGAGGTCATAGAATGGAATACTCGGTGTGTAACCCCCCATAATCTAATATATGAGGAATGTTTTCTTGATATAACCATGTTACCAATGATGCCTTCATATGGTTTGAAAATCATAATAAACATCTTGAGTGTTTTCCAACACATAATCCCCATATCTGTATATACTGAGACTGAATAAATGATAACCCCTGTTTCTCACACTCATCATAAGTCACATATAATTAGAGAGTTAAAATTATCCATCCCATAACATAAGGAATCCTAAGCATGCGGTAACATCTCACCATAATAATATGATAGGTCCCTAATACAAAAGAAACCATAGAGGGTAATCTATGAGGAAACAGATCTATTATAACATTTATTTATTAATATCAATAATATGTATGATGACTAAATGTGGATTGAGATCAAATATTTACCTCAATAAGTGTAATACCTTCCCTGTCTCCTATATTCCAACTATCATGTCCCAATATCTCACAATGGATGGCCGTCAATCCTCATTCAACACTGTACTAATTTTTAAACTATATTATTGGTAATTTGATTCCATCTATAACCACAAATCATATGATTCCATCATATGGTTTGGTCTCTATAATGAACATCAAAAGAGATGCACCATCATGTATGCCCCATATGAATATGATGTGATACTAATTACACGGTGCCCATTTTTTTGACACCAAGTATATCTCATTTGTGTTTTGGGAGTTTCAATGATCACATCATTTTCATCATGAATCTCCACCTTCCATGGAATCTTTTGTGTGTTAACCTTTACCAGTGTCTTTATTTTACTAACCCCATTTAATGGTATCAACCTCATGGTGTGTCAAAAGGGTGTTTCTGAACTATGATAACTATTATTCTTGTTATACCCTAGATATATAAGATTCCACCTTGAGGTCCATGCTCAAATACTGAGTGTCCACGTGCACCGATATATTTCAATTCTGTAATACATTAAATTTCATTGTTTTAAAGAACAATAAACATTTTGATTCTGGTAATTATACAGTTTGTATAGGATTCCTGGTAATTGCACAGTCCCATACATTAAATAGTAACCTCTTTACAGAATGAAGAAAAACCTTCAGGGTTCCTATTTATAAAACCCCATCAGGAAATAATCATACCAGTACTAGTAACTGAATAAATAACCCCATATACGTACATATGGATTAGATAATAATATTTCTCATTTTCCTATCAAATTATTTAACCTATGACCATTTTTATAGTGTAACATGTCCCTTATTGGTTTTAGGATGAGATTCTCAAACAAGTTATAAATCAATACGAGTGCCCCATAAGTGGAAATAGTTCCACAGAAAAGGTTTCTATGATATCGACTTACGATAATATCAACCATTTTGAGTTTATAATCATATTTGGCTCTGATACATCACAGGATCACCTACATTTGGAAATAATGTATTTTCCTAGTTATAGATGTTGGATCCATTGGTCTTTTATATTAGAGATAAAAAATTGAAATCCTAACATGAATCATTGTAATAGTCATTCCCCCCAACCCACAATCAAATCATCATGCCATGTCAACCACATTATTTCGAGGAAAATATCGGGGAACCCATTGAGAAATCATTTAACATTGATATCTCATTCACAAGATAAGAAATATAGAAAAAATTGTCATTATACTACTTATTTAAAATCACATTGGTAGATCTAATATGTATTCATGTGAAATAAAAATGTGGAAACAATCATGAAACTGTAAAAAAATAGTTTGACAATGATGTGTACATTTTGGATAATCCTCTGTAGTTAGGGTTCTAACAAAATAAGCTAACCCTCACATGAAAATGACCATGTATTTACAATGTATTCATTGGGAATTATGAAATCCAATTTATGTATCTATGTACATAAGAATTATTACATATCATAAATACAATGATGAAATAATTGGAGACCATGTTCATTGTTGTCTTAATGATTGGAGAAACTCTTCTAACACACAACACCTGAACATAGAATAGATAATCACTTCTGACTATTAGGGAAAATAATATATGGTTGCAACCCCCATTGGACTCAAAATGATATCCCATACCTAAATCATTCATCCTCAAATGGAAAATGTAATGGTTTTGGAATACTATCAACCTGGTATGACCCCAACCCTTGATGATTCCAATGAGAGTTTCTATATGCTTTTATTTTTGGATCTAGAACATCTAATGAATGTTACATTAAATCTTGTGGACATTGTTTAAAAATATAATCACATTTGAATCATTTCTCTAAATTGATATAATCACCACCTTCAGTATCTAATGAAGCGGTATTTAGGAGTCAACTACTATACCTTTCTGTTTTAGGGGCCTTCAAGAAGTGCTATAGTCAATTTTCATCAAAAACACCGTCAAACTACTATGATTTAGCTTTATACTAAGGATTCCTACTGACAAACATCAACATATGATCCCCACTCATGGGAAACGAAGAAAAACAAATTCCATAGAAGGATTTGGACAATATAAATCAATCTCATATCCTCACTCCCACATAACATTTATTCTACCATATTCCAGTGACATGCAAGGAGCATTAACATATAAATTTCCCCATATAAGAAGATAGTGGAAATATTCATGTTGTGGTCATGGAGGGGGGACTTATTCATAATGACATTCACAACTCCCATTGGCATATTCGATGGGAACATGATTTAAACACAGCGTGGTCATATCCATTCTTCAATGAAGATATATTCTAGTACACAGTGTTTATGAAAAACTGCTGGATTAAATTCCTTCACACACATTTATGAAATATAATTACATTATATAAATAGCTATTGAAGACCTCACGAATATCCTAGAAGTGTAACATATATAGGGACATGTACATATCTCTATCCCAAAATCAAGGGAAGCAGAAATAATTGACCAATATGAAAAGGTGGTTGTATAAGAGAAATAATACATTCATGATCCTATCTAGAAGAATTATTGGAATATTATAGTATAGGATGAAGTATTAGAACATGATTATATTTCTTTTCCGATTAGGGCTCAACATGTTAGAGTTTAATATTCCATAGGATTGGGGCACATAACTATAGAAAAGTGTGGATGAATATTTCAATCATCCAGGATCAGAACTATATCCACATTTTGATTAGGGATGACAAAGTGTGTGTAGTAAATCCCTTAAGAAACATTCATATTACTATAGGAAAATAAAAAGTGTATACTTCAATGGATTAGGATATTTATCATATCCTTGTTTTGATAGTGGATCACCAAGGGAGAGCATCACATGCCTCATGAAAACCTCATATCTCTATCAAAGAATCTACATTGCATATCATAGTTCAACACAAAATCCAGGTGCATATTAATACTTTCATCGATGAATAGCTAAATCATCATCACTCTATGTCCAAGTAAGAGGATGCTGAAATCCCTTATCCCATATTTGAGGTATATCTGTACACTCTTCCACGGAATTGATATTCATACCAAGCTCAAATTCTCATTCCCACATGGGTTCACCGTGTGAGGGTTGAACATGCCCCAAGACATGATCATATCCTTGTCTCAAAGGATTATCAGCATATTCCAAAGGCTCTGTATCAAGAACATACTCCCATTCTAAATAATGATCAAAAATTGTGAACATAACATGTGTTCGGATATGCTCATATTCCTTTTAATAAAAATGAATCTCATTGTCAAATTACAACAGAATATAAACATTTGTATCAAAACTCAATAGAACCATATAGTCATCAATAATGTCTAGAAACCTTCATCCAATATGTTTATATACACAAAACATTCCAATGGAATGTCCACATATTATATCCACAATTCATATAAGGACTCATATCTATAATATTCTCAGTAACAGTTCCCCAGAACATGATAAAAATCCATTACCAACACCCAAGGTCTCATCTAATCTTCAAACGAAGTAAAACATGACAATTACTATGAAATTACTCCATAGATTAGTGTGGATATAGATGTATGGGATTTTACTGCTCACTTTTGTTGTGGTAAACATCCTTGTATTGATACCTTCCACTAAAAATGTATTCATTCCCATCCCTAGACACCTGCATATAGAGATGTGTTCAAAACTAATACACCTTCATAGAGTGAGGTGATAAAAAAATTTGAGCCATTTATATATATATATATAGCTCCCCCATAATCATTTTTAAATTCTCATCTTCATTTATCATGATATTCAAGGAAGCCCTAATTTTTTCGGATCAGATGGAAGAAATTACGTCTAATGAAGAGGACGTAGACATTGACATATAGAGAATGTTATTTGGAAACAATGTCCCTATCATCATATGATGGATTTTCACTTATAACTATTATATTATAGATGATCCATAAATAATGTTCATGACTTATCTACCCAATGATATGTTGGATACTCATCACCGACTAAAGTCTACAAAAGTCCCATATCTAGGATATGTGGGTAAACTTCAGGCCATGATTACAATCTAGTGTCATCTATACATATCTTCTATCTCCATTGATGAGGATAAAAAATTGAAAATCAGAGAAAAAATCAAAAACAATATACCCTCTATTTCATAATGGCTATTCGGAAAATTATTTTTAAATCCCCATAATGTATCAGTATTATAGTATGGGGATCTTATGGAGAATTTTACTTCACCGCACCCATGGAGCAGTAGAACCCATCAAAACAATTATACTATAATATCATTTACTTTTTGTTAAATCTGAGGGATGGGCAATGGTCAAGCTGGTTGGACACTACAAGAAAAAGGAAGAACATCAATGGTTCTAATACCTCATCATTGATGGAATATAGTAGTAAAATTAACATTAGTCAGGGAACATCAATATAAAAAGAATACATTTCAGATACATAATATAATGCTTATATCACCCTGCGGATTTCTCGTATAAATTGACTCCCATCGTGGAAGACTCATTCACCCAGATCCTATACAACGAAACCTATGATAGTTCAAGAATGAAGAAGTATAAGATACCATAGAAGATTCCTAGGAGTGATCCCATTCTGTAGAGTTAGTGGAATGTTGACCACCACATCCACCACTTTGATCCCCAATTCCCGAGAAAACTGAAGACATGTTAGTGGTTGATGCAATTAAAACCCATATGACTATGTTCAGGGAATTTATATCTCAATCACCATCACTAGGTTCATCATAAACTAATTGTTTCTTAGGTATTAATTTAAATTCCAAATCATCCCATTCCCACTAGTCAGGGGGAATATATATCTCAATATCCATCCCATGAATCATCAAATCTTCATCCAGATACATCATACCCCTAACAACTGGATCAATAAATGTCGATTATATCCCCATATAATCCATAGAATATATGTCTAGGGTAATTTTCATTATCCTAATCATCACATATAGATCTATTCTTCTCCATTTTAGGTGGAAAATATGGATATTTATCATCAATCTATCCATCTCACCGTAATTAAAAAAATATGTTATTCCGGGACTATTCTGAAATTATGAACATAAAATTGCCAATGGTTAATATCATAGGCTGATATGGGAGTGTAATATGGTGATGTAAATCAAACCCCACTAGTTTCATAAAAAATTGAACTGAAATGTCCATGGTTATGATAAACAACCGAAATATAGGATGTTCACTAGAATAGAACTTTGTAAAAGTTTATGGGATATCTACCATTACACAATACAACTTTCTGAATGTCACCACCAAAACAATTGAAAATTTTAATAAAATTTTAGATTCAATGGGAAACAATACGTAACAAATCCACCAAATATCTGATCTAGATAGGTATTTTTAAGCTTCTTGTAACCTAAAACATAAGAGGCCCCATAACCAAGAACGTCCAAATATTTCTTTTCTACCTCCAAAAATAAAAACTACCAATGATAAATAGGGAAGTGTGGCTATAATCTAATCACCAACCGAAAGATTAAAAGTTCTTTTCACAGTGGAATGAAAGGGGAAATATGACAATGAGATCCAGAATCCGACACAGGACAATGAGGAGTTACCCAGGGGAATAACTCCTAATTTGTATCATCATTAGACAGTGGAGAATATCCATTGAACCATATATATTGAAATACCTGATCTTCTTGAAAGAGTGGAATCTAGGAAGCGTACCAGCTCCATAACGAGGAAGCCAGTATACATTAATGATCATGTCGATAATCTTTGTGACTTCCCCCATTATAGTGATATCCTCTCCCTCTATAAAGAAATCATTCTATCTTCCCATCATTTTATAATCAGCTAGAGATGAAAATAATTCCACAGTGTTAGGATACACCTTCTCCCTATAAAATGATCGTTTCTCGTATTATAGTACCTCTTAACTTTCATATTTGAACCGAGTCCTTGAGAACTTTATTGGTATTAATGTATGGGGGATATACTTCAATGCAACATTATTTTATTTCATATTACAAATGGTTTGACGAAAAATTAATCCCACCCAGTTTTGGAAATCATACATTCCGCATATTCGGTGGAAAATGAGACCTGAATCAACATTCGAATCACTTTTTATCAATAATAGGTCTAATGGAGGTCAATAGAGATCATTATGAAGATTTTAAGATGTGGTGTTTTATGATGAATTTGATTGGTCATCCCCTTATTTCATATAATCACCATCAAGAAGGATCCATTGTAGGATGGGAAGACATTCATTATCAAATATTTTAATATATAAAATATGTTCTGATTAAATTGACAATATTCAACATTGAAACAAAACACAAGAAACAAATGAGAATGTGTCTGAATTCATAGCATGATTGGAGTCATTAACCCAGTACCTCTGCATCCCTCTCTTGCAGGATAAATTACTGGAACTCTATGCTCAAAATCCCAAGGTTGTGATGTAGAATCCTTTGATCCCAATCAATTATCTAGGTGGGTTCCATGAGTTTGAATAAATTAAACAACGTTTTTATGATTCCATTTGGTAAAATGGAACTAAATAAAGGCTCACATCTCCAAAATTTTGGAATTTTCTTATACGGAAGAGACCAGCACTATTACTCTCCTAATATTCTAGATTTATTATCCTTCACATACATTCACTAGAGCATTGTTTATTCCAGAAATTTTATGATTGATAAAACCTAGAAAAATTATACCATAAATTTCTTCCCCTATTCAGAATATGTGGGTGATTGGTAGAATTTCATGGATAGGGTTGGATAAACATCCAACCACAGGATTTAGCATTATGTAGTTGAACATGATCATGAAACCCTATGAGAATAGCTATTAAGGCTCAGATCATTTTTCATTCCATGTGAAGTCACATCATATTTGTATCTTCAGTGATTATAGGACGATTGGTAACATGAACAGAAAACTATGGAATTGTCATATTATAATTCGACACATGCTCTAAGTCATTCAAATTTCACTGTCATGGCATCCAAAGAATGAACACACAACCACCGAATATGACCGTAAACAAAAAATGGGCTCATATTTATTTCTGTTATTGTGATACACATTCTAGACCCCTCCTAAATCAATGAATTTTCATACATGTATTTGTTTTTTTAACCTAACTTGTGAATTGGAGGTCGCTTTACATGGAACCATGGAAGGAGGGGACCACACAATAATGGTATGGAACAATATTTTGTTCATGTACCCTTATATAAAATATATGCTGCTTTGTCCTATGGGAAGGAACTCCTAAATTACATGATGATGCATATAGTTTCTTTAAAATCCTCTTAAAATCATCAGTTCCCATTCATTTAACCTGACCACCTAGTGGGGTGATTTTATATGATATGCTCGACAATAGGGATGTCCAGCATGACCATCCCATTGTATGAAGATGATCCCACCTCATCTACACAATAACTACTCATGTCTACTTCAAACTATAATATCATGAGCCACATTATAATGTTATAATCAATTTAAGAAGTACAGAAAAACAGAAAAATAGAATGTATTTGTTAAATACATTTCTATTATCCATGAATAATTTGAAATCAATCTGTTATCCATCATTTAATAGAACTCAGGGTGGGACTAGGTGATGAACTGCATATATAATCATTGTTTGATATAGAAGTAACTGAATACGAGGTCTATCATGTGGTTATCATTCCATAATAATGTCATTACGTCTTATCTTTCACATAGTAGGATCCTGGTGAGGTCATCTAGGGACATATCAGACCTCTTAATGGTTTGCGTAGAATTGATAATTTCGACATCCACATGGTTCTGATTGAGAGTGGTTTTGGGATAAATCCCGTACCAATTTGAACTCTATAAAATTTGTGGTATATAGAAGTATATGTTTTCCCATAATGATGAAAATTCAAGGGTATGATAATCCTGAGAAAAGACCTATTAGGAATTATATGTTCAAATTTTATATTTGGGATCTAACACATGACAATATGATTATGGTTATCAAAGAATACACGATATATAATTTCATTCATACAAGGCACAAAATAAATATATAAGTGTTTATAACCAAAAAATTACATCGGTGTTTGAAATAAACCTTCTATGGAATTTTTGGAATACTAAATTGTGATATTTCACAATTCCAGACATGTGATTCCAAATGAGATGTATTAGGATTCTGTTAAAGGGTAGGAGAATAACCAATTGTGGATGATGATATACATGTTGTAGCAACCAATTGAATCGAGAGTGTCCCTGAAATTCATTGAAATATAATTGACAATGGCTATCTAGTCCCCATAATTCTAGTTTATAAAATCGATATCATCGTAAATGTATATTCCCCATCTTTCCCCCCAATATAGTGTTAATGGTAATGAACTCAAAAATATCCCAAAATGACTCTAGAATTAGGGGACAATAATTATTTTTATCGTCACATATCTCACATAATGAGTGAAATATATACTCCATATATCGAATATTTTTTGAAATTTACTCCACAGACATAGAGGTGGATGAAAAAGGGGACGGAATTAGTAACTCCTCTCCCAAATTTGTTGAATATGTCTCTTCCACCATAGATGATCTCATGTAGGTAACTATGAAAAAATATTACCCAAAACCTACAATTAATAGTGCTTCCATAACTATTGTGGAAATAGAGATGTAAAATGCATTTATAATGTATCAGCATTATATGTTCTCATGGAACTATACAAAAATGCCCATAATGAACCCAAATGTGGAAGAACACCATCTTAGATAACCCAATGTCCATCGAGGCTTTACGTAGGATGCCTAGATAATAATCCCCTATCATGCTACCAATATAGAGGTATTTGATGACAAAAAAAATCTAATATATCATCTAATGAGAATAGAAATACCAATTATTTCTCAACAAAAGTGCATTAGCCGTGAAATTTAATGTGAATATCAAGGAATACATCGATTCCAGAAGCCATAATCTATACTTCTCAAAGGATTCCTTCACATTTCTGATCATATAACTCTTTATCGATTCAACCACTACCTTCCATGACCAATAACTCATGGATTTGTATTTACTGTAAAATCAAATAAAAATATCTCTACAAGACAATGGTGACATTACATTTAAATCATCCATAGGGGTCGTCTTCTATTAGGTCATTCCCTTTTCTATAATGAATGATATAATTACTTATCAATGAACCTTGGATAACATTAGTATGACCATTTTATGAAGGATAACTAAAATTTATGTCCATGATGTGGTGTTACAATCATGATTGTTAGGTAATCACTTAAAATATCATAAAACAGTTTCTTATATTCTATTACAATATAGTTTTTCGATGTATCCATTGAAGTGTTATTTTATCATAACATAAGATATGATCCTTAGGGTTTTTATATACTATTGTGACATCAAGGATGACACATAATATAATAATTCTATTTTAGTAATTTCACCCCCCAAAATCAGAATGATTTTTGGGGACTCCACGGGATTATAGGTTATATTCAGTTATTCATAAAATCATGGGTATAAAATCTCACCCTTTATCAATGGTAATGTATAGGGGAATCACATATGAATTGGATGGATAATTCCAAAAAACCATTGAGTGTATCATGTAGTACTTGAATAACCAACAACTCGTAATGGAACAAGAGAAAAAAAATCACTCATAATATATGTGGAATCAAGGGAAGGATTGCTTGAATAACTTCTTGAATAGAAGAACAATGAAATATTGGTTACTGTATCAACTCTTTCTTTGGAATTCTGTTATGTAAAACAACTTAATACTCGAATATCGAGAAGAAATACCTCAAAATTATCATTGTAGTGAAGAATATGACTAATTACATTCAAAACCTTTATGTTCATACGGTTTATCATATTGTTCCACTAATGATAACTGTTGGAATTCCGTTATTCAATACATGTTTGTCCTGATGGGTGATCATTCTGCAACTGTTTGAAACCCAATTATGTGCCCTGAGGGCTCTGAAATTTATATCCCTTTCTGATTGCATCATGAAAAATCACCCCTATAAAGTATTCCCGTGGAAACAAAACAAAATAAGAAGAGGTTGTACATGCCATTGAAATTTCATATGAATAGGGGATTAATTTTGATGGATCCTCCTAATGTCATTTATGTAAATGGACGATAAATGAAATGATCAGAGTGATTTTTATATTGATGGTTTATATTTCCATATAAAAATAAAATATTTCTATATTCTTTCTCATAATATGAAGGCTATAAAAATTAAGAGGAAGAATTATAATCCATCATCACTAGCTCTGAACTAACCCTATTGATTCAAATGGTGTACATTTATATCAATGTGAATTTGAAATTTGTGATAATTAAAATCAATGTATAATTTTTTGTTTAAAAGGATGAATTGGGACATCTCATTGGCTATGATAGGGTACTAAGGGATGAGTTTCCTTTTGAGATCATGTTTCATCATGTTCCCCAATCACATAATGATTATGTTGATGAAATTTATAATATTTACATATTCATTTTTGAACCTGTCAAGGATTAAGAAATCATATATATAAAATAACTTTTAATAATATCCCCATTCATCATCTACGAAATAGGGAAAATAGATCTTGTGAAAACCTCCCTAGTTTAGGATGAATGAACATCCTCGCCTAGATTGATGTATCCCATAAATGGTTATCTCTAAAGTGGGACTCTCTTGATATACCGTGTCGACACAGAATACACCTAAAGTAGATAAAAAATCATTATAATACAGGATGGTCAAAATGAAAAAAAACCCTCTGTAAGAGAGGATTCAATGTAATAATCCTTGGATTTGCAGAATAAAGATAGAGTACCAGCATTGTGGAATATGGTCATGAAGCCTCCAAGGGAACTATTCAATCTTCAACTAGGCTATTTCACCAAATCAGGTGACATGAAATCTGCTGGAAAACCATGATACAAGACTATGTGAATGTGAACAAGGAATGTCAAGAATTCTTAATCCATTAATACCACATACAACAACAACCATAATTATATCATACAGGTAAATTTCATTAGCATTTTTAGTATGGGAAATGTATATTGTTTGGATATATACCCATTCCACATGTAATAATTAAAATCACATCCTTACTACTATTGAATTGTTTTACAAATGGGATGATAAAATAAACCTCATTGAATTAGTTGAAACTAATTTATTGAAATTTATTATGTATCATAACCTCACCATGTTTAGTGTTCATCAAATAATATCAATAGAGAACATAAAAACATTTTACTAAACAGAAATGATGAGATTTAAATCTAGTACATCATCATGTCCAGTCAATCATCCTGATATCATGAACCAGCAAATGAAAAAACAAGGATCTTAAATAATAATCCTACAAAATATACTAATGAACATGGTGAATAAAAATAATAAGGTCTTGTTACAAAAATACACTATATATTTTGTGTATAACCTACCGCCACACATAATAATACCAAAGATATTTTATACTCATTGGTTTATGGATCATAGGTTGTAATAATCATATAATTATATCTTCCCTCTCTTGGAATGAAAATTTGCAGAAAACTCTCAAATAATGAAAAAAATAAAAGTTGCAAGAAAAACCAGAGGATATCAATGAAAAAATTATGAGTACATTTAACAACAATGAATTCTATCAAAACTATATCACATTGGACTTTTAAAAAAGGATCATCACCATTCATTTCTCCAATGAGAGATGGGGTTGTCTCTCAGAACCCTGATGATACCAAGAGGTAATACTCTCAAAATGTATCCAAAATAATAAGGGTATTATAATAAGAAAAAAGGCCTCTCACATTTGAACCTACTCATTTTCCAAGATGGATTGTGAAATTTTCACCACCACCACCAATAAAATCTTTATTAAAAATAATTTTCATTTCTTCCATTATGAATATTTTATCTGGATCACATGGAAATAAAATGTACAGAATAATTACTAGTAGAAATAATTTTAATAGAACAATGTATCATATCCATACCATATGAATTAAAACTATTCATATTTCATTCATACGACAAGGCATTAGACTACACTGCTAATGTCCTATAATCTTGAGACAAAAATACACAATTTCCATGAATTAGTTGTGGATGGATCAATGTCATCACATGACATATACTAACTACTAGACATTTATTCATGACTATAGCTTCAATATTTCTCATCTTCCATGTTGAGTCATCATCAACCTCATGGGATGGAATTAGTCAATACGACTGATGTCCTTTTTAGAAGACAATAAACAATACTGTTTTCTAGAACTGTGTACAACATGATTCTCAATTTAATGAGATCTATAAGGAGGCCACATTTTTATATTTCTGTCTAAGAACCACATGATATAATATTCCCTTACCCTACTCCATAATAAACTATGCATCATAAGAGGAATCCATTTTAATCAATGATTTTCACATCTATCTAATCATATGTGATAATATGAATTTCATTATTTTATTCCTCATATGGACCAAGAAAATAAGCTAATGATGTGGATACAATTGTCCAGAATGAGTGGACACAAAAGGAATACCATGATTCCTTTACTCATAATATTAAACTGCATGGTTGATTTCTTATTCATGACATAAAACTATACATTACTTTCGACCACACATGATAGGAAAACTATTTTTTGTGTTTGATTCCTTCCATTAACCAATTTAAGAACTACATTCTTCATGATTCATATCATTAGTGTATTCATATTGATGACTCTATCTCTTTATAGATATCTAGTAATAAGAAATAAACACAAATATTACCTACCCCCTACTTTGTGTATTGGTCATAGCTTCATAGGGAGACAGAATGAAATTATCATGTGTGTCAAGATTTATATCATCACATTTTCCATTGTGATATCTATAATTTCATTCTTTGGCAAAGAATTGGTACTCTAATTTCATGTTTTGGATTCTATATCAAATACACATGATGTTAAAATACATGGATCCTCACAAAATATGTGTGGTTTGATTCATTTCATTATAAGATACATAGTGATGCCACAATTTTCAATCAATGGTCCATCTATAACAATCAATGGAAAAAATGGCCCCTCTCTGAGTTTGGGATAGAGTGGCTTATAGAATTTCCCAATCAATAACTATGTGTGTCTTGATTCCTTCCATCATGAGATAAATAGTGAGGCTTGAATCACAAATTTATGTTCTAGCTATAATATCCATTGAAAAGATTAACCACCTAGCAACACACGAGATGAGTTGTTCTAGGTAATTTTTCATATATATAAGTTAGATATGGACACAAATTTTATCACATAATATATATTTCACAAATTATCACATCAGTTCCTGTGTATTTTTTAACACATTATGTTGTAACAAAAAAAATACATCCTTAACACATGGCGTTTACCTACAATTCATCTGTTCTCAAATCATGACATTAGAACTGCACAAAAAATACATTCCAACATCGGGAAATTTAAATTTATTGGACTATATTCACTATCATCCATTTTCAGAGGACCACAAGATCCTTACTCATTCTAAATAGATCAAGAGGTCCCTCAAATAGCTTTTATGAACTTCAATTCATAAATAACTCTTCATGTTTGGAGCACCTTCAATCTCCAGAAATCCTTCATGTTCCTTGTAAATAAAATTTATCTCTCTGCTGGACCATGCTATTGATCAATATGTTGTAAAAAATATAAACAAATAATATTATTGATCAGTAAGAAGAAATGTAGGATCCTTTTGGGCCCTAACATCACTGTGGATGAACTCATCACTTGAGGGTTATAGGGGCCATCATCAATATGATTATTCCATATCATTAATCATGAAATTACGACCTCAATCCATAATTTACTACATTTCCATCTCTAGCTCAGAAGGATTTTGTACTCCTCTTGACCCATGGTATCTTAATTTAGCACTTATATAACCCACCTCTCAAAATAAGACCATCTGTGTCATGTCCATAATGTGCATACACTTCAGTCAAAGAGGTATGAACTTAACATCAATCCTATAATGATCCAAATAATAATACCATAGAAAACTAGTGAAATGGAAACAATACATTTTAGTATTAAAAACCTAAAATTGTGTTATATGAAGAAATCATGCCATCCGTCATTGTAGTATTAATCTCTAGAGATTATGAAAAAATTAAGGCCTAAATAAACAAGGTTGAAATACCATATAGACCAATTTATATCCCTTGAAAAAGCCATGTTATGACTTCTAGACACTCTCGTATATGGTTTAGAATGAGTATTGATCTTCCACATTTCCAAATCATGGGTACATGTTCTATTGGAAGCGACACAACATTTTTGGTTCCTGAATCCTTCTTGAATAAATCTTTTTCCTGAAATCACACTTCATGATTTCATATCCTCAAGGTCTGACAAACCTATCATATCCCTCAAAAAATAAAAGAGATATCACTATTTGATAACGATATCAATGAATTTGGGGATAGACCTACCATCTAGAGAAATCTTATCCCTATAATGAGGGATATCTCATGTGATCCTGGATGTCATAGTGGAAGAGCCTAGAACCTGAGGGTGTTCTACTCCATTATTGATATGATTTTCCCTTAAATTTCTCATATACTAGGTATTCTAGAAAATGATTTACAATCCCCATTACAAAATTATTCAATAAGATTCATTATCTATGAAATTATGACACCATGTTTTTTACCCATTCTAAAAATAGGGACATGACACTCCATTCCCAAAACTCTTGATGGCCCACGACTCATGATTAGAAACCATTGGTTGTCGGGATATAGAATAAAAAATAATAGATAAATTGTACCGGGGTTCCATAACCCTTACAGGATATCTTTTCATTCATATCAACCATCTTCATCATGATGATTAAGTCATTATGAATCTTTAATGGACATTAAAAAATTATAGGATATATATTTTTGACCATGAAATAGATCCATAATGTCTTTTTACCAACCAACTATAGGAATTTAGTATATGTTAAAAAATATCTCAAATGCTTATGAGAACTAGTAACATTATGGTAAAAATAATCACCTTAAGGTGTTATGGGTTATTCCACACAGATCTTCAACATCTCATACACATTAAAACAATTGTATTGGTTTTGACTTACATATCTACATTCCAACTTTCCAAGTAGACCCATAATATATTGAATTTCTCCAAAAACCAATATTAATAAATAAATAATCTCTGTCCCTTGGACATGACTAGGGATGCCTCTAGTTGACCATACTGTCGACACATAATGGATTTTAACTACCAACCCCATATTTCTCTTCCTGGTAAGAAAGGGAATCAAATCAATGCAATCCATAAAAATTACCTTTTAGAAGTCAGAACCATATGGTGTCTTAGGACATCCCTAGCATGACTTCAACATATTCTATAGTCCAAATAGGAGGATAGAGCCTAATGACCACAAACTATAACAATATAATGTTTTATATAAAAGTACATAAACTACAAAACTAGATGATTTGTGATAAAATAACCTAAAACTAAATGAATAGAATTTCTATTCTAAAAGACCATAAACTATATTTGTGGAATCTCGATGCTAAAATACCTTATTCTAAAGTAAAAAATTACCTGAGACAAAAAATTATAAACTATATCAATATAATGTCCAAGGAAAATGACCTTAAACTATGACAAAACATGGGATTAGTATCCCTGAATGAAAAACATATAATTATTTTAAGTAACATGATATGGACTTAGAAAAAATCATGCTATGTGACCAATGTGCATGAATTTAGAAAAATATAGAGAAATATCCCAATGGGACATATTTTCTACCCAAACTATTATTTTGTGAATTGTGTAATATCATGATAGATGGACATGAAATGATAAGAATAAATCTCTATATTGTATGAATTCATGTTCATTTATTGAGAAAAATATGCTATAATTTAGAAATTCATACCCACAAATGTATGATTATTTGATATTATGAAAGACATGTGTAATATCAATGATTCATACTGAATCTTATCAAAAAAATGTCACTCACATCATGAATGAATGAAAACCAGATAATGACTTAATTTTCATAATACATATTTAATAGTAGAATGAACTAAGGGAAAGACTATAATAATTTAAAGTCCCTCCCAATATTGAATCAGAATAAAAAAATCATCGATGATAAATCTACAACAAATTTTTATAGGATCTTATGAAAAATATAAATGATTCTATCATGAATATTCGATGGAATGCCGATGTGATTCCCACCATGTTTCTTATATATCTACACTAGTAAGAATGGTCTCAATAAGAGTTTACATATCTTCACCTCTCTTATATATTTTTTACAATTAGGAAGATGACATTTCACCATCCAACCATGAGACAGATATGATATTAGTGTATCTTCATATCTATACTATCAATAAATCCCTCTATCCATATAACATGGACATGGAGTGATGTTTATTTTCCAATACTCTGAAGAATCCATCATTTATTTAGCTAGTGTAGTTACATGTTCAAGGTCTTGAAATCCACTCTCATTGATGCCAAATAATTCTATGTCTGGATGATTTGTTTTTGGATTAATAGTTTTTATGGTTTTAAAATTGTTCCAACACCGTGTCATTAATGTCAAGATGCAGATGTTTTTATTTTTCATGGAATGTCTTAATGTGATTTTTGGTGATCAGGGCATGAATCTTCTTCCCAATATTCCTACTTCTTGTCAAATTATCATCAGATACCGAAGTACATTTTTTAAAATGGTAACAACTTGATGAGATGAAAAGTATCTGGTAGAAAATTCCTCAAATGTTATTCACACCACAAAAAGATCTTCTATTTTCTAATCATGAATAATGTGATTCTTCAACAAAGTCTACACTACTATGGGAAGATCATCACCATGATGATATTTCTTATTCAATGACTTTTCCCTATATTAAATCAACTTAATATTTTCTAAAAACATGGGGGTTCAATGAGGAAAATATATTTTACACAGTATGTACTACTTTATTCAGAACACCGCCTTGGTAGACCATTTCCCATGCCTAAGGAATATCTTGAGCGAGAATGTCATGGTTGTCTAAATGTGTGAGAATAATCTATTTATATAATACAGACTATTTAGTGATCTTACTGATGAGGTGTATATGGATCATAGGCAATAACTCATCCATTATAGCCACATATGCCTTATACCTAACAAATATATTATATGATCGTTCATCCTTATAACTATGACCAATAACAATATTCATCCTAAAAGGTGAATGATAGGGGATTAAATCAAAACGATCATATTGTATCATCATCATAGTAACCTCTTATGTGAATAATACCATTTACACAACCATGTATGTGTCTAGAAAACTGGTTCGAGATAACGATCTAGGGTTCCTAATGGTATTATGGTATCTATAGGAGTGGAAATGCTGTGCAACCTAGCTGAATAGAAAATAGAAAGGACCAATGATCCTGTAAGGTATTTTTTCCTTCTAGATGTTTCCTATAATGTATAGAAGTCATTAAATTGTCATTATCAACAAATTTATTGGTCTTCCTTATGCTAACCATATTTCCATCATTAGAATGATGACCTAGTTTCTATATAATGCATCCCATGTAGAGAAAATTAAAAAAATAAGAACAATGAAAAGAATCCCACCTGCTAAATGCTCTAAGATATATTTGGCTTTACTCAGTTTTCCATAGAGGTATTCTCTCTATATTCGAGGATTTCCCTGCATGAACCGAAACAATCAGAAATATATAGAAAAGGGAACATGTGATAGAATATATCGGTCGGATGAGAACTGTATTTGTAGATGAATATCCTAATCTAATCCATATAATTGGTGGGATCACCATCTATCTGAAAACACCCATATAATGGAATTTATTGTTATGAAGTAATGTTTTTTAATTTGAATTCGATAAACCATTTAATAAAATCATTATAAAAATTCACATGATATCAGGGGGTCCACATTTCAGTTACTAGTAATCAAGTAACTTTTATTAGGCATGATAGGGGACATTTTGAAGTCATATACATAAAAATAATAATCCTATGTTTGACCGGTGGAAGTCCATCAAATGTCATGACAAATTCAAATAAGCTAACGCACATCACATGATACATAAAATGGATACATGATTTCATAAAGTACTCATCAATCACCTATCTTATGAAGATCTCATAGACAGCAAAAACCCACATGAAATATTTAATCAACTAATCTAGTTGAGATAATCTAAATCCCATGACCAAGACATGGTCACATGATTCACTAAATAGGGGTTGATCACATGACTGAATCAGCAGATCCCACAAAACCCTCAATTAAAAACAATGAAGGAATCTAAAATTGGATCCACAAATTACCAAATATATACCTATATTTTCTTAAAATAAAAACATATAAAAACAAATTATTGTGAATTGTTCCAATAAAAATTTTCTTCTAGATGGATCTCATGATCAGTTCATGTGGGAGGGTTAGATGATGAATGTAGTTCAAAAGTGCTCCTATAGTTGGGGAACTACTTAATTATCAACCTTAGACTCCACTATTGATAAATAATAATTCGTAAAACCAAACTACATCATGGATACATATATTATTATAATAAAATGATTAGATGTAGGTCCAAATCACTGGAAGACATTTTCATTTGATATAATTGTTCCCCTTTCTCTGTAGAGGTCACTCTTGAGTGGGAAATTTGTTGATTCCCTCTATATGAGCATCTTGAAATCAATAAATGATGAAACACATGAATATGGGGGATATAGTATCAATAATAAAAAGGTATAATAATTCTATTGGACACCATGGTCATGTAATCTTCAATGGGATATGTGATCATATTACCTTCAGAATATCATGTAGACAATTCATCCATTGCACATGTCCTATTGGAAGATCACATGGATCCCCATTAAATTTTTTTTCCTAATAATGAATACATTAAATTCATTAATCATGTTATGGATACCAAATTAGTTCCTTAAGATCACTCAATGTGTCTGTCGAAAGGTTCTGGAAAACCTTTTCAAAAATCTTTTTGAAATAAGAGAAAACATTCAAAAGATGTGATCCTACCATGGTCATAAAACATCAATTTATATTCCCATGTGATTCACTAGATTTTCTAGAATCCCTAAAAACATTTTATCCATGTATTAGAAGAACAGACTGAACTTTTTTCATCCTCCCGTGAAGGCCCTCAGACATGTCTAGATAGTCTAGATCTCCCCATTAACTTCAACGAAAAATTGAAGGGTTAGCAGTGAAAATGATCTAGTATAACCACAAGACCACTATTTTGTCACATTATGAATCATTTATTGGGAGAGTGGTTTTATTCACCAATACTCATTCCATTTTTAATGACCATAACATATTAAATAAAAAACAATGACTTCAAATTGAAAAGATAGGTGTTTATCACAAGGGGAGGATATGATGGTATTTTATGAATGGTGTTATACACCAAAGTAAATATTATTTTATCATCTGAAGCCATCATGGAAAAGATAGTTCAATCTCATGATGTCCCCCTATGATGCCACCTTTCTCTCATGGATGGTCTTGAACAATGTATCTAAGATCAAATGAAAGCCATTCAATAGGCATCATGATCTTGTGAAATTACCTAGAAATTTTCTCCTGACATTGTGATATCCCATTAGAATTTACATAGGATTAAGCATCACTTTATTTATTTGATAATGTCTAATAAAAAATCAATTGTAGAATTGTCCCAGGATTACAGAAGCTCATGCACCACATTTTTTGGGATCATATTAATCAAGTACCATTAATGAACCCTACTAAGTCTTGTGTTGATATTAATGATACACATGACATAAAGTGGAATACAATTTGGGTGAGGAGGCCTCTATCCCCCCCCCCACCACACACACATAGAAAAGGCTATTTGGATCCATTAATAGATGCAACAAGTAATTCATGATGAATTTTAGGGGAAACAATCTCCCAATACTAATGGTTTTATTATAGGAAAAATTTTGGGGAACAACCTAATATATCAAAGAAGTATTCATCGGAACTTCACATCATGACATATGATCACATGATGAAATTTTGACATATTATTCAATGGAAGTAAAATATATCTACTAAATCATGAAAAACCTAATACAATCTCACAGTAATAATATTTTCAGAACATATGTAACCAGAAATAGAATTATGTATAATGAAAAGAGACTTATGTGATGAGATATTTGTTGATCCTAATGCCCCCCCATGACTCCTCGAGATCACGAGAAAACTCTATTATATCTCAATAATGGTATTATATTTCTTATCCAAATGAAATTTTCATCATCTGATTCCCTCAAAAAAATGTCAACAATGTCACATGATGCACTCTGGTCAAGCCTCTCATGATCCTTGAAACACTCCAGGGTCGACATCATGATCTCAAAATGTCCTCTAGGCATTTTTCCCATGTTAAAAGGCAACACCAGTGTTTTTCAAATGTGTCTCTCAATGACCTATATTCCCTCTAGTCAGAGCATATGTACCCCTCCAAACATTTAATGTACTCTATACGATGGTGTTAAGATATCCCAATGCAGAACGTTCCATGTCTTATAGACAATTCAGAAAAATAAATTCAACATTTTCCACTTCTATTATCAATGATCATGAGACATCCTATGAACAACTTGGCCATGACATGGGTCATCATTCAAAAAGATACACCAAGATCATGGGTTATTATCTTGACATTCAATCCAAGACATGTCACACTCCACCCACATGCTGCCTCTGATCAAGTTTTTTGGACAATACATCTCATGAAATGATAGCCTTATACAAGGTTCATACAAAGGATGCATAAATGTGTAGACCACACTCAACTCAACTATGATGACTCTAATTCCTACAATGACATCGAGGTTTAATATTCCTTACAAAGTCCCTATATCGATATATAACATCCAATGGGTTATACCAAATACATAATCCCCACGTACATATAAAGTGGGATTCATTAGTACATATCCCTTTTTCACACAAGGATCATTGATCATGTTGTCATAGAGAGTTTCAACTATCATATCATTTGTATAGGTAAACCTTGTAGTGTGATCCCCAATAAATGGAATAATATGATATATACACAATAAAATTACAACATCAATGTGTAAGAAATAACCAATCTAAAATTCAGGAACTCTAATTCCTACCACTACCAGGATACATTATATAAGGTCTGAAAGGGTTAATCCCAAATAATATCCCACCTCTATATAGTCCATTCAATGTCTATGATATCCCAACCATCAAAACCCAATAATTCTTTTGGGATGATCACCCTTACATATCCATACATAAAGATAATACAAATATACTATGATGAATCATATTCCTTCAATAGTGAGGATAATTTGGATTCTTTTTATGTCATAATCAATATAATGATCATCTAAAGGGTTGTAACCTCACATTATCCTAGTATCAATATGTGTTGAGGATACTTACTTCCTGTAATTTTTTTCACACACAAAAACAAATACTTGTGTGGTCTTAGGGATATGAAATGATCACATAATTTTCATCATAAATATCAACCAGTGTGGAAACCTCCATTTTTTATCACTAATTAGTGACATGATATAACTATCCTGTTAAATAGTATATACCATATGAAATGCACCAAGGGAGTAACATAACTATGATAATTTTTATTTTTTCTATTCCTAGGACTCATGGGATGGCTCATTATGGATTGATATTAAATTCGTGGTGTCCATGTGATCCTATATATGACTTTCCCATATGATGTCAAACAATAAGGGTTTAATGAACTATTAGTTATTTTAATCCTATTATATTAAAGGATACATAGGATGCCTCATATTGGAAAAATACCATCCTCATAATATTAACCACCTTCATGGTTGGAAATAAACTAATGTGTTCCTAGTTATATGGATTACATATATAATAATCATCCCACTAGTTGAAAATGGATGAATAACATAGGATACATGTATATGGATTCACTAATATGACTCCCATTTCCATATAAAAGGATTTAACCAATGTACATTTTTGAAGGGTTATTGATCACTTCTCGAGATTTTGAAGAGATACTTGAAAATATCATAAATCAAAAACAGAGTCTTGGAGTGGTATAAAATTCTTCCCAAAATTTTGTGATGAGACTAACCTACCATACACATTACAAAAGTTTCTTCCAAAGCATCATAGGGTCTAAAACCGAAATTGACCATATACCATTTGATAGTTAGTCATTATTTAATCATTGAAGTAGGATCTATTAGAAGACTATGTTAGAGATAAAAATATGGTAAGCCATACATGAATGATTAGAAAGTTATTCACTCCCACCAAAACCCCCATAATCAAATCATCATGATTATATGTACAAATATATTGGTGGAAAAATGTGATAAAGCCAATGAATAATTTATTGATTAAACCATATATTTAATAAGGTAAAATTTACTGAAAAAATATTTCTAATAAAACCATTCAGTTCTTATTTCATTGGGTGCACATATACATATACACAATAAATAGTTCCAAATATAGATATAAATAATAAGGAATAAACATATATAATTCCCTCAGAATGTAATTGGATTCAATGTCAAGTCATAAGGAATAACTGAAATGGCTATCATAATGGTATCCACAAATAGAGAGATTAATTAATTAACAAAAATTAAAAAATAAAAAATAAAAAATTATCTAGAATAAAAAATTCTATCTAATGATAATAAAAGAAAAAATAGTGGTTTGGTATCATAAGATGTTCTCCACTAAAAAACTATTATTTTGGAAAATTAATATTGAGATGTTGAGATGATAAAAGAATAATTATTCCAATAAAACTAGTTCTTTATGAATCATTCACCAGGGTGCTCCCACGAGTTTCATAAAATAGTGAAGTCATGGTGGAATTCCTATTACATAGCAATCACGTTTTCCAATGCTGGGTTTCATTCATCACAATCAATGGTGATGTATGACCCTTTATCAAAACAATATAATGGAAAGATGATTCCCCCTATAATGGATTGCTACTTCGAACTCTTTAACTAGTATGAGACTCCCTCATATAGTTAATTCATGTTCATGGATCACATTCCTGGTGCCATATGTTTATGGATTCTAAATATTTGAAAAACATATATCTAGAAATTTTGATTCCATCGGGACCGGGTAGTGACCAATGATAAAGAGATTCATCTTGTTGGGAGTCACACACATGTTTAGAGTATGTCTTAATTGGTCACCTATATTCATCATATTGAGAGGGACTATCCTGGAGGCACCATGAGAAAAGAATACAAGAATTCCTAGGGTGTTCAAAAGGTATCTAACAATAGGGGTTTATATCATCTGAGAATTTCACCAGGGGAATCCCTTTCTTTTTTATGAGGTAGATGGTGCAATAGGGTTATATCTTACAGGTAATTAACCTCATGATTGCAATGCTTAGTCTTAGGTTATGTGTCTATGGTTATTTTATATATTCCAAATCCTATAGTGATCGGTCAGAATGTTTGGATATGATATATCTAGGCACTAGTTTAT
Organism: Viscum album; assembly: GCA_963277665.1. Lineage (NCBI taxonomy): Eukaryota > Viridiplantae > Streptophyta > Magnoliopsida > Santalales > Viscaceae > Viscum > Viscum album. The sequence continues at coordinate 271,244 of CAUJRU010000070.1, forward strand.
CGTCATTTGGAGATAGAATCGGTTGATCAGAACACCCAATGTGGGAAGATCAAAAGGGTGTATCCATATGAGGGAATAAAAAAATCAATAAAATGGATTAGTTTAGATCTCCCTATGGGTGTGTATTATGGAGGTGAATCACATGAAGGGATAATGTCAATCTATGAAGGATTATAGATTGATGGATCAATATTCCCTATAGTGTTCTATTTGGGAGGTGTGTCCTATAATGGAAAGATGTCACACAATGAGGGTTAGACGATGGATAGATGAGGATTCCTTTGGAGGACGATCCAGGTGGTGTTACCCATAAAGGGAAGATGTCGCACAATAAATGTTTTATGATCGATTGATCAGGATACCCAATGGAGGAAGATTTGGTGGTGTTTCTATTAAATAGAAGATATCCCAAATGGAAGGTTGATTAGAACACTTATCATGGTAGTTGAACGAGGTAAATACCTAGGAAGAAATCCATATGGTAAACATTGGTAAGGATTTAATCTTATAGAGGTTTCCAATATAACCTATTTAGAGTAATTGGATCAAAAACCATGTACATCAATGCCACAATTTAGGTTTCTGTTATAAGACTGGTCCATTAAGTTTAACATCATGTAGTAAATATGATCATGTTAGATAAGGATTGTCGACGTGGGATAGATTGTGATTTACGTCGGTATTTTCCCTGAGGAACCTTTAAAATTCATGTCCTATTGACAGAAGAAGGATCATACAATTATTAGGACTTGAGAACATGGTGGTGTATTGGGTGATGTTTTTGGACCTCAAGGAGACGCCCTACATATCACATGGATTTGGAAATTGAAGAACAAAATAGTTTGGAATGGTTGGGGATTCTAGTTAGAAAGGAGACCATTTCAGTTTATATGTTCTTGTAATATACCATATATGAGGAACACATGAATGGATGTGGTTAGGGGTTACAATGAATGGGATCCCGACCTGAATGGACGTGGTTGGGGTTACACTGAATAGGAGGCCAATTTTGGTTGTGATTATGAAAAAATCCTCATCATCCCTAACCTCTAATCCAACATGAGTCATTGTATGTGTGAGAAACAAGAGGAAGAAGAAAATATAAATATCAAATGATCCCCTTTGTACATTGGTGAAAAATGATGGGGTGATGCTAAGAGAATCAATGGTGTGGGTGGGATCATAAACATTGAATCTTGATGACGAGGATATCATTCCTTGCAATTCATACATACAACAACTTGTGATTGTATAATAGTATAATTTAGGATTATGTGTTACCCATATGATCATCCATTTGGATGAAAATTATTCCCACAATAGGGGTAAGGATATAGGGATTATTCTTTGGAGCGATCTAGGTGTTGGGATTTCACCCCTTGGAGTGGAGAAGGTGTCATCACATGATGGACGTACATTGGACATCATGCGATTGAAGCATATGGTAAGTCTATATTTTATCATAATTTTATATGTATTTTCTCATGTATTTTAACATCATACCACTATAAAATTTAACTAATACAATTTATGTCATGAAACTGAGACATTTTGGGACTCAATACTCACCACATGGGCTTACATAACCATTTCCCATTTCCCATTTGAGTAGGGAATGGATTCGGGCCTTCCCCAGTACAATGATTGTAGCAATCTCCAGTGATGAGGTCCACATTGGAGTCTCCATTCATAGAATAAACTTGGGTTAGACTGTCCCTGAATATGAGTGTGTGATATGATTTCTTATGTGAAATCAGGTGGGGAACATGGATGTTGTTTAACACAAGTGTGGATTGTCAAGCACAAATATTTAACAATATAGGGTCTCTAGCACATTGATATGTCATAAATGTCAAGGTCATTGGTGAATTTATGATATTTATATGGAAAAAGTCTAGGACTTTCATGCATATAGTACCTTGGTATACATACGACATTGGTAAAGAAATTTTGGATTCGGATTACTCAACCATGTGGTATTAATTAAGAGGAGGTATATCATGCATGACTTTCATCCATGGGTGGTCCATGTGTCAAAGATCCATAAATATTGGTTTTTCACATTGGTGAGTGATTCTTCATCATTATGGTGGTCTCCATGATGTGATGAGAGATGAGGTTCTATTTGTTGTCTAAATTTTCTGTGTTGGGAGTGCAAAAATTAGGGCACTAAAGTGGTTTTGGATACATCATTCTCATTTTTCATTGAGATTTCCAGAGAAAGGAAACAATTCAAAATAATAGTTGGCAGACAAGACTATTTCGTTTCATTCATGGGAACATGCTCGTTTATTTTTTGGAATAGAGGTTTATTCCAATTTATTATTTAGTGGTTATATCAACCTTTGGATTTCTCATAGATACAAACCTCATATTAGGTGTTCAAGCGTAATGTTTTCAGAATCCAGTCCTTTCACGAACTCGTTGAATTTTGCAGGATACATCATTATCATCCACTTGATAGTTCTTTAAGACAAGTTCAATGTTTTTTTACCAATATATGACCATTTCTAGATATATATTATATTTTGGGTTAAAATAATTCCCTTATTGTTATCTACAATGAAAGTGGACCCTATGTTATTGTTCACATGAAAATTCCTAAGAGTAAAGTCACTTAACAATCGTGAAAAAAACATTGGCATTCATTCATGCTAGAGGCTTTCATGCACACTTAAGATATTGGTCCATGCCTATAAATAGGCCGGGAGTCCACATATATAGTCAATCAATAATTTAGTTTGATATTCTCTTTAATTAGTTGTGGGAAATATTCCATTTAGCATGAAAACATGTAATCTTCGACCACATATTTGACACTAGTCAACATATTTATCATATAATCAAAATTGAAAAAACCTTTATTTTTTAGGAAATATCCCATATTGTGAAAATCTAATTATTTTTCTCACTCAATCATAATTATTACATTAATATTTCATATAACTATCAACAATAGTTGAAATGGATCACAAATAAAAGGAAAATTTGATTGATGCTACAGTTGATTCCTAGGAGAAGAAATTATGGAAAATCCTCATATCTCGTAGGCTTTGAGTGTATTTTTGTACAATAATATGCTAATGGGACTCCTGATGGATTCAGAATAGAACTATCCAAAAAATATACCATCCTCTATGTATATTTCGACTGATATATGAGGTTAATGTCCCAAACATGGAGGATGAATCAACATGATTGCGGTTAACACGTGTGTATAAGATCAATAGCTATAATTTCTATGTTTAGGGTCACCTAGTGAGGGATGATGGGTTTGTAGCCATAAGTGTGTTGAATAGGTCATTCATAATTGTCACATGGGATATCATAGATGCAAGAAAACACCCCTCCATCTATGCCATCATTTTTAATGAAATATATAGGACAAAATACATGTCTAGGAGAAGGGCATGAAACCAACTTCCAAAATAAAATCACTAGATAGTGTGCCAAGGTGTAATAGACATGCTACAATTTCATGGAGTATAGCGTAGACCTACCCCTCTTCAGACTATTATAGGTGTTATAGACATTGCATATTCACGTCAACCATTAGCATCCCCTTGTTATGGAGATCCTCATCTTATGGTCCCCCGATATGAATATATTTCATCTCCATTATGGGGATGTTATAATTTTTTAGTGGGATATCTATTGGGAGGTGTCTTCCCACTGGAATAGTTGAAGTATGACAATTTTCATCCAACAGATAATAGAAAGGTATTTGTTCGGTGCACTTATCTCCTACCATGATTTCATTCAGATGTGTTAAAATATAATTTGGACCTCAACCTGTTCCCAAATTGTAAATCATGTTCGTTTCATGGTTTATAAGTATTTGAAATAAAAATATGTTCATGAAGATATGGGGATGGGGAAATAAAATTCTCAAATGATTTCTACACGAGAATTCTGGAATCATATTTTTTGTTCATTAAAGAGGGGATGTTCCAGTATTGGGGATAAATCATGGTAGAAGACTGGGATTCATTTGACTGTTATTCCATGATTCATTCAATCTATTTTAATGGCTAGATTCATCTTGTTGTTGACACCATGATGGGCGTACACTCTGGGATGTTTGTGATGGACGAAATTCTATTATTTTTCATCAATGTTAATAAAGGGATTCAAGTGTTGTCATTTCTCAAAATCATACTATTTCACGTGTCAAGAGGAATAATTCCATGTATTATATGTATCCCATTCCAATTACTTCACTAATAGATCATGGTGAACATTGTATTATATAATTTCCCAAATTCCATCTCCATAAAGAATTATTTTATGGATGTATTTGCAGAATATCATTGGGACAGACCAGTTTTTTCCAACTAGACTAGGATCATGATGAATTTTGGAAACCAAATGAACCTCATCATCCATCCTTTTTTTCCATTGTTAGATTGATGCTGGAAAAGCATAAAGTATCATCAAAACATAGGGAGTACCATCTATGATTTCATGGCGGCTAGTATCAATGATCATCACTTATGTAAACCATATATGTCATCTCGGTATACCAGGTAGTTATTGTTCCTCTTGAAGGTGGTGAAGAGATTCTATAAGGGGGTCCATGAATAGTGTAATATCTATATTCATCATAATCTCTAGTCATTATTATCTCACTTAGGTTCACAAGAGACCAATATGATACCTCATACCCGGGTAATTATTGGCTTGTCTATAGTTTATAACAGTAACTAGGTTATAGTTTATCTTGAAGCAATATTGTGCAAGAGTATTCATATTATTGTACTAGTAAATGTGGTTCTATAATAGTGAGGTTGATTATGATCTTCTCTTCTAGGTGTCAACTATGAAATAGGGGTATCTTAGTTGGAAGTTATATAGGTAGCAATAAAAGGTGTAGTAGCACCTCTAGATCCTTAATGAATAGGGTCTCGGAAGAGCCTTTTAGGGAATGTAGGTGAATTACATATTTAAATGAGAAGAGTAAGGGAGACTTCATATGATGAATATATGGTACCTTCAACATCTAACTATTTACTATGGTTTCCCCTCTATCCGGTCTACTTGGTGGACTCTAAAATCACTAATGTTAATAAAGAGATTATAGTGAATGTTGAAGAAAGATGATATAGATATTGTAGAAATTTTTCCCATTTAGATAACATTCAAGGTGAGCTTCCTTCAAGGGAACAAATATCTAATGTCCATGGAAACCTATGTATTATAATGTGGGAATAATCAACCTCATTCTACCTTGGTGAGGGTGATATAGGATAAAAATCCATACCATGAGGGGATACTAGATGTTGATGATTTATCATAGGAGGAACCAACAGATGAGGACTCCATAGATTCCACAAATGAAGAATAATATTGATTAATAGCTCATAAATGGAGTCCCAATCAATGTGATGTGATTGTAGCATCTGAATAAAAAAAATTCGAGTTCCTTGAGTTAATCCTTAACATACCAGCTTCTATGGTCTTCACATTCATTTCTCTAGATGATATAACTAAAAAATATCAGGTAAAATGGAAAAATATTAATGGTATATTGGACATAGAATAGGGGGTTAATGTGTACAAGTGGGTTATGAATGGAATACGTTGGGGCATGTTTTTTAGGAAAATGATTTTGGTGGACCAATTGAGGAGCTTGTAGAGATGACCTATGAACCTCAGGTAATCTCTATCACCTATGAAATAATATGATTAGGAATTAAATATTGAATCACCCCACAAAATGGTATAGTCTTATCTATATTGGATCATCATCGATATTTATCTTCCCAGTGGTAAGAGCATATCTCTAGTCACTTGAACATCATCATATTTTATTAGAGTCATTATACCAATTTGACTGTTTGTTTCATACACTACCCACATGATCAATATTGGAGGATCTGATTCCATATTTTAATGTATAAACATAGGTGGAGGGGTCTTATATAGTGGATCTCCTTGCCTAATCTCAAGGAATCAACCAGCCGATGCTCTTCCAATATTGGTTTCAATTCTCATATAATTTCAACTCTCTATTTTCTAATCATGTTTCATAATGTGTTTAAATTTCCATTAGATCATGAAATATTATATTAATAGTAAGAATAAGGTATCAAAACATCTGTGGGTCCATCTTTTATAGAAACACCAATCCATGGTGATTGATTCGTTCAGTCTGATATGACCATAGTCTTAGTTAGATAGTCTATTGTGACTGGGACTAATGCCACCGGTGGGGTGGAGCATAGGGCTTGAAGGGGTCATGATAGTGAGGAATAGATGAGTGAGGAAATTATCCCAGGGATCTGTATTTCATCCCATTTGAATGGATTCTATATGAGGACCCTACAATTATCATTTTTTTAACATTTGTTGAAAGTGATCACGCAACTCTGGAAGGGATAGTAGGTTATGGGTGGATGGATGAATAAGATAACATTGGATAGATCATGGAATCGTGGTACATGAAATATTTCATCACCCATACATGAGAACCAATCATAGATATTTGGATTTGGTTCCCCGACCACTGGGTGATACCATGAACACTAAAGGGATGGATGATCATGTTCTCCACACCTTGCTCTTGAAATTTATTTCTGAGCAGGAGCGTGAAGGTATCCAACACCTAGTGGATTCCTTGAACCATCACAGGTCTGATAGCATTCAAAGGAATTTTTTATGAAATCATTGGATTTACTGTCTGGATAGAAAAAAGAAAAAAAATTATTTCCTCGCCATTTAGTTGGAAATTTTCACCCATTTAAGGGCTTATCGTTAGGAGGATTTGAGGTCGATGTGGTATGAAATATATCATATATGTAGGATACTGGTAGAGTTGGACCATGAACCTATTAGATACTATAAGATATTTTATACTTGTGGTGAGGAGGAAACAATTATTAATAGGCAGCAACAAACCTTGATGTCCACACGTCATAGATTTACAAAGATGGAGTGCTATTTTTTTTGGAGTAGATCCATATGAAAAATTATTATATGAATCAATAGAGGCTCCAATATATACATCATAATCACCCATTCCATATAATTATTTATGGGTTATGATTCCCTTATGAGTTCATGAACACATTGCTTTGTCTTGTATTTTTTATTGATATTCCATCATATAACCGAAATAACTAAAGACCAAACCCAAATCTTATTTGATTCATGTTGACTGTGAATAAATTGGCCCAACCATATGATTACTCATTTGTATATGAGTTCTATAAAATTATCAAACACTCATGTTATTCTATTATTAACATGATATTTTTGGGGGATTTAACTTCTATGGATGGATATTTTGGATCTCAAAAAAGCAGACTTATTTTTTCATTATGATAGTGATAGAGTATGATAACACTAAGGTCATTGAATATTATATGAATAAAGGGGAATTTTTTGTTTGAATCAAATTTCCAAAAATTCCAAACACAATGAGGGTGGAATCGTAATGGATGATATGTGTTAACCATGTTTTAAATGCATAATACATATCAGATAACCTTGGATGGGGAAAACCAAATGAGGATTGATCATATATGAAATTATAAACACGTACCTTATCTCAATTTCATATATAAATACATTTTTGAATTTTCATAGGATCGTACGTGATCCTTCACTTGAAACAATGACATTATGTGTCCCCAGAGATGTTGAGGAGAATTAGGATCAAAATAAGGGACATCCAGATTAAGGGCTTGATGGGATGGAATGTTCGAATGTAATCCAATAATCATAATATCCTGGAACAAGGTCATAGAGAACATTGTTGTATTATACTTGGTTTGAACAAAATCGAGACACATATTCCTAGGGATATTCATCTCTGTAGTCGAGTAATCGTCTAGGATATGAATTATGGGGTAGATAGATGGAACATGAGGAGAGGAAATCCCATGCGATGGCCTAGGATTCCATAATGTTTAATTTCATTCCATTAGGATGAAAACATGTAGTTGAACATCATAAAGTTAGGATGATGTATCACATATTATAATATCATGTTATTAAGACATATCTCAAAATTTAATGTCATGTTATCACGATCCTTCGCACTCTTCAATGTCATATTTTATATACCATAATTTATTTGGATTATGAAATAAGAGACCGATCATTCCTTCCTCATTTGAGTTCATGATGGAAACTAATGATTATTTGGTAAGGTAAGGATACATTTTAATGTCGTGTAAAAAATGATGTCAAGAAAAAACAAGAAGATATATGTCCATCTATAATAATTAGTGTAGAGGTGGGTATCATTATAGTTGGCCCTGCATAGGGTATTATAATCTGGGGTAATACATATATAGTTTAGAGTCACAAAACATGTACTATGAGGACAGTTTCTCGATGTAATACACACAACATCAAAGGTAATCCATCCTATGTAAATTGTGTGGCCTAAGGTCCACCTAATGTCTTATAAAACACCCATGAAACAGATCATAGGTAGTTTAGCATCATGATTCTTAGATTGTGACTTTGTTCATATATTAAGGTCAATGAGGTTGGACAATGATTGGCACCAAATAAATACATGTGGTATGGACAGTTGATTATCCAATTGTGAAAGAGGGCAGAAGAGACCCATTTCCACACCATGTATTCTTGATAGGATATGAATATAGTTTGATGTCATTATGTTTATAATATGGTATTGAGTGACTTGAATATTTTGGTACACTTCCAACCAATTCATCTAAGCCCACATAATCCATGCATGGTCTGAGAAACAAGGTGTAATGAAAGAATTTAACAAACATATTGATGAGAATATAAGGGGTTGGAAGGAGCTGGGATGAGAACACCCCAAATAACTGACTTTCTTACTCGATATTCATAGATATAAATAAATGTAACAAAAATTTGTTATTACTCCAAAATATACAGTAGGGGGATTAAAGGTATTAAATCAAGACTATTGTGGTCTAGATAAAGGGGAGACTGAAAGTCAGTGACCATTCTTCAGCGTGATTCAAAACATAGCTTCCAAAATAACAATAGTCATGTGGGGGGGGGGGAGAAAATGAAAGATCAACTTTTTACCTTTTATAAATAGTAGAATATGATCAATGATTGCATATATCAATTATGGAATTATACAAGCATATATGGTGATCAATTTTTTCATAGAACCATCACTATTTGGCGACAAATTAGGATTTGATGGATAATAGAAATCCAAACTGAGAAATAATCGATGTATGGAAATTGATTGAATGAATGTAAATGTGGTATACAAAACTCAAGCTTCCATAGAATTAAACATTATAGCATGTCAATGGAAATGACAGAAAGTAGGATTACATCATAGTATAACATAATATTTATGGTTATATTTCAAGGAACAGTCACGAAGAACACTTGTGTTCGTGTAGTGTGTATGGGTTTGAAAACTGATATGAATTGTGTACAAAAGAGTCTCAACACCACACATCATAATTTCAATTTTCATTGTAACTAGTAAAAATTAACGATTTCTGGACCATTATGGGGTAATGGTACTGAAGGATTTGATGAATTTGTAGTAGTGAGTGATGGAAGGATGTCTAAGAATCACAACATATCCCATTAATATGTTAATCAATCAAGTCATAATGCTACAACATGATGGGGTAGTATAACGATGTAACAGGTGTAGGGGATACCCTCTCAAACAAGAATATTTGATATTTACATATAAAGACATGAGGAATCCAATATTTATACAGGGTCAGTGTACAATTTAATCTCATGTGAAGTGAATGTTTCTTCCTCATATCAATGTTTGTCGGAATCCTTGTCCACTGATGGTTCAATAAAATTGAATGGAGATTTTACCTAAAAGGAATACTATGGGGAATATTGGGATGATTACACCATATATAACAAATTTTTTACTAGGAATTTGTAGTTAAACCTATAGATAGAGAGTCTAGGAAAAAATATTTATCCCATGAGGATCATTATAATTATAAATATAGTTTTAGAAGTTAATAATAATAGTTTAGGTTCATATGGTTTTTTAAACGTAAAATAGTTATTGGTCATTTTTCATACATTATGGATAATTATTTTAAATTTGTGTTGTATGGATTATGAAAAGTGCATTCTTGAAGAATCATTATATGGTAAAAATGTGGTAAATCCAATTTTAGTGACCACAATGTAAGGAAACTAATCGTATATAAATTAGTTTGATGATGGAACTGAATTTAAGGTCATAATTTTGGGATCATGGAAAGAGGGACCAAGGGTGTATGCATTTATAGTTGTGCATGAGAAGGAAATGTTTTGTCACATCTATTTTTTAAAAGGTGATAGAAATCATGACACACATAGTGATAGAATCATGTCATGGTAGATGATTGATGCTTGTGGGGGACATCCTCTATAGAATTGGAATTTTAGGAACTCCCCAATTATTATGTGGTGTCCCATGTTTAGAACTTCGGGAATTGATTGTGGATCATATCTTAATTATCACGTGATGCATCCCAATCTAAAATAAGGTAAAAATACTTTCTTATTTAGAGGAATACAAAATTTTTACATGTTAAAACTGAATTTTAAGTGTGTCCGTTAGTGAATTCCGTATTTTTTTAGTTTGTTTTTTCATATATTGTACTATACAGGATACAAATAGGTAATGTACTAATATATAGACCTAATGAAAATAGTTTTTGGTTATGTCTCCTATATCATATGATATGAGTATATGGTAAAATATTATAAACCAAGGAGTGAGGATTATAAATTTGATATGTATATTTGGGTGAAATGAAAGTATCGATGTGAATGATGGAAAAAGCGACACAACACCACACAAAAAAAAACATTTATAAGAGGGAACTGCATAGAGTATATAGTCCTGATTCTTGAACATAGTCTCATAGTCTGTGGCCCTATATTTTGGACCATAGAGAGAAGTATCTCAATGAAATTAAATATGTGTGGCATGTCATGAATGACTATTAGTGAGTGAGGAATATGGAGACCCATGCAAAAAAACACATTAACAAGGTGAAATATCATACAATTATAATCGTGTTAATTGTACTAGGGACCCTTCTTTGTTGTCATTGAGTTCGGACACGATAGAAATTTTATCATCATATATCTAGGATGTGGGATCCTGTTGGGATGTAATACTTAAGAATCATAACATTTAAGGGAGTACAGATATTCAGTCCATTTATAAAGATTATAGTGTATGAGCCATTTTAATATAACTTATTAATGGTATAAAATCCTTCCCACATGGGTTCCAAAATTTTTGAATTTTTTCCATCTACCATTAGCACTATAATATCCAACACCATATCCCCTTGAAATATGGAATGGTGGAAGTTTTTTGTTGAATGATCTTCTGATCATGTTCCCCTACCTCTCTAGATATTGAAAGTCCATATAGATGTTTTATTTATGGGACTCCTTCTCTAATAGATTCTTTTCATCCATTTCATTGAGTGTCTTCTGATCATCGAAATAATTTTGGAGTGATGTTAATTGATCCTTAATTTGTAGGATTTCATATATTCCATACACCATTGATTATGGAGTCCCCATGGTAGGAATGTTATTTGAATTCCAATAATCCAATAGGGTGTCTGGGGTCTTGATCGGCCTTCTCTTCTTGATATTTAATATTATCAAATGTATAATGTTATATAGGGTGTTATGGAATGACTCAATCAATCCATTTTCTAGAGTTTGTTATAGAGAAGAATGGTTGGACTAGAAATTTTACTTTTTTTATTATATCTTCATCTCAACAATGTAAATGTTTTTTCTATTACTGGTTAGAATGGAATGATCGAATTTGAATCGATGGATGACATGGGATATCATGAATTCAGTACTAAAATGGGACATTAAATATGTAATATTAATTTACTCTCATTACATAGATAGTAAAATCCTACATTGAATGAATCAATATACACTTGAGAGCAATCACTGGTTGATATGATCCCATAACATAAACCTCTCATAATAAAATGGGATAATTAAACTTGGGGGGGGGGGTAGATAGGATCTTACAGGTGATGAACAAAGATTTCATGGATATGACATGAATGCCACAACTTGGGGAGAATCATGCAGTCATACGACATGGTGGTCCATAAATAGACCAACATATAGATCTGATGGGAATGCCTCAAACCTTCCAGATGGTCACCAGAAGACATAACATGAACTTCCTATATATGATGAGAAACTTATTACCCTTGGATGAAATAGGTTATAATTCCATCAAACCCATGTCTGTAAGGAGTTGATTCATGGTTTGGCATGCTTTTGATGGTGGTCTATTCTATGAATCGAAAGATTCACCCACAATCAACTCGATCTGTTGGGAGAAAACCATGTTGCTGGTACTCTAAAACTTGATTTTCCAAATTAGAGGTGTCTTCCACTATGGGGTGATTATAAAGCCCTAACGTAGTGGCATCAAGAGTCAGCTAGTTCATAAGATGGATGTCATCATCATCTAGAATGATTGGAGTGATGAACCATTGATGTGACACTAAAATGAAAAAAATCATCCTAGTATAGATATTCTAGGGAAGTGGATAAAAATTTTAGGGAATGTGATCGACCAATTTTTGATTGATGGACATTAGTCATTTCAGGTTTAGAAAGGAATCCGGCTATCAGATGGAAATTTCACTCTAATTGGTGCATGAGATCTACAATTATTATGATATACTCACCATTAATAAAATTGATAATAATTTAGAGTCTCCATGAACCTGAAAGTGGGTTACATCAATTATAATGGCCAGATCAACAATAATAACATTATCCTACCATTCCAACTCATTTATTGAGTACCCATTTGACAAATGGAATGAGTATGGTATGGCATCCTATTCCACGTTGATGATGTGTATTCCTTGCTCCAGTGAATTGAGCAATGGATTGTACAAATTTCAACATGTTTTTATCCAGGAATTAACAAAAAATAATAGCATTTAGGAATGAATATTATGATCGATTGATAGGATATACACTTATGGGAAGTCAACATCTAGTAAAAATTATTCTATATCAAGATGATTTGAAAAATTCACACAACGATTCCCCCTTGACATTTTTCAATAAAATGACCATGATGTAAAACATCTAATGTATAACTTACTATCCTTATAATTTTCCCTTTTACTGAGGTATATTACAAATATTCTCAAGTGGATCTACACTAATCACTGGCTTTATCTCATGATGTCGTAGATAATGAAAAAAATTATAAACTATGAAACTGGGGCGAGGTAGCTATTATCAATCGTGGTGTATCTAGTATCATTGTTAGGGAACATGAAACTATGATTGTATGAACTATTTTCTATACCTCATTGTACATATGAGATAGAAGGTCGCATGGGGACTATTCTAGGGTGGTCTTTTAGATGACCATTGGCTTTTTGGTGACAGGTGGAATCAGGACCTGATGAGGTATAAGATGTATCTTGATTTCCTAGAAGGCTTTCTAGAAATCCTCATCCAACTTTTATGATATTACATTTTTTATGATCCAATAAAATGGATTACAATAACATACCTCATTTCTAATGAATCTCTACATGTCGTCTATGTGTCCTTGGACACCCCATAACTCATAGAGGTATCTTGGGGGAGGCATCTGGCTAATTCTCATTGATCATTTCATGGATGATCTCGGGTCTTCTATATTTGATGATGAAGAAGAAAAAATTTCATGAGGTAACCTTGAAGGAAAACTTCAAGGGGTTTATCACAAAATTCAGTTTGTGGAAGAAGCTAAACACCTTCTCAAGGTATTTGAGATTTTCATAGTGCTGGTGAGATTTTACCACCTAGTCGTCCACATAGTAATACACCAGAATCTTGAGTAACCATTTTATGATTTGGTTCATGGATTTTGGATAAGGGGTTCAATCATACATTTGACGGAAGGGAACATCCTGATATAAAAATGTCACATAGGGTTCTTTAATGTTGGTAGACATCTTATCCTCTTTCGACATCCAAATTTACTTATACCTATAGTATCCAAAAAAAATTTAGGTCCTAGAACCTAGATGTATCATTAATTGACATCATAGTCATTAGAAGGTGTAAATAATCTCTCTGGGAATGGGAGTTAAGATTCCAGAAAATGATACAATCTCTGATCGTTCTATTCTTCTTAGTAACATGGGTGACATTGGTTTTCCACTTTAGGTAGTAAACATTCCTAATGAAATCATATTTCATAATAATATCAACATATGACTCATAAAAAACACCATGAAATGGATTCATTTTCATGGGAGGAATCATGATTCTCCAATGACTCATTGTGTGACAAAGATGGTGGGTAAAGACCTAGATGTCTAGTACTAACATATCATCATAACCCTATGAAAATAAATAATTATGTTGCTTTAGGGTAGCCACATAATGTTGTTTTTTCACCGGAGGAATGGATTCAATATTCAGTGTTGACCCTGGATATTTTTGAATATCGAGGATATCCTTAAACCTCTAATAAACATTGGTAGAGATTCCCTCTTACAAATTAGGAGGAAAATCTTCCAAATCCACCTCATCATATATGTCTAGTGGATCAGTGGGAGGAGGTTCAACTATTCTTATTGATTTGGGGGGAGATATTCTTCCCACATAATCACAACCAGAGTCTGTAATGAAGGGTTCATACTATATTGAAACTATTGTGATGGGGAATGTTTAGGCAATTTCATCTGGACTTCATCCATGGGGTCCAGGGATGATGTTTGAGAATTTGGGGATGAGTTGAATTCAATTGTTTCAACCCTACCCGATGAATATGTGGAAAATTTCACAAGATTGTGGTCATCATGTGAAAAATGTGGTACCGTATATGGGTAGGGTAATCATGTATCGCATATGACATCCCTACGTATTATTATGTGGTAATATTAAAATATTACCCCCTTTTAGGGTCAGAATGTCAGTTTTTTCACAAATAATAAAATACTAGTTCGGACATTGTGGGATCAACAATAAAAATCTGGAGCTTGAAAGAAACATAAAATAATACCAAAATTCCGAATGTGATAGTTGCATGATCAACCTCATTGGTGTGAAAATTATTTTCCCCTCTCTTTTAATACCCATAGTTGAGGTATCAGACACCAAAAGAGTAAAATATGAATTATTCATGTTGTAACAATCCCACACAACCCTTGAGAGTGTACATGTGGCATTGATTGAATGATGAGGTGAATGTCGTGCGTTGATAAATCCAGTTCATGCACAATAGTGCACTGTAAGAGGTATCATATCATGAAACCATGGATATAACATTTTCAATAATTCCACCAAACTAGGTCATCAAATGAATCCATCCACAATGTTTATTTTCGGTTCTATCATAACAACTAATTTTTAGCTCATTGGGGACCAATATGATTCATCTAACCTAAAATGTGAAACCAATTGGTTTGGAAGAGGTTAATTCTAAATACTGTATTGAAGACGATTCATTTTTATTATAAACCTTGAATTGTTCAATAAGGAATAGAGGTATAATGATCCCCTGAATGATAATGCCTCCATTATCACAGAAAAATGATATGATGTCTCACAACTCCACTTACTTGACCTCCACTATATAGTAAGAATCAACGAAAGCTATTTTTTTCTTAAAGAATGCAGGGGTGGGGGAGATTTTTCAAATTTCATTTGGCCATCAGACATTTCCATAGAAATATGCCGGTCATAGAGGATTTTGAGACTTTCAGTTTTGCTGGAGAGGTACTTCTGCATGTCTTGCTTCCATGATAGAAGCACAAGAATTCCTATAGAAGAAACTATTTCACTAGTGGCATGATGGGTGTTACTATTTATACCTCTATTTCATTGTGGTTCTATAAATATCATACCAATGGATGGATTTATCACCCAAAAAAAATTTTATATAACTATCAAATGACTAAGGATTAACTCTCGTTCGTTCTGGATAATCCCTATCTGAATAATACAGTTATTCATGATCAACTAGAATTTTCAGCTGTGGTGATGAGTCATATAGGATGGTCCGAGAGGAATATTCTGTCTGACCATTACAAAAAACAGAATTCCCTGTTTTGGTAGCATTCGTAGCCTAGATCATTCCACTTGGTTGAATGTTTTCTTGGTTTTCACAACATTAAAAATTATGGGGAAGAAATATTTTGGTGGAATCTTATCGATTATCTGATGATCTATAATCATCAGCTACTGTGAAGTAGTCTATCAATTTAATAGATTACGTATAGGCATACTCCAACTCATCACTAGAAGGGTTTTCCGATATGGGACTGGCCCATGGGGTGATTTCCAACTCTAGAGTCGTGAAAATTATAATGTAATGAGGTTTCATCAGTGCCGGTCGGAGACTTTAGATACCCATATTACATTGGATGAAACTCATTGGGTATTTGGATGGTTTTTATAAGGATTAGTAATTTGTAAATGGGGAAGCTAAGGAAACCACATGAGGATTGGTTCGGCCAACACATGCACCGATGACACCATGGGCACGGGAGGCTGATCTTTGATACAACCAATCATCATACATTTGATTTCCAAGGTAGGATAACTTTTTACATTCACCAAAACCATCACTATCAATATCGATCTCAATAGATAAATTTTCCACCAACACATATATATTTCTTTACATGACCAATCTTTTATCCACTTATCCCGATAGATAGTCCAAGAACACATGTATATTTTGTATTGAATTTCTAGGAATCCTATGGTAATGAAAATGGACAGTGTGATCAGTATGCCCAACTTCATGGGGCTTATTTCCCTATGGAAGCATCATAATCTCCTCCTCCTAGCATTTGATTAAATAACTGAGAACATATACATTGTTAATTGAAGATGAATTGTTACTTCAATTAAAGAACATTACCATGGGATCATAGCCCTGATGAGTTCCATAGCCTGACGAGGGGCCAATATGACATTCTCTAATCTATGTAGTTGTTCATATCAAGGTGGAGCCTAGAAATTATGTAATTGGTGAGGTTGTTCTTTAAAGGGACATTGGATCGGTCAGGGATATTCATTAAGTGGTTCCAAAAACTATACTAGTTTGAAGGCCTCCACATGTTCTGTTTGCAATAGTCTCTACATTGAATGTACTTTTTTCTAGATCATGAAGTAGAAATGAGAATGCAGGAATAAAATATTTGAAAGCATCCACCTAGTGCTTGTATGTTTCTAACAAAACCCGTAACCCCTCTAGGATGTTGTTTTTGATGATTGTAGGGACCAATTATATAATGAAACGGCCCACAGAAATCATTAGTATCTTTTCATGAGATAGTGCCATGACGAGTGAATATGTAAGGCCTATCAAATGGGAATCTATGTCTGAAACAAGATCATAAGAATTTTATTTTTCACATTAAGAGGCCATAAAATCATTTCTTGATTGTTGGGGAGATGAACTGGTGGAGGAATTTTCTATAATGGTATTTCTAACTATTGATGGATGTGATGGATAGCTTCTTGTAGAAAACAAATACAAATCCTTCTATTGTATTTGTGACACACGAAATCATTTAGGTCATCTGATGCTATTGGATTCAAAAAATGTGGCCTTATAATGAAATGAAGTGGTCCAAATTCTTTAGTAGGGAACCCATATTGTTTAATGTGGACATTATAGGTTCTCGAAACATGGGAATTCTCAAATGTCATCTACCCATGTTGGCTATGTCTGGTTGTTTGGTCGGATTTCCACCTATCTTTTCTATAAGAATTTATGGAAAGGTGAGAGAGGCTTCAAAATTTTCGTTTAGAGGATATCTATCTTGAGGTCGATTACTTACCACCAATTGGTTAATAGAATCACCATCCTGGTATCCAAGCACATCTCTACAAGGAGAAGAACGTACTTGATCATGTGAAGTGTGGTTACACAACTTAGGAGGGTTCTTTGACTTATATATCAATATATTTTAATGAACTACAACCTTTGACCAACATTGATATGTAAAAATACATATCACTACTATTTTAATTTTTATAACAATGACTTATCACTACCACCCTGTAGGAGAAATGGGATATCATTTAGCAGAACCTTAATCTAGAATCCTCTTAGCAATGAGATCGATGATAATCCTATTCTGTTTTGTGACCAAATAGAGAAAGGAGTTAACCATGGGACCTAGAATTTTATTAATATAGCATGTATTAGTGTTATCTAGATGTTTTTTCACTTTTTTATATTCTAACAAGTAGGTAATGATGCAGAGGAATCCCCAAGGATGAGTACTTGCCTTTGTATGAGAGAACAAATAACCCTGTGAGTGATTACCATGTACTATGATTTACCTGGGGTTGGAAATCCCTATGTCACTATATATATTAGACTCTATACATTTGGGGTTCTAGATGGTTGGGAATGACCATGTTTAACTTAATTATTCCTAGAGTGTAATTTTTATCATTAACGGGTAAATCACATTGTCACAGGATAGTACTAATGTGGAGATCATCATAATTTCCCTACCCCAAGATCTTCACATGGCGAGCCACCAATATAAAGATTATACTGGAAAAATTGAGGCTATTAATGTATCCCTATTGGAGGGTCTGATTTTCTATATAAAACATAGGGTGTTGAGCCACTTGGAGAGACAACAATATAACCATTCAAAACTACTAATAAATAACATCAATGATATCCCAGCTTACTAGATAAAACAACTAATGATAACTGAGGTGGTAAAGCATCACCCAAATACATTGGTAGAATCAAGAATTGTAACCCTCAGTTATGGAATATGCGGTATCAATTTTTGTTGTTTTGTTTGAGAAATACACATATAAAAACTCATTAGTACTCAGAGTCTCCCATATACTATCTAGATCAAAAGGAAGTATATGTTCATGGTCTCCCAAAACAACAATCATCACTAGCTAAGGGATTGGTAAAATCATAGATGTAGATTAATTTGTAGATTGGTTGATTGGTAGAGGAACCCCTACAAGTGGTATATATTCATTTCAAACTGGGATATATGATAGGGGTATTACCAACCTCATCATAGCATTATTAAAGGATTGGGTGTTCACCACTACTTTATGTAAAATTCAACTTGTGATTATCCTCAGTTCTTCAGGAACCTAATTATCTAAAGGAGACTTCTGATACCAAAAAATCTATCCATTATAATGGGTAGTGGTAGAGATGAAGAATAACAATGATGTAGATTGATTTACTATGATCCCCATAATCGGGGAAAAATCATCCACCATCTTCATATATATGTATAGGGATTCAAGAATCATATGGATCTCAACATATGGGATGTAGAAATTAATATGTAGAGTTCTACTCTAGCCTCTAACATTTATCGTGGATATTCTATTATCGATAATTCAATGTCCTCATAATATAATAAATCAATGAGGTCAATTATTACTTTGTACGTCCTTGTATTTTTCTGTTGATTGTGAGAATTATCCCAACTGCGTAGAGACAAAACTTCATTATTATGTACCTCATTGGAATATATAGCACCTCCATAGTAATGGGTACTTTAATGGGAGAACCCATGATTTTGAAAGTTGAGTTATCGGAAGGACCTCTCCATTAGCTTATTTTAGTGATGGGAAGATCTATACTATAATTTACGATGAAGTGGAGTTGAACTATTCTCAACTTAGTGGGAACATAGGGATTAAATCCATGTCGAATAGCTAATAAAAGGGGATTCTAACACCCTAAGAAATTGAGAATTTTTTTACAAATGATTCTAATATTTTTAATATTTTTAATTTCACGAAACACAGAATATAACTTAGCTCATATGAAAGAATAAAGTTTACAATTCATTAATTGTAACACGTTGTCAATATTTCAAAAAATTCAACACTTTTATATGATTATGGTAGAGAAATCACTATGTTTTGATTTTTTTACAGACAATTACCCTCTTATTTTCTACAATGTCATTAATCACATAGATTTAGAGTGTTGGATGAGTTTTCTCTCACTATTATGGTTTTTTCAAGAATGTTGATTATTGAATTTGTCTTCTATATTGCTATGAAAAAAATATGGGGAGATTGTTGGAACCAAGTAACATCACATCAGGTAGTTGGAAATTTATTAAAGATGGTATTGTTTTCTATTTAAATTTTTTTTAAAAAGGATTTTTCATGAAAATTGATTTTGTGGTGCATTTGGTTTCAATTTTGAATGACGCGTTGTTTTAGAGTGTTTTCCAAATTTTGGGGTCCAAAATTTTTTAGACAGGATAAAGTGATTTTTATAAAAAGATTGTGTGGGAATGATTGAAGGTGAAATGAAATGTTTCATCAAATTGGAGGTTCAGAATCATCCAATTAAAATACAATAATGGAAATTATTGAATGCATAATTTTTGTTTGTGAATAATATAAACTATCAGAACATAAGAAGATTTGCATGAACCTATTATGTAAATATGAAGGGGGTGGCACGAATGATAGTTGTGGACCACATTCGATGTCAAAAATTGTACATACCCACCTAGGGGAATGTTGCATAAAATATGATAGGAGGGTGGGAAACTTGTGTCCATGGTCAAAATTTTTTATAAATTAAAACCTACCCCATACAAAAGTTACATAATTTTATAATGAATATTTGGTGTCTCTTCCATGTGAAAGAGATGTCTGCAGAACAGTATCCAATAGTCAATCGTGTTCTAAAATTGTTACCTGTATCTATCAAGAGAAAGTGAAGTATATGGTGTGTTCATGATGATGATAAGGGTTCAGTGAAATTCATCTTGTGTTAAAATCATAAAAGATAGAATAAAGTATGGGTTTATCATGAAAGTGATTATGTTTCTCTACTAGAAGGTTGTGAATATCT
Organism: Viscum album; assembly: GCA_963277665.1. Lineage (NCBI taxonomy): Eukaryota > Viridiplantae > Streptophyta > Magnoliopsida > Santalales > Viscaceae > Viscum > Viscum album. The sequence goes on from CAUJRU010000070.1 coordinate 292,092, forward strand.
AATTAGTTTGATCTGTGCATTCATGTGCACCGATTCTTGTCTAGTGTGCAAGTAGAGTCTCATTCTTATTAGGGAAAATGCCTTTAATTTTCACATAGTGATGTGACAATAATGTCGTAAAAACTAAGTAAGACATCATGGAGTGTAGTGGGTTATGGATTTTCGATAAATGTTTTCTGAGGGATGTAGGGTTACATCCCTAAAATAATCTATATGTAATGTGACTAGCATAGAGTGACGATGTTTGAATATTTTTATTCCATAACTACTTAATATTAGTGGTTTCTCATACAACCCACATAGTGTCTTTGTATCATCCATGGACTAGCCCATAGTGGCGAGACATGTAAAATAGATGTGTTGCTTCTTTTAATGTGAACATTTCATTCCTACATGTTTCTATCAAACATGTTTGAAAATTCCCTGCCAATATGGTAACAAGATCTATTTATTTAAGAGAAAATGTTGACACCCTGATTCACCCCTCCCCTCTGAAGGTGTGCTGGGGAACTACAAGAATCCTATCTATAATTCTGTCTGATTCTAATAAAAAATTATTAAAATATACATAATAACTTTTATCTCTTATTTTAAACTCAAATATGAGTTTCGACGAAGTATGATATACTATTTAAACATTATTAACACCCATTTTTGGATTGGACAATATAAAAATTACTAACTCAGTTTTTCATATTTATAGTTTAAACATGAATAGATTGAATTTATTAGTTATCAATTAATTATAAATGAATGTAAAAATCATTTAAAAATACTTTTATGATGTTTTCTAAAAAAAATTATCATGTGTGAAATGTGGTGTTATCATAATAAATTATATTCATTAATATTGTTGAAATTATTTAATGAAATTTATAGATTTTGTATTCAATCAATTTTTTTGACATTAATGTAATATTTATTATACTACATTAGATAATATTAAATCAAATTTATAATTAAAAATATAATTTTCTAAATATTTGTTTTCATCAAATTTTTTGAAATTAATTTTAAATTTATTTCTAAAATTTATCTTTAATGAATTAGAAAATATTAATTAAATATGCAGAATCAGGAGGATAAAATTATTTAAAAAATATGCTTTTAATTTTTTCAATATTAAATGTAATTATAGTAAAACATATCATAATAAAAATGTTAAATATTTATAACTTGGTTAAAAAGTGGTAAGCCCATAATTTTTTACATCTTAATTATTTTTGTATTAATGGAATTATACCCTTGAAAAGTTAGGCTCAATATTGATAATTTTAATTGAAACATGTCCATGGAAATGACATATGTAATACATAAATCAATGAAACTAACAAAATGCCACTATCAAGGTTGTTAATATCTTTTATGTTATAATCTAGGGAAAAATATATTTATAAAAAAATAAAAGGCTATATTTTGAACTTAATGAAATTATTTTGTTGATATTAATTCCTTTTTTTATAAAATATTTAATGACCATAATTTCCTACGCCATAATGATGAGGTATGTCAAAATTTTATAATAAAATATAATAAATAATTAGATAAATATTAGAAGAGAAATAATTTGATAATTTTAAAGTGTCCCATGAACTTTATAGATCTAAGTGACATATTAGGGATGTTTGAAGTCATTATATTTGAATTATTCTTTCATGTTATGTATTTAATGTAAAATAAAAATAATATTGTCAAAAATATAATTAAAATTATTTTATAATATATAATATGTTATTAAATGATATAAAAATCTTCAAAATATTAATTTTTTCAAATTAATGGTATATGTGTTTTAACAAAAGTCATGGTCCATTTACGGATTTTTTTTGTCACTTTATTATAACATAGAACCGTAATCGGTAGATGAAAAGAATATTATGGAAATTGTAAAAAGGGTTAATAAGAGGTTAAAATACAATGGAAATGGTAAAAATGTGATAAGAATATATCTATATTATATTTTATGATATTATATTTACTCATAAATATATTATATTCTCATATGATCAATTACTATTACTATTTAGATCTAAATTAAATAATATTAATTTAATAGTTTGTTAAATTATAAGATTTCACTTCCCCTAAATTATAAAAGGGAAAACTCATTTCCCTTTTTCAGACCACATTTTTCATTATGGTCTAATAAAAAAATTTCCTATTTATTGTCAAAACCTCCATAGACACATATTGTACAGTTTTCCCAAAATACAAAATGTAGATCCCTTTATGGGATATCCAATATAGTTGTTTCAAATATGAGGTAATAACATTAATCAATCACTTTCTTTTAAATGACTATTTTACCTCATATAAATCAAATATATTCTTCATAAAAAATAACTAAAAATTCCTAAATATATGGAAATGTTATTTTAAAAATTAAAATACCATTATACATCTATCCTCCAATCAAAAGAGAAGTGAAAATTTCACTCATGTGATCTTACGACATATTGTTTTCGCATAGTGATAAAATTCATCTATCATCACGGTATATTATTGATATGCTTTATGATGTGTTTTATAATTATATATATTATTTATTAAACTATTATTATTTTATAATTATTATATCAAATATTACTACATACCATGCTATCCATAAGAAAATGATAATGTTGTTCATGTGATCATGTGGACTACCAACTCCATGAAGCGTTGTGATTCAATTTTAATTTATATTATTATTATATGATAATGAGTATAAATTTTATAAATAAATATTATATATGTTATATAAAAACTATAATTTAATGGTGGATTAAAATTTAACTTTATTTCATTCAATAATTTTAAAAATGGAAACAACAATTGTATGTATTTGTGACATTCCATCTCAATGAGTGAAGCAATTCTTTTGTCTATTTACAACAATTTTTAATGAATATAAATATATATATATATATATATATAATTAATATATATGATCTTCATAAAATGAATAACATTTTTTAGATGATGTAACTATAATTATGTTTAAAGGATGAAAACATCCAAACAGAAACATACATAAAAATAAAAAAATCATCATACATAAGAGTCGTTATAATAATAGATTTTTAATAAATAGCTGATCAACAGATTATTATAAATCATATATTGTGTTATATATAAAATCATGGTTCTATAATTAGAATTATAATAACACAATATTAATTATATAAAAGGATTAAAAAATGTATGAATGAATTTGAAGCTGAGGTGTGTTATTTTATGTTACAATCTTATTGTTAGTTGGGATTATTTTTGGTTAAGTTATAATGAATATATATAATGATAAACCAACATTTAAAATCATAAATTTTATTCTTGAAATATCTTACCCCTCCTGATTGTATTTAGTTAAGGGTTATTTGATACAAGGCCTTAGGTGACCTCCCTACAAAGCCAAAGGATGGAAATTAATGACAAGGGAATTAATACAATTGTGGATGATTTTCCCTTCCAAAGTGAAAAAATACATTGAAAACAATAAATAATATAACCAAAATTATGCATCATAAATATTTATAAAACATAATATATAACAACTAATATTCAAATTATCTAAAACCAAAAAACAAATCAGAATACTAAGAGAAAACAATACAATGATCATAAATATAAGGGAATACAAAACCCGTAAGCACTCAAAGACACCATGGTCACCAACTCCATAGCTCCAAATATGCTTCATTATCAAACATCATGATACATAGTCAATATACCACAAATCAACACTAATTAAATGATATACTTTTATTTTACCTCTGTCTCCATATGAAATATCTACAAAACCATGAATGTGCCAAACCAGGGGTGGGTAATGAAACTCATTTTGTTTTCCATAATGTAATTCCCTAATGAAGATGTTATGATATAAAATTTCATTACTTTTATATAAGAAATTTATGTAAATAAATTGTAAACATATTATCATACATTATCAAGTACATGAATTTAACACCAAAAATGCCTTCTAACCAAAACAGTTTTCATTGAAAAAACAAAACATGTCTTTCAAACCATTTCTCAACTCTAATTTGGAAAAAACTACTTCAATTCATACAACCACACACACAAACACACCATCAATATGGATATTTTCTTTATATGGTTTTATATAACTTTGATACCTCACCCCATTGATCGTGATACTTCAAAACCATTACTCATCCCATTCAATTCATGCCCAACGATTAATGTAAAAAATCAGGCCAAACTATTTTGGGAAATCATTTCAGAAAAACATTAATTTTACTAAAACATTTACTCAAAAAAGTATTCCATTCATCAAAACTTTTCAACCAATTTAAAATCCTTTTTTATAAATATTTTTAACCATTTTACTTTTCTCCAAAACAATAAATTCTCAAAATTATATAATCCATCACTACAGTTGATTCCATTACAATTTCCAATAATACATCATAATAAATTTCAAAAAATTAGATAAATTTTAATCAAAGCCATCATGTTCAAGAAATAGGATTCAAAATTAAAGTCACCTATCTCAGAAATATTGGATAAATTTATGAACATGACTAATCTTTCGACCAAGTCAAGTTAAATATATAAAAAAACCACCTTAGAACCTGTTCCCTAACAAAAAATAGCCATATAATAGAATTATAGGCATCAGCAATCACAAATCTATCCCCAATTGACTAGATAAATGAATAGAAATGTAGAAATAATAAAAATATAAGGAAAAACAAAAGTAACATAGACTTACCATCAAATCCATCCTCCAACACACCATGATTTTCTGACGAATAACTTACGGGTCAACGAGAAGTGTCTTCAAAACATTTGGGAGGAAAGAATAAATATTTTTGGTCATTAAAGAAGTAAATTAGGGGATTAGAGTCAAATTAAAGTTACATATAGTTTTTTAGTACCTAAATTTTAACTATGCCCAATTGTGTCAGATAGTTAGGAAAAATGTGGAGAAACCATATTTAAAAACTTAGACCCTATAAGACAGGAGCTATTGTATTGATTTTTTATATTAGAACTATAAAAAATTGTTCACATCCCAAAAGACAGAATAATTTAGTATCTTTGGAATACCAGTTTCAAATATAATTTTTACATTAAAAAATTTGAAAAAAATAACCTAGAAAATCTAATAGAAACGTACATTATCCCCCAGATTGTCACAAAATTTCATTCATTAAAAAAATATTCACATCTTGGAATAAAATAAATAATAATAAATTGGTGATCTTGGATTAGGAGTAAGGATAAACAATAGTATAGAGTCTATTATAAATAAACATAAACAATAAATAATAGTGAATAACTAAATATACATGCCATTAAAAATTAATATTGATGATAATCTGGAAGGAATAAAATATTAGAAAATAATTTCATATAAAAAATCACATGAGAATGATAGATGACCATGGATATTCTACTTATTCAATAATGACAGTGGATATTAATTAATAATATCATAATGATGGAATTATTAATGTTGGACATCATAAACATAAAATTAATTCTTTCATCAATAAACCATACATAAATTGTTAAAAATACAACATGATTTTTCTAATGTGAACTTATGCTGAATAGAGGGCCTATAGAGTGCCCCTCACATCACATTCTAAATTCAGAAAGTCTCATATATGAAAATTGTGATATATAAATGACAAAAACATTCATATTTAAAAACAAGCATATGAAATTGTCAATAAATTAACCATAAACTATGAATGGTATGAAAATAGAACTTACATAGTCAAATTGATCATAAACCTTACAACAACATACTGTAGATGGTATCATAAGATATTAACATCAATGACATACAAATACCACAACTTGTTTTTACCTAGATAAATATATAAAGAATGTTCAAGAATCAAGCATTATTGACCCCAAAAAAATTTATTATAAAAGAAAAAAACAACAAAACCCAACATTACTAGACATGAGTAACTATAAATTCCATGAAAAATAGAGTCTCAAATGAAGCCACAACAAAATAATATAAATTCCTAAAAACCCCTCGTACAAACATGATCCAAATTGAAAATCATTGATCAAGTCATCGTCATCGTCATTTGTCAACCCCACTATTTTGGGCCTTCATGAGAGTCAACAAAAACAACCTTTAATAGCATTCATATCCAAATTCCTAGTATGGGTAAAAATATCATTCCAAAAAAAGTGAATGGTTTTGATGGTACCATGCCCTAGTTTTTTCACTTGCCCTGAGGTTGTCTCATGTCTATAAACTAACTGAAGTCATCTATAATAGATTCCAGGCTATTTAACAGCAACAAATTTCTAGAGTCCAACTCATCGCAGTTGCTTCTAGCCTATTTGGAGATCCCTATCATCCATCCTACATCTCGTGCTTCAGCTTGTGGACCCACCTCTAAATTCATGTTTGGTGATTATCTCCCAAGGTAATCCTTGTTCACAACCCTAGGTCAATGACGGTGGTGAACTTCTCGTGTTCGTCTTCACTGACATTGCCCATCCCACCAACCCCATCCAATATTAATCTCCTTAGAATGTGTGTGTCGCCACCATGATCCATGAAATTAATTTCCCATCGATATCCCACACCCTCATCAGTCTGATATCAACACCATAAATAATCATCTACCACTAATATCCAAAATGTCATTACGTTGGGGACACGCACGCCATAACTATACAACTGTAGTAAATGAATAAAATGAAAAAACATTAAAGTCAAATACGCATCCACAGATCTATAACATCATGTGGTATGGTTTACTCTAGAATATGCACAAACACTATCTTCAGTGGCTTCAACACTCCATCCCCGCAGAATGGAAGGGAATGTCTTCTTCATACGATTCATCACCGACGAATCATCCAACACTCACAACCTCACCACCCTAAAAATAAAAACACACCAGAGGAGGAAACTAGATTCCAGGGAGAATGGCAACTATTTCCAAAAAAACAATCATCAAGCCATTCAAGACAAAGACAGTCCCCAACACCTTAATTCCCATTTCTTCTGCAAATTCATCCTAATGGTTTAATTAACAAAATCTCTAAATCTCTAAATTTCCAATGTTACCATCCTCAATGATTATACATGGGTTGATGAAGAAAAAACCATATGAATATTGAGAGAGAGAGGCTCTCAATTGATGAATGAGAGGCTATAAATCGTATATTTAAACAGATACAATTGATAAATTCATGAAGAAAATAGTATTTAAACATAATAATGTGTCACATACCACTTTCAAACATTTAAATCCTAATACCTATCAAGGATTGACATTAAATGAAACATAGATTATTCCAAGAATAAAAAGACTGTTGATATTATATATCAGAAGGTAGTAGATACCCCACACAAAATTAATAATTTTTTAACAAGTAATATGCCTCAAAGAATTAAATTTATGATGCCAAAAAACCCACTATTACTTTGGAAAAAAAAATTCTTTAGGAAAATCATTTTTATATATCAAAAAATAATGTTCTAAAAATTTATATCGAAGAAAAAATAGGGATAGAAAATGAACTTATATTTTAAACATAAATGATGTCCAACTGAAGTGAGAACATGTGAATAGAGTGTTAAAGAATCATTACAAATGAACCACTTCAGTGACGTTTATGGGGAAATATAAATGTGTACCTAAAATAGAGAAATCCACAATTGGATTTATAAACCAAATAATTTAAAAATATTCTTAATCATTCAAAAAATATTATATTTAAAAAAAATGGTGTAATTAAATATATTGTTGATGGTACTTGAAAATGGGTATGAATTGTTGAAGTTCCCTTTATTCGAGGATTCATAATAGGATGAATGGAAAATGAATCATTATAAAACATGTATTTAAAAATAAAAAAAACTTGAATTGATATTGATAAATGAGTTTGGAAATTATAATAACATTGTAGATCAAGTATTTAATAATATAGATTAATTACATTTGTGTAAAGAGATAGAAATCATATCCCGAATAAAAAATTGATGCTCGGGGAAATCCATTATTACATTGAAAACTGTCAAACCATATACCCCATAAAATTAATGATAATCATGTAAGACATCTAATACAATGAAGATAAATATATTCATGATACGATACAAAAATGGGCAGTATACATAGACCACACACAATAAAAAGTGGTCAAGAAGTCATATCTCACAGAAATATAGATGATATGATAAAACCCAAACTTTATGTCTGAATGTGTCATAAACATGCACTTAATGAAATGGATATTGTAAATAGATGAATAAATAATTTAATTAATAACCCATTAAAAATATATATTATTTATTAAATTTTTATGGTCTTTCTGATGAGTTATAAGATTCAATTTCATCATTCGAAAGTGTACATTTCCTTGGTTTTAATGATTAGTTCACTTGGATACAAGTATGAACGATCATGTCAAATTGAGATATTTATCTAGAATTGATATTATTTTATATTAATGAAAATTAAATATATTTAACGGTATTATAAAAAAATTTATATATATTAGTATAATTCATTAGATAAAATTAAAATTATAAACAGTTTGGTTATTTTGGAATTTTTTGATTATCACACCATTGTTTTGTTTTTTTATTAATATTATGTACATATACTGTTTCTAGAACACTAAATAATTTTCAATATAAATACTAAAATATATATATATATATAAAAATGGTTTTATGACTAGACATGAAGGAGGTATTATAAAACAGAGGAATCACCATCTAGAGTGGTGGTGATTCGACACCTCATGAAAGACATTTTTATTTTTAGATCAAAAATGAGATGTGAAATGATTTGAGGGTGGATATCCAATTATCGACATAAAATTATACTTTATATAATTTATAATAGTTATCATGCATTTTTTTATAGATTTGTTAATGAAAGGATAAGAGAAGAAAAAGAATTGAAGGAGAATTAAAGGAACCAATGGGGAATTTCCAACTTGAATTCCTCTCCTTGAGATCCTCAGTAAGGAACACTGAAATGTCCTTTTGGGTAAGAAATTAAATCTGAGAAAGTGAGGGAGGTTTTTGGGAGTTTTATTAGGTATAAATTAAGATAGATTATATATTTTAGATGTGTTACGTGAATAGGTGGGGAGAGGAGGTATTTATAGTGGAGGAGAGGGGTGTTTTTGATTATTTTATTTATTAGATTATTATATGGGCCCAAGAATATGAATAATTCTAATTACCAAGACTATATATAGAAACACGATAAGGGAAGGTCACAATTATGGGATTAAATCAGCCCTTAATAAGTTATAACTCAATAAATCATGTATTTAGTATATTTCGCTCATTATCATATTTCACTATCCACACAAAAGTCATATTTTTTAGAGAATGCCAAAAAATATATATTTTAAAATGCGTATAATTAGAAAATAAAATGAATTTATTGAAAATTGTTTCATAAATATGATAAATTTAATTTTCAATTTAAATCATCATTTACTCCAAAAAAATATTGATATAATAAAACATTTTATTACACTTACGAAAATTAACGACGGTCTCATGAAATTATATAATATTCATAAGACCCAAAAAAATAATTTATTAATTTATATAATTTAAATAAATATTATTTTAATTAATCATATTAATTATTATATTCTAAATAAACATTTATGTTTCACAAAAATATCAATTCTTAATTTATCACTTTTAAAACATTTATATACACATTACAAGATATAAATATGACATATGTTCATTTATTAGACGCCTAAGATTTATTTATACATACATCATTGATGTTAATATTAAATTCATAAATATAATAATAATATAATGAAAAATAATGTTTTATAAAAAACATGATTTTTCACTATTTAGGGGGAAATAAATAGTTTTAGAAAATACCTCAATGTCACCTTATGTTAATTTCTAAAATTATATTTTAAAAAATGAGGTTTATTTTGAATAATATTACTTATAAAGTTGTTAAAATTTAGTTTTAAAGAAACTAAACAATTCATAGGTGGTAAAACTATCTTCAGAAAAATATAGTCCGTTAATGTGTAAAATTATATTTATTCCATATATTAAACCTACAATATAATTTGGATGAATCTATAAACATTTTATTAAAAATATAATATATAAATTATATAATTTGTTTAATAATGTTTATTACATCCTATTTACTACAAGCTGATAAATATCACATTAAAAAATGATATTAAAATATATATTATTGTTCAATTAATATTGGGGTTGTGTGAAATGTATGGTGGATAAGAAAAGATATTTTAAAAGAGGCAAATAATAAAATCATGGTGTTTTAGATTCTCCACCCTTCAATTAATTGCATCCAGAAAAATTATAATTTCACCAAAAAAAATTTCATACCTGAAAATTTATTTTTAGAAATAACACATCATGATAAGTGTTCATAATATTTCATCTTAAAATGATGTAAATATAATTGTTAAGGTTTCACAAACAAGGATTTTGAGTAGTAAAATAATTAGCGGAAAGTGATAATGAAGACCTAGAATTAATATCTAACAATTATGTTCTAAGGACGAGTGATAGAAAACATGGTCATTAGAATGTTAACCATTAAAAAACCATAAATATGTTATTAAATAATAGACCATTGATTTCTCAGAAAGAAGAATAAATGGATAACATTTTTATTCTAAAATCATTCTTATAGAGTTGATGGTTTATTTTATTATCCACATAAGAACTTCTAAATATAAACATTCTTGAATTAATTCCATTTAATAATCACAATCTCATCATTCGGTTGTGATTCAATATATTTTCACATCTTCCCTCATACCATGAAATGAAGGATTAAAATGAAAATTTCATGACAGAAGCATTTTTTTGAATCATAAGTTAAAGGAGTCATTCCTTCATCATTTAAATATTTACTAAAACAAAATAGCATAAAGAATAAAATAAATCATTCATTTCGCCTTAAAAAATAATATGGAATGATGAAATTAATCCATTCAAAAATGAAGACATATCAACAATACATTTTTCCAAATTCATATTCAAAAAAGGTATCTAAATTTTGAAATACTCTAACCATTCCAATAAATAACCACAATCACAACAATTTAAAAATAAAAATAAAAATCACAAAAAAAAAATAAATCAATTATTCATTAAAATATTTTATATACCACAATATTGTAGGATTCCCCAAATAGAAAATCTTTGATAAAGTAACATTAATCTCTTATTAACCAAACCATTTGACAATCCAAAGGTAATCTATTTCATAAAATAAGTGTTTCTAAAAAAATTAACAATTGTGTATAGGATTTAAAAAAAGGTTCATTATAACAAGGACATCATGTAGGCTTGGGTTTTTCATTTATCTCTTTTTTCACTTCAGTTTTAGGGTTCAAACCCTAGGACATTACTTGATACTATAGGTTTTCCCAAGGAAAATGTGTTTTCCAATACTAATATAACTGAAAAAATATGTATGATTATTTTTTTTGAAATAATGTTACTCACCAATCTTTCAAATATAACAACAATACATAAATATATCATAAATTAATTTCCAAATATTTCTTACCTTAGCCTATAGATTATCCTATATAAGTGATAATTGACTCAGATAAATCCCAGATTCCCCATATTCAATCTAATGAACTACAAATGAATTATTAGGATGTTTTTTATTTCCTTCCATTATACTCTTAATTTTTCCTAAAAAATACATTGATTTCATTATTTCTTTCCCACACATAAATAATTTATCTGGTCTATTGATAGACATTCCTAGGTGTCTTCTTCCACATTTCTAGCCTGATTTAAATTGACCAATCATTTCTATATGGTATCCAGCACTAGTGAATTTAGAAAACTCCATTATTATATTATTTGGTGAGATTAGTTGTTGGTTAATGTTAAAAAATATGATTCCCTTTTTTGAAAATTTATTTCTCATTAACACAATATGATTCACATTTATTAACATCCAATGTCAATTTTACTAACCACTACATTTTCCATCATGTTCAATGTTAACATGACTTCATAGGGTTCCATCCATTGAATTAAATATAAAATAATAGTTTCAGTAAAATTAGTCATAGTTTGGAAAACATATATACATTTATATAATATCTTCACACCTTATTTTCAACATATAACATTTTACGTTTAACCTGGGTTAATCATTTCTATTATATATTCAAATCCTTCACAATTTTTATTAAATAAAATTTAAATTATCCTTAGAATATTCCCTTGGAGTATCAAAACAGGTATATGGTAAGAACCATTTTCATGTATGAGGTTATTCTGATTCAATCAAGATACACCTTGTCAGAGCTGTTACCCCTAGGTATGTATATGCTACATCTTTTCCCTTTTTATTAGCCAAACATCAATATGTTTCTAAGAAGACCTACATAATTTATACCTTAACAAAATATTTTATGTTAATTTGTGCTTATCCTCAAAGTATTTCTTATGTTTGTGTTTTCTTGTCTATTTTTTCTAAGTATAGTTTTCCAGGTTTCTACAAAACATTCTCTAATACCAAATGTAAAGACCCCAACACCGGTATCCCAAAGCCAATGTATTACTTTATTAGACTCGTAATATGATCAAAATTTCATATCCCAAATGATCTAATAATTTATTATCCTTTAAAAAAAGATACAAACGTATGTTTTATATTAAAACTTATAAAGAAAAAACATTTTAACTCCACTAAAAATATCCATAAACTCTTAGATTATCCATGGAATTCAATTAAAAAATACATCAACCCAACAAGTGTAAAAATTAAACTGAAGAATTGGGTGAGATTAGATTCTTAGTTCAGGTAAACAGTACAATGGAATATATCATAAATAAATATAAATAGTAAGACATGGTGAAAAAATAAAAACACATGCCACTAAATCATAATCATGAGCATAATATGATAGACATAAAAGTAGAATAAATAATTCCAAATAAATAATCACATGAGAAGAAAACATTACCATGGATATTATATTAGTATAATAATCACATGGGTAATCATTCAATATTATCATAATGAGGGTATGCATAATTCTATATATCATAAAAATAATGTAAATGCTTTATCTAATAAAGCATATATAAATGGGTAAAAACTAGGTATAGTTTATCACGTGAGACGTACCAATGCATCAAAGGGATTTAGAGGGTCCCAACTGTAACTCGATAAGTAATGTACATTATTTATATGGAAATATTGAAACATGCACAACAAGGACATTATTATAGAAAAAATATCGTAATGAATTTGAATACTTTAACAATAATCCCGGAATGGTATCAAAATGAAAATCTAAAGTCAAACTAACCATAATACCTTCAAAAAGATATTGTAGATGGTATCATAAGAGATAAAACATAATGATTCAAGAGATTCGACAATTTTTTTTGTCATAGAAGAAAATACTTTTAATTTATAACATTTAAATATTCTAAAGGGGTACAATCTGTAAACATTCTATAGTTTTACGTACCACATTAAAACATTTAAATAAAAAACCATATGAAAGAATAACTTTAAATGAAACTTATAATATCATGAGAATAAAAATCATTTTAATATGAAATATCAAAGGTTTGTACATACACCACAGAGAATGAATAAATATTTAATATGAAATATATTTCATAGAAGTAAATGTAAAATGAGAAAATCCCATTTTCATTGGAAAGACTAGTTCTTTTGGAAAGTCAATTGTATTTGACATAATATCATATTGTATAAATTTATATCACATAATATAAAATGGAGGAAAAGGAAATTATATTTTAGTCACACATGATGTCTAACTATAGTGAAAACGTGTAAAAAGTTTGTTTAAAAAACATTAGAAATGATACACTTTGGTATGGTATAAGGGAAAATATAAATGAGTCTTGAAAATGGAAATATTATTATTTTGTTTTAAAAAATCAGTAACTAACAATGATATTTTTTCATGAAAAAATAGTTATTTTAAAAATATATTTGTGTCTTAAAATATATAATGTATGATACATGAAAATGGGAATGAAATTGGGATGTTCTCTTCAATCGAACTTGCTTAAGATAGAATAATTGATAATGGAACATTATAAAACATGTATTAACCATCAAAAAATATTAACTGATAAGGACACATGATTTTGGAACATATAAAAAATATATATAATAATTATATAAAAAGGAAGAGTAATTAAATTTGTTTAATGAGATCAAAATCACAACCTATATGGAAAATAGAGGTTGAAAGAGAATCTCGTACCACATTGTGAACAATCAAACCATATTCCCCATAAAAGTTAGGATCCTCAAAAAAGAAATTTATTAAAATGAATATGAATAGATCCATGATATGAAAAATCAATGTTCTATATATAAAATCCTCAATAAAAATAGTTTTGAATAAGGCATATCTCATAGATATAAACATGAGATGAGAAAACGCTTACGATATATTTGAAAGTGATATGATCATTTACTTAACATCAGAGATAATGAAATTATATTAAGTAATAATTTAATTAATAACCACTTTAACAAATTTTTAATTTCAAATAATTTTATTATTTTCATTTATGCCCTTATTGATGAATTATAATAATCAATTTCAACATTCAAAAGTATTGAATTCCATGGTTTTCATGATTGGTTCACTAGTATACATGTACGAAATATCGTGTTAAATTATAGAAAAAACAATTATATGATAAAAATGAACATACATAAGATTTAATGATCTTATATATAATTATTTTCTATATTTTATGATTATTCTTTTGAAAAAACATCATCAAAAATCATTTTGATTATTTTAGTTTTTTATAGATCATAACACATTAGTTTTGTTTTGTTCAAAAATATTTTGTATATATACAGGTTTCAAAACATGAAATATTTTTTAATATACATATTATAATATTTTTTAACCCTGAAATTGTTTTTATTACCAACCTTGAAGGTAGTATTATAATTTTAAAGAATCATCATCCATGATTGTTGTGAATCGACACCCCACATACAACATTTTCTTTTATAGATAAAAATGGGGAAGATAAAATAATTGATGGTGGATATTCCATTATCATAATATAATTACAATATATATAATATAATAGATTTATCATGCATGTATGGAAGGAGGAGTAGTGAAAATGATAAGAAATGAAATGAAATTGATAGAAAATTAAATGAACTAAAGGGGGATTTTCCTCTTGCATTCCTCTCATTGAGAACCTCCTTAAAGAACTATGAAATTTCATTTGGGTGAGAACATAAATATTATAACATGCAGGATATTATTGATATTGGTATTTGGAAGAAATTGGAATAGATTCTAGTTTTTCGATATTAGAATAAAGTGGTGGCGAGGGATGGTATTTACAGTGGCGGAGAGGGGTGTTTTTAATTATGTTATTCATTATATAATTTTTTTGGATAAAGACTATGAATATATTTTTTGTCTCTTAATAAATTAATTAAAAATAGGTTGACTGTTCTAGATTAAGGGATTTCAAGATCCATACATCATCCACGACTCAGTAATTTAGGTATCTAGACTATTTCATAAATTATAATATTTCACTATTCACAAAATACATATTTATTTTAAAAAACACAAAAATTAACTCTAAAAATATATTTGAATGTAGAATTAAAAAATGGACTCTGATTAGTTTTAATAAAATAATCTAAATATGAGGAATTATATTTTTAAATAAAATCATTATTTACTCAAAAAATGAAATTTTAATATTATATCATTTTTACGACACATTCAATAATTAACTAAGGTATGAAAAACATATTTTATAATTATAAGAAAACTAAATTTTAATTTATGAATTAATTTTATAAAAATAAATATCCTTTTAATAAATTTTATTTAATACAAAATTATAAATAAATCTATATATATAAGTAAAATATTAATAGATAGTTTATTATTTATAAAACAATTTTATACATTTTACATGATATATATATATATATATCATATATAAATTTAAAATAATCATAAATTTTATTTATTCATTCATAAGTGATGTTACTATTAAAATACTAAATATTCAATTAATATAATAAAAATTGATGTTTCATAATAATTGTAATTTTTCACTATTCACTGGAAAATAAATATTTTCCTAAAATAAAAAAAAATTAAACCAAAGTTAATATTAATATTCTAATTTTAAAGATGATTTTATTTTATTCCATATTATTTTTAAAATGGTAAAAATTCTATTTTAATAGAAGTTCCCATTAAAATATGGTAAACCAATATTTAGAAGAAAAAAAATAGTCTTTTAATGTGCAAAATTTGATTCATTATTTATCATATGCTTATAAAATCATTTGGATGAACTTAAAAACATTTTAATAAATAAATAATATATAAATTTCATAATTTTGTTAAAACTCTCCCTTCACTCCAATTTAATGGCAGGGATATAACAATCATATTAAAGTAATCATATTTAATTGCATATTATTGTTTATTTAGTCTTGGTATTGGGAAAAAGGTTTGTTTCCAATGAGATTAAATATAAACAGAGTCATAAAGTACAATATTTTAGAGTTACATAGTGTTCCATAAACATCCTCCAATGACCATTCGCATGGTGGGCCAATACTTTTATTCCAATTGTGTGTTAACCATGTTTTTTCCTCTGTTCCAATTTTCATGGTTACTTTTAGGTGGCTGAATGGATTGGACAAAACACATGCCAAATTACACACCTACATAGTATCCTTTAAAAAGAATTTCACGGTTTCTTATAGGAGTTCTATAGTTTCAACTAATCATTTTCAAGCTGTGTATATCATTAAAATCAACAGAATCATTACCGAATTCATCCAATCCCCCCATAATTTCACCCAGACTATTTAAATACATAAAATAAATAAATAAAGTGCCACTTACTTGAAATTTTTGGTGTTAAATTATCTAAACTGTTATCCTTTCTATCCTCTAAATGAAGTGGGCCCCATTTTTCCTAAAATATTTCAGTTTATTTGGGAGTGATTTCTTTCTCTCAATCACACACTTCTTTTTGAATCTAACCATGCCTCTAAAAAACATGCACAAGAATGATGCTTTTACAACACAATAATTAGTCTTGATTATCCATAATCTTTACTCGCACATGAACCATGTAGTCATCCAGAGATTGGTCAATGTGATCACATTGAATCACATGGATTTCATCAGTTTGATACATTTTCAACTAAGATATATGAAACACATTTTGTGCTGCACTGAATCATGATGGAAAATCCAATAGATATTCCACCTCACCAACTAGTTCACGTATCTAAAAAGGGATTATGTAGCATGGAAATAACATTACCTATTTCTAATAATGACTTTTCCCAATTCTTGGAGAGGTTATAAAGATAATATTATTAATCAAATCAAATGAAAACAATTGTTGACGATGTTTATCGTAAAATTTCACATGAATCTGATTCATCTCTATCATTTTTCCTAATCATCTAAATATTTTCCTTATAACATGGACTAGGTTTACCCAATCAGTGTTGTCTCACCTGTTTCAATACATCAAGGTGGATATTGAATAGGATTCCCATAAAATTATTTAAAAGGATTTATATGTATCAAGGTGTAATAACTACTGATATATGATAACTCTACTAATGGTATGTCCTCTTCCGAGAAGCCATAAAATTCCAATATATTGGATGAAAACATTTCTTATAATTTTTGTATCCTCCATTCAAATTTTACATCAAACTGAGGATGAAACAGTGTACTCATTGTCATCTAAGTCATAAGGGATTACTATATCGATTTCCATAATCAATAACTAATCCATGGATCGCAATCTGATACTATCAATTCTGGTACACCTTGAATCATTACAACTTATCTAATATTGATTTTTGATAATTGTTCCACCAAATTATAGTCATTAATTGGGATAAAATTGGATGCCTTCATAATTTGATCCAATATCAATCATTTGGAGTTGTGTTTTTGGACCGTTCATAGAAGATCTATCACAAAATACATGGCTTTCTACTCTTTTTTCCAAATAGTAAAAGGAAAATACTGCAACTTACCCATGGGTCAATAATACTCTTGTCTAACCGACTCACAAGTTAATCACATCGAAACAAACTCATCCACCTTTCATTTCATGTTTACCAGCCACAGTTCTTCTTTTAGATCATTATATGCCTTCTATGTTCGTGGAGAAAGAACCTATTTTCAATGGTGGAAATCATGAATAATTTTATCCTAACATGCCATATGTGTGACCATCCAATTTAAAAACCACAAAATTGATCTCACATCCATCTTCCATCAATCAAAAATATCCATAGAATTGAGTTTTGTACACATCAAGACACATTATAAATCAAATGGGTGTGCCTATTTAATTATTGCAACCAAATCAGGAAAAATCAAAACTCCAGGTAAAAACACAAAATTTCCTTAGTCATCAGAATCCAACTGCATGTTGGCTATGACTATAATCAACTGTCACTAATTAGAGTCATCATTTTCCCACATGGAATATGAATTTATGCTTAATGCATCTTCATCTAAATTTCCTTTACATAGTGTGTAAATCAAGTCAATGTCTAACATTTCATGATTTTTCCCCAATCATATTCATCTTATGATGAAATTTTTTTTTGAAGAAATAATTTTATAACTCTTACGATCCACTAACATAGTAAATCACTCATTACTGAGGTAATAATACCATGTATTAAAAGAATTGTATACAATAGGCAATTCCAACTCATCTGTTGGGTATTTTTCTTCATTAAACATTAATTATCATGATCTATATGAAAAAATTAACCTCTCTATATGAGATCATATCCCAATCATAATCCTAAAGCATCAAAATACACCACATACCATTATTCAGACTCTATAAATATCAATATATGTAATAATTTAAGAAGAGAATTATGCTCTTGAAAATACTTATAAAATTTATCATTCTATTGGAATGAAACATTATTACATGTAATACATGTCATAACTAAATCTAGTCATAAAAAAAATTGAACAAAACATCAGTAATAACCAACCAATACAAGGAAAATATGTATCTGACACACATTATTTTGTGGTTTCCAGGATATAACAAACTCTGTTATTTTTTTATCCATAGAAACACAGTTTTCCATATTACATTTCAACTTAAATTTACTTATTATATTAAAAAATCACACATTAAAAATTCATCATAATGATGTAGATTCCGTAAGATAACAAACATTACCACCAAGTATTTCATATGCTCAGTCTTTTTCATTGAATAATCCAGTGTATTGTCCAGAAAATCTACCAATAAAGAATCCAAATTTCCTAGAAATTTCCGATATATCAATTATATAAATACTATTGGTGCATTATTAAGACCAATATGAATTACCATGAACATGTAATGGATATAACTACTTTTTATATCAACATTTGAGTATTCTCCTTTGAAACCCACAATTTGAAATATGTTGATTGTATTCTATTCTTAGAGAACCCCTTGGATCCCATCAATATAACAAATATATAATCAATGTGTGGTAGTGCATACCGATTCATTATCATAACATGATTTTGCATATAATAATCTACAAAAAAATGATGAGTTTTCTCTTAACTCTTGACAAACAAGACTGGTGCATCCCATAGAGATGTACTAAATTTAATTAACCCTTTTCTTTCCCACACTTCCAACAACAAATTAAATAAAATTATTTCTATTGGTTCCAATCAATAATATCAATGTGAGTAAATATTGGACTATATAAGGAGATCAATCACAAACATCACATCAATGGTGTACACCTAGAGAAATATTTGGGAACAAATGCAGAAAAAAATAATCAATTGATAGAAAATCACTATTATCATTATCGTCCTCCAATGAAAATGAAAAATCTAATAATAGGTATGAGATCATTCCAACATATGGTGATGAAAATAACAATAAACAAGCCTTAACATTTTTATCTCCTCTAATGAGATTCTCAATTCCATCATTAGTTGTAAAACTAACCCTTATGGTATAGTAGTATATGTGAGATTTGAACCTTATAAACAAAGACATAATCATTATTATGTTTAAAATATCCATTTCAATAAAATATAAATATCATATCAACTCAACTACGTCAACAGTAAAAAAACATGATTTTCATATAAAGGCTCAACATTATTTTTCACGATGAGAAGTCAAATGGTTCAAAATAGAAGGCATCATATCTACATGACATCCAAACATATCAAAATAAAAAAATGAAGTAAATCAATTTGATGTACCCTTACAAAAAAACACTTCACATGGGTATAACTAAAAAGTGTCATACCTCTCACCACTTATGTAAAAATTTATGATCAAAAATAACATTACCATGTTGATATAATAGATTAATCCCAATAATTGATTACTTATATTCGTGCTCAAACTATGCATATAGAGGACAAATAGTATTTTTTGAATCCCCAAGGCTTGAATGGATCTCTTAATGTGAGGAATTAAGCATCCTTCAATACGTACAAGAATATTTTATCTGTTAAACATCAGATGTGTCTAAAACACCAGACCACGAACCACTGTGACAATAGCGATGAAGATTCCCCATCTGGTTTAAAATATGTCATATTCTAGATGGTTATATATAATCTGGATTCATTCTGTCCATAGAACCACATTGAAATAATATAGTCTTACTTATAGGATTTGGTGCATAAATTTATGATAAGAACATATGATTTTTAGTAATTCCAATACATTATAAATGGGTATCCATATTCCACTTTCTCACAATATTAATGTTCCCACCATTTCCCATAGTTATCTACATGTCACTTCCACCTGTAGCTCATATATTTCCACTTTCCATTTTATTTATATTGAAAATCATTATATAATCAATTATACAAGTTATAAAAATATTAGAGTGAATATCCTTCATAATACCTGATTCCAAAATGCACACCTTTAAGGATGAAATATCAGTAACATTAGATGAAAAGTAGACAAAATTCATAAATATATATATATACTGCATCCCTGATTGATTCTCCAACATCATGAAGAACGGATATATTATTATAGAAATCTGAAACATGTGTAGATATAATTGTTTTTTGAAAAACTAATTAAATATCCTCCCATGAAATGCCTTTGTCCAATTTAGCCTAATATTTAACATTCCAACATTGGGGTAAATTTACTTCTACAATATACATTTCCAAAATTACTTTCAACTCTTGTGGTGTGCCAATGAAATTGATTATTTGATTCATCCTATTCAGCCACATATCTTCTTTCTCTATTTTGGAATCACTATGAACTATGGGTGGATTATACTTATAGAACTGATCAAAATGATCTACATTCCCTACATTATCCCACCTATTCCTTCTATCGACACAGTAACATGATTTTACTATACTCCAAAACAATAACGCCCCGACCCTAGTTTCCCATAGTTAGTGAATTATTACATAACATTGCGATGATCACAAAAGATAAAGTATTTAAATACCCATTAGTTTAGTATCTCGGGAAATAATAGATATATTAATAATTTTTACATTACATAATAAAATGAAAAACAACAACATAGTCTCTATAGGCCACACCCATATCTCGTAGACTATCCCTGCAGGTCAGTCATAATATACTTCTTCACATCCTGGGAAAAATAAAACATAGAAATGGGAGAACTGAGATTCTCAGTAAGGATAACAATATATTAGAAACATTCATAAATAAGAATTAACATTTAAGGCAATGTAAGAATAGAACAAAATCCTTTTAAACATGAACGTCATAATAATATGGAAACGATAAATTCAAATAATTCCATTTTCATATTCATATGGATATTCTATTAGACAAATAATCAAGTTCAATATCAATAGGAACATTTATAATGATAGAATGAAAAATGATAGACTTCAAAACCACATATTCAAGGTTTAGTGCCAAGACTACAAATAAGATTTTGTCAAGGCCTTGTGCCAAGACACTAGTTTGTCTCATGAGACCTACATATGCATCGAGGAGCTACATCAGGCTCCACCCATCACATAAAAAATTCAATGCGTTCCTCATATGAAAAAGGATCAAACATAACATAAACATTCGTATTAAAACTAGGATATAAAATTTCAATACATTCTCCATAAACCCAGAATTTTGTGAAAATAACACATCCACAGTCAATCATATCACAAAACCTTCACTAAAATATGGATATTTTGTGTCAAAATAATTCAACATCAATTAAACATTAAATCCATCAACTGATGTTGACATGGATGAAACCAAAACATTGTTTAGAGAAATATATCTTTCTATATTTAAATCATTTAAATGTAATATTATTATAAAAGTAAACATTTATTTGGAAAGTACTCAAATAATATTGTAAGGGGTGTTTTGAGGATGTTATAATTGAAAAAAATAGTTTCACCCACCGTATAAGTTAAAAAAACATTCTTACATTAATTATTATGAAATGGTTATAAGGTTCCGTTTTTTGGAATTAGTGGAATGATTCCTTTCAAACCATTTTAAAAAATGTCAAACTAGGGTATAAATGACTTTAACACATTGTCTGGTAAATAGTAAAAATGTTTTGGAATAAAGTTTTTTGAAATATAGATTTGGATGATAAGGAGGTCCAAGTAGATACTTACGTAAAAACAATCTCGCATAATAAAGAGATTGCGAAATTACACCTTATGGATTTGGTAACTAATGAAACAAACACCCGATGAAAGAATGATTATTAAATGAAGTTTTAAATACCCAATTATTAAGTTATATTATACATGTAACACAATCATGTCTAGTATATACACCACAGAAAAATAAAATAGTGGCAATAAATCGTGAATCTCACAGGAATAATAAGTGAGATGAAATCCATGTACCACATTGTAATAAATTGAGTCATATGACCAAAAGTTAATAAACACCAAATAACTCATAGAATATACTGAGTATAAAGAGAATCATGATAATATTTATCAATTAGGAGTATACAAAACACCACATGTAATACATATGTTGCGAACAATGGATATCTCTCAAAAATAAAAGCGATATAAGAAACCCATTACCTTGTTCTTTTCCTTGGTTGAGGGTATTTTAACCTCTTATGTAATGGTGAAATCATTGTTATTAAATTTTACAAGAACCATATACATTAATTTTATATCACATATGCATCTATAATATTTCATTGTTAATGAAATTTTTTTAGTATCATTGTTTCGGGTGTTAACTGATTCGTTTTCGTTTATATGATTTGTTACATAAGTAATGTTTTATAAGGAAAAGATGTATGTTGTTCATATTCATAATGATATTAAGACTTTAAACATTAATTTTAATCCTTAAATTAAAATTATTCTTGAATAGATAAGATGGGTAATGAATCTCATCTCATTCGTGGAGACAGTAATCTGTACGTATGCATGAGCAACAATATCATCCTTTTGATATTAAAATAATATAAAATTGGATATTATATCATATATACAGAATAATTATCATATTATATTTATTATTTACAAAATTTATAGTTATTATTATACTTATCCAATTGATTATGTGTTAGAATAACAAACTACACAACAACGTGGAGACTGTAATCCGTACGTACACACATATGGTGACTTTGTCATTTAAAGGATGGATAGAATAATGAATATGGTTGTACCATTTTTATAATAACATTACAGTATATAAAAGATACTGGATTTAGTATTTTATAATGGAAACAACAATGAAAGTGGTAGTGGAAGAATAATAGTACATGGATGATGTGATGAAATAATTACCTCTTCTTCAGGTTCTTTATTTTGATTGGATCAAAAGGGATCATTACGATGGATTTATGACTAAAGTAATGACTCTAGGATGAAGGTATAACCATTAGGAGGAATTTTGTTTATGTTTTGGAAGATCCAAATTTCTTTTAAGGTGTGAATTTGAGAGAAGTGGAATTTCCATTTTATAAGAGAGGTGAGGCTCACTATATGAAAGGCTAGAAATATAATTTTCTAATAAAATAATTTTTAGTTTATAATGGATAAAAAATTAAATATTTTAATTATAAGGTGTGGATGGGTCGAAATACACTCAACCAATAGGTTTTATATAGGTTTAGGTCATCATAATAACCTTTTCTTTTAGATTTAACTCTTTGTTAAATAGTTTGACATTTACCATGTCTCTTTGTATTTTTGTATTATATTTTTAATAAACATACTGTAAACATCCAAGAGATCCTCAAGTGGTTCATTAATGAAATATATAATATTTTTAAAGATCTTTTTACAATCCTTTGATTTTGAGGAATAGAATATTGATTAATAATATAATATCTTTTTTAAAAACTATTTTATGTAAATTTTGGCAATATTTGGTTTTTGGTTTTTTCTAAATTCATAACAACATTATTAGTTTGAAAAAAATTAATTTATTCAACCCTATCTTTTCATATTAACCTTGAATATTAGTGGAATATATAAAAAGTCTCAAATTATATTTATTTGGATATTTATAATATCAATTATTTTAATCTTTCATTAAAATTGTAATTACTGCATCATTATTATGTCAAAATAAATTCAATAATTTATTGAAAAAAATTTATAAATAAAAATAAATTATCCATGAAATATTTTTATCTTTATAATGTATATTTATAGTCTAATGTGTCTTATTTATAACCCAATATTTAAAATGGTTTAGATATTATACTTTTGTTTTAACTCTTTTAACTCTTCTATAAATAAAATAATAATAAATGTTCTGATATATTCCAAGTGAACCTAAAGGAACATATTTTATTCTTAAGATTGTTTTTGGTCAAATTAAAATTATCCAATAGAATTAGGACATGTGTTAGGGTAATAATTATATCAATTTTACCTTAAATTTCCCTATTTAATTTTAACCAAGGTAAATGAATGTCCAAAGTAACTATTCACCAATAATTAGTTTTATCTTATTGAACAACAATTTAATAACTGATATAAACCATGTCTCTCAGATTTTTTAAATTCAATTCACATAAGTAGTACAATTATGTTTTATAAAAAAAATTTAATGCTCCTAGGAGATGGGTAAAAGATGGTAAAAATTTTTATAAAATTTTTATATATCTAAACTGATTATAAAATGACTCCACTGAATTAAATTGAACATATATTGGTATTATGTATATTTTTTGACCTAAAATTAATTTAAACAAAATAAATAATTATTTAAATAAAAAATCGGTTTTAACCAATAACACAGTGTTTTTCACTATTCATAAAAATTTTATCGTTTTCATAAAAATTCCACAAATTCACCCTAAAGTAGTATCGATATTCCGAATAAAAAAATGATGTCCATATTGAATAATAAAATTTATAAAATTTCATAATGTGGGTATTAATATTCATAACGGCTAGTATGACAGGTCGTAGTATATTAGAATGTCGAAGTTGCGTACAATGCAAACTATTACATTATTCAAAGGGAAATGTATCATAGAAGCTTGGGGTGTTAAATTCATCCCTCTTTCAAATAATTTCATCCTTGAATTTTCTATAATACTAAAGCCCAAAATTTTTTTTGTTGTTCTTCATTATATGTTCCTCTGGTTCCCACATTTCATATTCCATCTTATGGTTTCTCAATAGAACTTTTACGAGACAAGATGTCCAATTTCTCTACACATGTTCTCTTGTATCAAGAATTTTGACATGATTTTCACAATAAGAAACATTATGTTCCAGTTCAATTTCATCATAGGTGTGTACATGCATTGAGTCAGGCACATATTTTCTCAATAGTGATATGTGGAACACATCATGATATTTCTAGAGACGTGGATGCATTTCCAAATGATAAGCTAAAACTCCAATTCTTTCTAGAATTTTGAATGGTCTGATGTACCTTTTACTCAATTTACCCTTCTCAATTAATCATATAACACCCTTCCATGGAGATACCTTCAAGAAAACATGGTCTCCTACATGAAATTTAAAATCATTCCCTCGGTTATAGGCATAGATTTTTTCCTACTTTGGGATGCATTGATGTGGGTTTGGATAACCTTAAAATTTTACATTGTTTCTGTAACACCCCAGGTAAATAAATAATATGGCATTTTCATATTTATCCATATTTTTGAATCAAATATTAATATTACTTTAAAGGGGATTCTATGCTCGATGGCGTACCCAACACGCAACAACGAGTTTCTTGGGAATCTTACGTTGCACTCTAATAATAAAATAATATTATTTTAAATGGTAGTTAACATGTAGACGTTGTATTGGCGGGAATGGATATAAATAACTAAAATATGATTATATATGTTTTTAAATGTTTTTACATTTATCCAATAAAAGATAAAGGCTTAAAATACAGAAAGAATTCAATTTTAGGCGTATATGCCCTAGTTTTCACTAAAGGTTCACTTATCGCCTTTTGATGGTGAACTATCATTAAATATAGTTTTGATCACTCTTATATATTATTTTGGACCAAATAAAACTATTCTTTAGAATCGGGACATTAAATTTTACTTTGTGTAAATTTTTGGTATTTTTCTGATAAAGTTCATTTTTTAATGAATAGTATAAAATGTTGTATTTTAATTCAAAACCACTTTTAATATAATTTATTTATATGAATATATTATCTTTTTAATTGGTTTTAAAGTGAAATTAGAAAATATTTTTACCATTAAATCCAATAGTGGTCGTTGGAATCAATTTCACTTTGTAATCAGACTTAAACTAGTGTCAATCTTTTGATAATTATTGTTTCATAAAAACATGCTATTTGCTCTGACAGTGAGAATTAATTATTAAATTAATTAATGTGACTTATATGTTTTTAATTTTTTAAAATAGACTTCATTTTTGAATTCGTAATATCAAATATAGCTTAGGGTGAAATTTTGGAAATTTTCTGAAAACTTCAATTTTTATTGAATAGTGAAACCACTAAGTGGTACTTATAAAGACTGATTTTCCATTTAAATGAAATTTTTCCATCATTGTGTTTTGAATTTCAAAAATCCGACATACATGGTTGTCATTAAGAAGTAAAATGTGGTTCAATGGGATAAAAATAATTTTTTTTGTGAATAGTAACTTATTAAGTTTTTAATCGTGATTAGTGGTAATTAGTGTAGTTTAAGGTAAAAATAATGATTTAATAAACTAATATGAGATTGACACATGTCCTACCCTCATTGGTTGTGGCATGGCCGACCACGAAAAGCCATGGGTCAACTTGGGGACCCCATGGAGCCACATTGGTTGGGAAATGACATAAATAACTTTTTATTTAATGTAAAAGTAAAAATGACACAAACCTCATATGTTTTACGAAAACAATTTTTACATGGTGTTATAATGATCACATTTTTGATTATAAATATTAATTGGAAATCTAAAAAGATTTCCTACATCATAGTATTTGTTTTATAATTTTTAGACATTAAATAAATTAAATTATTTATTACATATTAATGATGGAGTGATGACATCATTATTTGACGATTTAAATAAAATGGAAAGATAATGTAAAATATATAAACTACACATGTCCAAAACCAATTGGATGAGTTTATTTCGAACCCTTATCACCTTATCCACGAATTATAGCAATGTGGGACCTTTTAATACCGAAACATATTTTCAAATAAAGTAATATTTCTTTACTTTCCAAAAGTACCCCTCCTCTCCTCTTATAAAAGGCCCCAACCTCTACCTCATTTCACACACTCCTCAAGCCTTTGGCTCGGACAAATACTGCCCATTTACTCTCTCCACATCCCTCTCCTCATCCTAGAGGATTCCCTTTGGGCAGAATCCTTTCAAAGGAATCCTTTACGCTCAAATAAAAGGAGTTGTACTTTTAAAGGTAATTCATTCTCTCATGTTCATTTGTTTTATTTTGCTTCTCCAACCCCCTAAACTCTTTTTATTTATTTCTTTTTAACAAAAAAAAGTATCTTAAATATACTAGGATGTTTTTATATGATTTATTCGAGCTACACTCTCACACAACTACATCAAATGGTTAAAGAACATACGGTTTCCGTGGATGGCGAAATTCTGCCTCCCGAAATGATGATTGTTCAATACTTATTTAACACCATCAAAGGTGGCCATTATGATGTCACTATTTTTATATATGATATATAATATGTTTATATTTTACTTATGCTTCTGTATTTTTCATTTGTGTCTTACCTTTATGGCTTCCATTATGGGTATACGCGATATCTTCATTTAAGGAAGTGCGGACTACCGCTCCCTCAAAGTGATTTGATTCGTTAAATACCATATGTGGGACGTATAAAGGATGGAACTATGATATTAAATATGATATTATACTGGAATTATAATATACCTTTATATCATTATGATTCCATTCTATAAAATACGAAATAGAAATGAAAGTAGCGTTCATGCGTACGTATGGCTTACCGTCTCCATGAACGGTGCATTTCATTTCTTACCTCTAAATGAATATGTAATGTTATAAATGCATGAATGTACTGTATATATATTACATATATGATATCTACATCATTAATAAAATTCTAGATATAAAGAACCTTTGACCACACGAACAACATGTAATTGTAACAAGTCCACTTTCGACTTAAGAACCAAATATCGACAAAACAAACATTATTAACTTAAATAGTTACATAATGTTTATAATATTGAAATAAGTGATATAAAAGGAATAATTAACTCTAAAAAGGTTCTTAATCAAGTAGAAATTAACTAACGTTTATTATTCAGGAGATTAAATAACTATCGATTCAAGTTGGACCCGAGGTAAGGGATCCTACACCTCTCTTGCTTTTTAAGTACACTCTTTTATGTCATTCCTTTTAAGCTCATATTTCTTATGATTGGGATGTTCTTTTATATTACTCCTACTTTAATTATTATGTTCATATGATGAGAGACCCTATTTCCTCTCATCAATCCATTTTAAAAGTTTTGAGTGGCGCCGTTAGGCTGCCAAATTTTCATAAGGGATTTTTCATCTCACTTTTATTATCGTGAGATTTATGCTACATTTGCCACAAATTAAATTGAGTGGTGTATGTACTGCCCATTATTCTAATCTTTGTGTAATATACTTTCAATTATTAGTATTTACATCAATGATCTATTGTCCTTCTTTCTTGGGGTGTTTGTTTTGAAAGATACCCAAGTCGATAAGGGAACCTTTCACCCTTCATTTTTTTAAAGACTTCTTTTGTTGGGTCTTTTAATTTACATATTGTTTGTTGGGATATGTTCTAATATATCCTTATTGATTTAAATTTTATGTCCAAGTGATGAGATACACTTTTTATCTCTCATCAACTCATTTTGATGTGATGCTGTTAGGCTGTCAAGGGATCTTTTTAACCCAATTTCGATTTCTTTGGGTTCAACATGTAGTCATTGAATATGTCATCCATTGAATATGTGTGAATGAACTTTTATTGTTTTACACTTAATATCCACTTATATTGGGTGTATTTATATTTTAAACACATATTTTTGAGATTGATTTGTCCTTAATTTAAGGATACCTTCTTTATAAGGGATTTCATCACATTTGACATTTCTATTGAGGGTTCATTGTTGTTATGGACCAATTCACTCTTATATGGTGTATATACTGTCATTTGGAATATTATATCATGAATCCATTTATTCTCATGATATTATAAAGTTCTGACTAAATGTTATTCCTCAATTATTGTATTCAATTGTCTCTAATTTTGGTAAAACCCCTTTAACCAAAATGTCATTTTAAATGTTTTAATTATTTGTTCTTATTAATATCCATGTTTTGAAAATGGTTTTAAGTATTTATTTATATGGATATTAATGGTTTAAAATTTTAAGCTTCAAGGTGGTATGGGACACTTTGATTCAAAAATCTCTTTATTAAATGTTTTAAATGGTTTTGAAAATGGTTTTGATAAAGGATTCTATTATGATATATTGTGATGTGGAAATGTTATCATTCATTTATATTGGTTTTATTTTTTATGATTTTATATTGGTACTTGGACATTTTAACGGGTGGTTACGTTATAAACCATATGACGTGTGGTGTCGTGAATACCAGGACTGGTGGTTACGTTATAACCTCCAATGCATTGGGTATGGAATTCGGCCGTATGGCTATTCCATTAAGTATGTATGGAAATTGGCCGTATGGCTATTCCATTAAGTGATATGTGTGGAAGTCGACCGTATGGTAATTCCACTTATGTATGTTTATGTCCCATGTTACCTTCATATATGTTATGTGTTCTTTATATGGGTTTTATGGTATTCCTTTGGTTACAAAAATGTAAGTAATGATACATTTTTTAGTGAAGAGTTTTTACTACTTCATGAAGGTGAAAAGTATTACATTGATAAAGTATTCATGGTTTTCTTGTTGTTTTGAAAAACTAACAGTTTTCATTATTTGTGTATCCCTTACTGAGATTCTTATGCTCATCCCAAGGTTTTGAAATATTTTTCGCAGGACATAGCGTGGAATAGGGTCAAGGATGGGATCAAGGGAAAGTCATGCTACCTAAAACATGGAACTATACTTGTTTCTTTTTAAGAGTTTTTATTTTATGGAAATTTAGTAGAAGCGACTACTTTGTAATATTTTGAGATGTAATAGTTATGTCCTAATTCTCTAAAACTCTAAACCTGAAAAGATCCTCAATGTGAATTATTCATTTAATTCAATTTTAAGTAAGGTTTAAGGCTGGGGCCTTATAGTTGGTATCAATGGTCGGTTTAGATAACTTTAGAGGTTAGGGTATTCTTTAAGCATAAGTGACATTACCATAATGGTTAGGATTTCAGAAAGAGTCCTAGTTTTAGATAAAGTAAACGAGTAAGTTCATCTTAGTGTTTACCTTACTCATTAGTACATGATGGTTTTCTTGATATACTCACACTGACCTTTTTGGTTTTAGTAAATGGCTGGATCTAGCAGGCACCAAAGTGACAATGGGTTTCAAGGAAACTGTGGTGGTTCTCTGATTAAGATACTGGATGAGATGGGGGATTCAATGAGGAATCTCATAGTTGCTCTAAACCAACTATCAAGGAGTCATGATCAACCACTTCAACCTTGCTGAGTTCTCTAATGCATCATGTAAGAGATGGCCAACTCGATGTTGAAATTCAGGTAATAATTATTAAGGTAACCATTAGGGTTTATATGATCCTTACTTTTTAGGTAATTGTGGGTTACTCTATGATATGATGGAAAATGAAAGGAATGAAATAAAATTGAGGTTAAAATATGTTATGATTATTCTTGAAGATTTTATCTCATTTTGGGGAATGTTTTAAGAATTGTATAGTTTTGGAAAAAGGATAACACGCATACCGTGTGACATCCCGTCGCATCGGAAAAAGCTGCGGGAATCGAACCCACAACCAAAGTGCGACTGGTATTTATCGCCTACCACTGGACTACGTGAAGTCCCTGGTTAGTCTGACCGATTATTTCTAGTTATATGATTTTATGAATCAAGAGTACGTTGATTTTGGGTTATTTATGAAAATGATTAACCTATCATAGAGGATATGTGATTAGGTTAATTACTTTTCAATACGAGACTTTAGGAGCAACTGACGATGTTTGGAGATAAATGTTACGATTTAACTTGGAAGACTATGTGAATAAATCCTTCAAATTTTTGGGTTTCAATCTTAGATTGGTTTACTTTGAAGAATTTTATGGACAAATTGTTTATCGGATAATCCTCGTTGAACTTTGGGTTTTTTTTGGACAAATTTTGGAGATTAAGAATAGATTTTCTTTTTATAAAGGGTTATCCTTTTCTGGATTATCTGACCTTGTACTAACCTTTATGGTTTTGGATTTGGTTAAAGCCTAATGACATGGGATGTATATAGTTCTCTTTTGTGGATTAGGTGATTCTCTAGAAGTTGATTATAGTACTCTTAATGTGAACAAGCCTCCCTAAATAATCGTCTTTTGAAAAAAATATGAGTTTGATTAAGTAATCTAGTAAAAGTTGAAAGTCAACATGATAAGTGATTATGTTTCCGAATGAATAAATTCCTCAATAAAAAGTAACTTAAAACAAAAATGTTGTCTATTAACTTTTCCTACTGGGGAATCGAATACCGTTTAACCCATCACATGTTTGTGATTCTCTCATGGTTATCTTTCTCCTAAACAAGTTTTCTATCACTCTCCATCAGAACATGACCCTATGTTTTCTCCTCCATGTCCATATTTTCATACTTGGAATCCTATTATGGGTTAACTCGGGTGACCTTTGTACTTATCTTTCTTTATTTTAAAGTGTTTGTTTTACCGACTTTTGTTCCGATGTGGGACTTTCAAGGATGTTTCCAAGCTCAAGTTTAAAATTGCGAGGACGCAATTCCAAAAAGGGGGGAAGGATGTAACACCCCAGGTAAATAAATAATATGGTATTTTCATATTTATCCATATTTGTGAATCAAATATTAATATTACTTTAAAGGGGATGCTATGCTCGATGGTGTACCCAACACGCAATAACGAGTTTCTTGGGAATCTTACGTTGCACTCTAATAATAAAATAATATTGTTTTAAATGGTGGTTAACATGTAGCCGTTGTATTGGCGGGAATGGATATAAATAACTAAAATATTATTATATATGTTTTTAAATGTTTTTACATTTATCCAATAAAAGATAAAGGCTTAAAATACAGAAAGAATTCAATTTTAGGCGTATATGCCCTAGTTTTCACTAAAGGATCACTTATCGTCTTTTGATGGAGAACTGTCATTAAATATAGTTTTGATCACTCTTATACATTATTTTGGACCAAATAAAACTCTTCTTTATAATTGGGACATTAAATTTTACTTTGTGTAAATTTTTGGTATTTTTCTGATAAAGTTCATTTTTTAATGAATAGTGTAAAATGCTGTATTTTAATTCAAAACCACTTTTAATATAATTTTTTTATATTATTATATTATATTTTTAATTTGTTATAAAGTGAAATTAGAAAATATTTTTACCATTAAATCCAATAGTGGTCGTTGGAATCAATTTCACTATGAAATCGGACTTAAACTACTGTCAATCTTTTGATACTTATTGTTTCATAAAAACATGCTATTTTCTCTGACAGTGAGAATTAATTATTAAATTAATTAATGTGACTTATATGTTTTGAATTTTTTAAAATATACTTCATTTTTGAATTCGTAATATCAAATATAGCTTAGGGTGAATTTTTGGTAATTTTCTGAAAAACTTCAATTTTTGATGAATAGTGAAACCACTAAGTGGTACTTATAAAGACCGATTTTCCATTTAAATGAATTTTTGCCATCATTGTGTTTTTAATTTCAAAAATCCGACATACATGGTTGTCATTAAGAAGTAAAATGTGGTTCAATGGGATAAAAATAATTTTTTTTGGTGAATAGTAACTTATTATGTTTTTAATCGCGATTAGTGGTAATTAGTGTAGTTTAAGGTAAAAATAATGCTTTAATAAAATAATATGATATTGACACATGTCCTACCCTCATTGTTTGTGTCATGTCCGACCATGAAAAGCCATGGGTCAACTTGGGGACCCCATGGAGCCACTTTGGTTGGGAAATGACATAAATAACTTTTTATTTAATGTAAAAGTAAAAATGACACAAACCTCATATGTTTTATGAAAACAATTTTTACATGGGGTTATAATGATCACATTTTTGATTATAAATAGTCATTGGAAAGCTAAAAAGATTTCCTAAATCATAGTAGTTTTTTTTATAATTTTTAGACATTAAATAAATTAAATTATTTATTACATATTAATGATGGAGTGATGACATCATTATTTGACTATTTAAATAAAATGGAAAGATAATGTAAAATCTATGAACTACACATGTCCAAAAACAATTGGAGGAGTTTATTTCGAACCCTTATCAACTTATCCACGAATTATATAAATGTGGGACCTTTTAAAACCGAAACATATTTTCAAATAAAGTAATATTTCTTTACTTTCCAAAAGTGCCCCTCCTCTCCTCTTATAAAAGGCCCCCACCTCTACCTCATTTCACTCACTCCTCAAGCCTTTGGATCGGCCAACTCCTGCCCATTTACTCTCTCCACATCCCTCTCCTCATCCTAGAGGATTCCCTTTGGGCAGAATCCTTTCAAAGGAAGCCTTTACGCTCAAATAAAAGGAGTTGTACTTTTAAAGGTAATTCATTCTCTCATGTTCATTTGTTTTATTTTGCTTCTCCAACCCCCAAAACTCTTTTTATTTATTTCTTTTATAACAAAAAAAAGTATCTTAAATATACTAGGATGTTTTTATATGATTTATTCGAGCTACACTCTCACACAACTACATCAAATGGTTAAAGAACATACGGTTTCCGTGGATGGCGAAATTCTGCCTCCCGAAATGATGATTGTTCAATACTTATTTAACACCATCATAGGTGGCCATTATGATGTCACTATTTTTATATATGATATATAATATGTTTATATTTTACTTATGCTTCTGTATTTTTCATTTGTGTCTTACCTTTATGGCTTCCATTATGGGTATACGCGATATCTTCATTTAAGGAAGTGCGGACTACCTCTCCCTCAAAGTGATTTGATTCGTTAAATACCATATGTGGGATGTATAAAGGATGGAACTATGATATTAAATATGATATTATACTGGAATTATAATATACCTTTATATCATTATGATTCCATTCTATAAAATATGAAATAGAAATGAAAGTAGCGTTCATGCGTACGTACGGCTTACCGTCTCCATGAACGGTGCATTTCATTTCTTACCTCTAAATGATTATGTAATGTTATAAATGCATGAATGTACTGGATATATATGACATATATGATATCTACATCATTAATAAAATTCTAGATATAAAGAACCTTTGACCACACGAACAACATGTAATTGTAACAAGTCCACTTTCGACTTAAGAACCAAATATCGACAAAACCAACATTATTAACTTAAATAGTTACATAATGTTTATAATATTGAAATAAGTGATATAAAAGGAATAATTAACTCTAAAAAGGTTCTTAATCAAGTAGAAATTAACTCAAGTTTATTATTCAGGAGATTAAAGAACGATCGATTCGAGTCGGACCCGAGGTAAGGGATCCTACACCTCTCTTTCTTTTTAAGTACACTCTTTTATGTCATTCCTTTTAAGCTCATATTTCTTATGATTGGGATGTTATTTTATATTACTCCTACTGTAATTATTATGTTAATATTATGAGAGACCCTATTTCCTCTCATAAATCCATTTTTGAAGTTTTGAGTGGCGCCGTTAGGCTGCCGAATTTTCATAAGGGATTTTTCATCTCACTTTTATTATCGTGAGATTTATGCTACATTTGCCACAAATTACATTGAGTGGTGTATGTACTGCCCATTATTCTACACTTTGTTTAATATAATTTCATTTATGAGTATTTACATCAATGATCTATTGTCCTTCTTTCTTGGGGTTTATGTTTTGATAGATACCCAAGTCGGTAAGGGAACCTTTCACCCTTCTTTTTTTAAAAGACTTCTTTTGTTGGGTCTTTTAATTTACATATTGTTATGTTGGGATATGTTATAATATATCCTAATTGATTTGAATTTTATGTCCAAGTGATGAGATACACTTTTTATCTCTCATCAACTCATTTTGATGTGATGCCGTTAGGCTGTCAAGGGAACTTTTTAACCCAATTTCGATTTCTTTGGGTTCAACATGTAGTCATTGAATATGTCATCCATTGAATATGTGTGAATGACCTTTTATTGTTTTACACTTAATATCCACTTATATTGGGTGTATTTATATTTTTCACACATATTTTTGAGATTGATTTGTCCTTAATTTAAGGATACCTTCTTTATAAGGGATTTCATCACATTTGACATTTCTATTAAGGGTTCATTGTTGTTATGAACCAATTCACTCTTATATGGTGTATATACTGTCCTTTGAAATATTATATCGTGAATCCATTTATTCTCATGATATTATAAAGTTCTGACTAAATGTTATTCCTCAATTATTGTATTCAATTGTCACTAATTTTGGTAAAACCCCTTTAACCAAAATGTCAATTTAAATGTTTTAATTATTTGTTATTATTAATATCCATGTTTTGAAAATGGTTTTAAGGATTTATTTATATGGATATTAATGGTTTAAAATTTTAAGCTTCAAGGTGGTATGGGACACTTTGATTCAAAAATCTCTTTATTAAATGTTTTAAATGGTTTTGAAAATGGTTTTGATAAAGGATTCTATTATGATATATTGTGATGTGGAAATGTTATAATTCATTTATATTGGTTTTATGTTTTATGATTTTATATTGGTACTTGGACATTTTAACGGGTGGTTACGTTATAAACCATATGACGGGTGGTGCCGTGAATACCAGGACGGGTGGTTACGTTATAACCTCCAATGCATTGGGTATGGAATTCGGCCGTATGGCTATTCAATTAAGTATGTATGGAAATTGGCCGTATGGCTATTCCATTAAGTGATATGTGCGGATGTCGACCGTATGGTTATTCCACTTAAGTATGTTTATGTCCCAAGTTACCTTCATATATGTTATGTGTTCTTTATATGGGGTTTATGGTAATCCTTTGGTTACAAAAATGTAAGTAATGATACTTTTTTCAGTGAAGGGTTTTTACTAATTCATGAAGGTGAAAAGTATTACATTGATAAAGTATTCATGGTTTTCTTGTTGTTTTGAAAAACTAACAGTTTTCATTATTTGTGTATCCCTTACTGAGCTTCTTATGCTCATCCCAAGTATTTGAAATATTTTTCACAGGACTTAGCGTGGAATAGGCTCAAGGATGGGATCAAGAGAATGTCATGCTACCTAAAACATGGAACTATACATGTTTCTTTTTAAGAGTTTTTATTTTATGGAAATTTAGTAGAAGAGACTACTTTGTAATCATTTGAGATGTAATAGTTATGTCCTAATTCTCTAAAACTCTAAACCTGAAAAGATCCTCAATGTGAATTATTCATTTAATTCAATTTTAAGTAAGGTTTAAGGCTGGGGCCTTATAGTTTCCTCAACAAGTTTCGGGCATATGAGTTTTCTTTTACCAACATCATTCCAAAAAGTTAGAGTAAAACATCTATTTCCATAAAACGCTTCACATGGTTCCATCTAAATACTTGAAAGAAATCCATTGTTTTTGAAAAATCATACTAGAGGTTAATATTGATCCCACATACCTTGAAAGTCAAGTGGGCATGATATCTAAATGTTGTTAAATGATTGAATAGTCTATTCTGATTTTCCATCAGTTTGAGGGTGGTAGGTAGTGCTAAACGAAGTTCAGTATCTAGGTTTTTCTAAAGACTTTTCTAGAATCTTGATGTAAAATTAAGATCACAATTACAAAGAATCAATAATGGTGCTCCAGGAAGTCATACAACATCATTAATATATACTCTTGCCCTACGTTCAAGTGATAAATATTCTCATATAACACGAAAATGTGCTGACTTGGTAAGACGATCAACAATGACCCATAGTGCATCATTCCTTCTAGGAGTCATTGGTAGGCCAATTAAAAATTCAATTGTAATACTATCCTATTTCCACTTAGGTATGGGAATAGGTTACACGACACCTCTTGGTTGTTGCCTTTAGCTTTCACTTGTTGACAAAACAACCATCTAGACACAAAATCAGCAATCCCCCTCTTCATTTTGTCCCACCATAAATGATTCTTCAAATCTATATACATCATGGTGCTACCAGGGAGTATATATAAATTGGAGCTATGAGCATCATCTAAAAATTTCCTTTTTAGATTTGGTATATTGGAAATACGAAGTCTGTTCTGAAATTTCTAAATCACATTTTCCTATATGAAGTCACTCAATCTCCCATCATTCACAGCTTTATTATTCTTTTGATACTCGTCATCTTCAGCCTAAAACATTTTATCCTTCCTAGTAAAGATGGTTTCGAAAAAATATTAAATAGTATTGATGTTTCTCCTTCAATGATTATTCACAAATCAATTTTCACTAGATCCATGAAAAAATGATCCCTTTAAACTCTAATCGTGTTCAGAAATCCATTATCCATTCGGCTCTAAGCATTTTCCACTTTATTTGACATTCTTTGGTGGTAGTGTATTGTGAAATAACAATCCTTGAGTAGTTAAAGCCATCAAATTTGCCTCATGTTGAGTTCTTTTTCTGAGAAAATATACTTCAAATTCTTGTGATCAGTATAAATCTCACATTTTTCACCATATAGATAGTGTCTCCATATGTTCAGAGTAATGAATACACCTGATAAATCAAGACCATGAGTAGAATAGTTATGATCATGAATTTTTAGCTGTAATGATGCATATGCAGTAACTCAATCATTTTTCTTAAGGACGCAACCAAGTCCTTTCTTTGAAGTGTGACTATAAATAACAAACACATCATTCGCTGACGGTAGAGTCAATATAAGAGCATTGACTTATATTATAATCAATTATTCAAACCATTCATCAAACTATTTTGTGCAAAAAAATTTAACCCTTTTACATGTGAGCTAGGTTAATGGGTTAGCCAATCAGGAAAAATTATGGAAAAACCCCTATAATAAACTCTTAAACCAATAAAACAATGTACCTAAGTTATACTCGTTGGTGCTGGCCATTATACGAATACATTTTTCGTTGAAGGATCAACATATATTCCATCCATAGAGGCAGTATGGAAAAGAAATAAAATCTCATGAAGCCATTATTCACACTTTCTAAACTTCTCGTATAATTCATTTCATCAGAGGGTTTTTTTAATCGTTCCCAAGTGATTTTCATGATTTTCATAGCTTTTAGAGTGTATTAGGATATCAGAAATAAATACCACTACAAAGTTATCAAGATTTTCCTTAAAAAGAATCTTAAGTAAATTCATGGAAACAGAGGGTGCATTAGTCAATCAAAAAGGCATTTTTGTAAACTTTTAATGCTCGTACCAGGTTCTAAATGTTGTATTTGGAATGTCTCCATTCGTCACACCCAAATTATGACATCCAGATCGAAGTCCAATCATTTAAAAATATTGAGCCTCATGAAGTCGGTATAATTAATCATCAATGTGAGGTAAGGGATAATTTTTATTTATTATTATAACAATAATCTCCCTGTATTCAATGCACAACTTCATAGATTTGTCTTTCATCTTAACAAAAAGTATATAGGCTCCCAATGGAGAAACACTAGGGAAAATAAATACCTTGTTACTCAATTATTCTAGCTGTTTCGGCAGTTCCACTAAATTAAAATGGCCAATATATAAGGGGTCTTCGATATGGGCCTTGAACCAGGAATAAAATCAATGGATAACTAAATTTCTCATTCTGGAGGATGTCCAGGTAAATCCTTTGGAAACACATCATCATATTCTGGCCCAAAAGGTATTTCCTCTATTCAAACATTTTTCTTCTCCCATAACTATTTCATTCTCATCTTCCCCTATAATTGAATTTAGAAGAGCTATTGGGGGTTGATCTAGATATGAATCTGGTGGTGATGCTTCTGCTCTATAGATAAGGCGCTTTTTATCATCCTCGAAAATTGTAACATCTTTCTTCTTACAAATAATTTTTGTATCATAGTCGAAATTCCAATCCATTCCATGGATTATATAAAATTCCATCAAGGGTATGACCATGATATTAGTAGATAAAGAATATTTATATTCCCTAATGGGAACTGATTCACAAACCATTGTTTCATTGATACTTCCCTTAGATGATTTGATTGACTACTCCCTTGTTATGTCAAGTTGAAAATATCTAATTTTCTTCTCAAACTGGGAAGATATGAAATAATGCGATGATCCAGAATAAAATAATGTATTTTTTAAACATGAGCAAACAATTAAATTACCTGCCACCATGTCTTCTGGAGCTTCAACATCTACTATAGTGATAACACAGGCTTGGCCTTAATCCCTTGGCTTTTTTGGTGGTATGTTTCCTTGGTGCTTAGGACATACATTATTATAATTTCCCCTTTCTCTACAATTGTATATTTCAACATTTACATCCTATTTATTTCCCTTGCAATCACAAGCTTGATGGCCTTTTTTACCACACTAATAACTGACTCCCATTACCTTTAGGAAAGTATAGGGTTGTTTATTCCAGCATTTAATATAGGACAGATATTCAACATTTCCGTTCTTCCCGTTATTTCTATTTCCATAGTGTTCATCAGATCTCTTCTTCTTTTGCTTTGCTTTAAAGTCGTAAGACATAGAGAATTACATTTCTATATTGATAGCACATGTGATAATATCTTTGTATGACAAGAAAGACTGTGAGACTAATGCTCAACATAGAAATGGTTTTAACCCATAACAGAATTGATCAATCTTTAACCTTGGGTTATGTATATAATATGTTTCATGCCTTTCAAACCTTTTAAAGTTGAGCTCAAACTTTACGACATTCCCATTCCCATTTTTCCTCAGACTCAGAAATTTCATTTCCATATCCACTCGACGGTCATGAGTAAAATATTTTTCAAATAAAATAACATCAAACTACCTCAATTCAATATTTGATACTACATCAAATTCTTTTGTTTTTTGAATCAATGACCACCATTGATCGGCATCTCCCGTGAGACGATAAACTGCCATGACAACTTTTTCGCTTTTCTCTACTCCCCAAAGCATGAAATAATTTCTCTATGGAGTTTATCCATTTCTAAACAACTAATGGATTTGTACTCCCATGGAATGTTGGTGGTTGTTTCCTCATCAAGTGGTCTAACTTTTATCATCCACATTGTGGACCAGGGTGCTCCATATGGGTAAGGTTATTATTCATAACATAAGTGAGTTGTCCTAGTATGGTGATAAGCTGATCAGAACCGATTTCTTCACCAGCTCCACTATAATTATGTTGAGAAGTTGGAAATCCCTACATGGATTACGTGCACTTATACAGTTCCATTCCTTCCACTATGTAGAATTTCTAAACAATGACATACAATAGATTAGTTTATGAATCACAATACATAATTCTAAACTTGTAAAAAAGTTAACATAAATTGAAGAGTTTATGGATATAATCCATAATAAAAAAAATTCTTTGAGAAAGTATATACTCATAAACCGTTCATAATGATTTTTAATGAAAATGAGAATTATCCTAAGCATATCCCCTAGGAGTATCGTAAACAATAGTGAAGTTAGGCCCTTTGTTGAGCACCCATTCTTGTTGGGGACTTTCTCAAAGTGGGGTTTTTTGGTTTTATCCCTAGTAATATCTGTGCCAGATCCTCCTATACCTTCTTGTATCTAGAAAGATATGTATTTCTTAGAAAACTTACAAAATCACTACAAATACAAAATTCTAGGATGTTATTCAATACTAATCCTCAAAGACTATCTTAGGATAATGTGATCTAATCAGAGTTTTTCTAAATCTTGATTCCATGGTTTGTAATAAACATTCTCTGATACCAAATGTAATTCCTTGACCCTAGATACACTGAGTCAGTGCATTATTACATAAAATTGGCATGACCACAAGAGATCATGTCTAGAAAGACTGCTTAGTTTAGTAGACATGTAAATAATAGATATATTCATAAGTTTTACATAACATTATAAAATAAAAAACTAAAACAACATAGTCTCCATATGCCACACTCATATCCCTTAGACTAACCCTATAGAACAATCATAATATAATTCTTCGCATGTTGGAAAAAATAAAACATAGAAAGGGGTGTGCTCAGATTCTCAGTAAGGATAACAATATAGTGGAATCTTTCATAAATAAGAATAATCATTTAAGGAAATATAAGAATAGAACAAAATCATTTTAACCATGAAAATCAGAATAATAGGGAAAAGTTAAAATCAAATAATTTCATTTACTTATTTACATGGATATTCTAATAGTCGAATAATTACATGCAATATCAATATCCAAATTCATAATGATGGAATGCATAATGCAAGACTTCATAACCACATAGTCAAAGACTTGTGCCAAAAATATAAATAAGATTTTGTTAAGGCCTTGTTCCATGACACTAGTTTGTCTCAGTAGTCCTACTGATTCATAAAGGAGCTATAGCAGGATCCACCCGTCACTTACTAAGTCTAATGCATTCATCATATGAAATGGTTCAATCATCACATAATCATTCATATAAAAACTAGCATACGAAATGTCAATACTTTCTCCATAAACTATGAATGTTGGGAAAATAATACATCCACAATCAAACATATCACAAAACCTTCAATAGAATATAAAAGTTTTGTATCATAATAAATCAACTTCAATTAAGATTAAAATC
This sequence comes from Viscum album, assembly GCA_963277665.1. Lineage (NCBI taxonomy): Eukaryota > Viridiplantae > Streptophyta > Magnoliopsida > Santalales > Viscaceae > Viscum > Viscum album. Next base: position 334,533 of record CAUJRU010000070.1, read on the forward strand.
CATCAAAGATGTTAACTTTGATGAGATCAATATTTTTGGTAGATAAATATCTCTTTCTATTTACAAATCATTTTAAATTCATAAAATTATATAATAAATCATTTATTTTGAAAATATTAATTTAATATTATATGTAAATCTTCAATAATGTTATAATGGCATAAAATAGCCACACCTTATGTATAAGTTAATTAAACCTTATTACCAAAATTTTGTCGAAAAGGTCATAAGGGACCTTGTTTAAAAAACAATGGAAAGAATCCATTGAATTGTTTTTTTTTAAAGTTGAACAAGGTTATAAATGAAAATAACCAATATTCTAGTAAATAGTAATAATGTTTTGGAATACATTTTTAAGAAACATGGATGTGGATGATAAATAGGTCCCAATAGATACTTACGTAAAAAACAATCCCATATAATAAAGAGATTGTGAAATTAACCCTTACCGATTTGGTATCTTATGAAACAAACACCCCATGAACGAAGTATTACTAAATAAAGTTATAAATACCCATATATTAAATTATATTACACAAGGAATACAATCATGGCCAGTATATACACCATAAAAAATGAAATAGTGGCAATACTGCGTGAATCTCACAGGAATAAGAAGTGTGATGAAATCCACTTACCATGTTGTAATCAATCAAGTCATATGAAAAAAATTTAACTACCACAAAATAATTCATATAATAACCTGAATATAAGGATAATAGTGATAATATATATCAAATGGTAGTACCCAATACACCACATGCAATAAAAAGTGGTGAACGTTGGAAATCTCACAGAATTAAAAGTGAGATAGGAAACCCCTTACCTTGTACTTTTCCTTGGTCAAGGGTAGGTTAACCACCTGTATAATGGGGAAATAATGTTTATTAAATTATAAAAATACCATATACATTAATATGATATCATATATTATCTTCTAATATTTATTTTTAATGATATTTCAGTAGTATCATCATTTCGGGTGTTAACTAATTCATTCTGCTTTTTATGCTTTGTTAAAGAAGTTATGATTATTGTGGATAGGATGTATCTTGTTAATATTTTGAATTATATTTACTCTTTAAACATAAATTTTAATCATAAAATCAAAATTATTCTTGAATGGATACGATGGGGAATGAATCTCATCGCGTTCGTGGAGATTGTAATCTGTATGTACTCATGATCGACAATATAATTATTTTGATATTAAAATAATATATAATTGGATGTTATATCAAATATATTGAATCACTATCATATTATATTTATTATTTAAATCATTTAAACTCATTATTATACCCCTCCAAATGATGAAGTGTTTGAATAAGAAACTACAGCACGACGTGGAGACAGAAATCTGTACGTACGCACGTAAGGTGACTTTTCCATTTATAGGATGGATAGAATAAAAAATATGGTTTTAACGTTTATATAATAATATAAAAGTATATGTAAGATACTGGAGATACTATTTTATACTGTAATAATCAAATAAAGATGAAGTGGAAGAAGAACAGAACATGAAAGAGGTGACGAAATATTTACATCTTCTTGAGGTTCTTCCTTTTTATTTTATCAAAAGGGATACTTAGGTTGGATTTCAGACTAAAGGAAGGCCACTATGACAACGGTATAATAGTTGGAAGGATATTTTGGTAGGGTTTGGATAATCCAAATGGATTTCAATGTGCGAATTTTAGAGAAGGGGAAGTGCCCTTTTATAAAAGAGGTGATGGTCTCTTTCGGAAAAGGTGGAAATAATATTCTATAATAAAATCATTTTCAGTTTATAATGGCTCAAAAATAAATTATTTAAAGTATATGTTGGTAATGGGTCGATATAAACTCAACCAATAGGTTTTAGACAGATTTAGGTCATCATATTAACCATATCTTTTAGATTTAACTGTTAGTTAAATAGTTGGACATTTACCATGTCTCATTGTATTTTTACATTATATGGATAATAAATATACAATAAACAACCAAGAGAACCTCAAGTGGTTCATTAAAGACATATATAATATTATTTAAGACCTTCGTCTGAGCAATGAATTTTTAGGAATATAATATCAATTAATAATATAATATTTGTTTTAAAAAATCTTTTATGTCAATTTGACACTATTTGCTATTTTGTTTTTGTTAACTTCGTAACAGAATTATTAATAGGAAAAAATTCATTTAATCAACCCCAACATGTCATATTAACCTATATAATTATTTTAATTCATTAAAAGTCACAAATTAAATTTAGTTGGATAGATATAATATGAATTAGTTTAATCATTCATTAATAATGTAATTACTGCAACATCATTGTCTCATAAATAAATTTAATTTTCTAATGTCTAAAAATTATAACTAAAATACCATTATGTTAGAAATCATATTAGGTTACCAATGAATATTTATGGTTGATTTTATTTTATGAATAACCCTATTTTAAAAATGGTTTAATTTTTAAAAATTGATTTTAACTCTTTTAACCCTTCTTTAAATAAAATAATAATAAATGACCAAATCTAATCCAAGTGAACATGAAAGATCATATTTTATTCCTAAGGATGATTTTTGGGTAATTAAACATTTCCAATAGTATTAGAAAATTTTTTAGTGTAATAATAATATCATTTTACCTTTAATTACCCTATTTTCATTTAGCCGTTATAAATGAAAGTCAATAGTTACTAGAAATCAAAAATTATTTTTATCTTATTAAACCAAATTTTACTTACTAATATCAACTGTGTCTCTTGGATTTTTGAAATTCAATTCACAGAAGCAGTAAATTTACGTGTTATACAAATTTGGAAATTCTCTTAGAAGGTGGGTAAATGATGGTAAAAAGTTCAATAAATTTTTTATATATCTAATCTTATTCTAAAATGACTCCAAGGAATTACATTGAACATATATTGGTATTATTTATCTATTTTGACATAAAGTTTATTTTAATAAAATAACAATTATTTAAATATAATGTCAGTTTTAACCTATAACACATTGTTATTTCACTATTCATAAAAAATTTAATGTTTTCAGAAAATATTAAAAATTCACCCTAAGCTCATCACGATATTCCAAATCAAAAAATGAAGTCTATTTTGAAAGGTAATGTTCATAAAATTTCTAAAACTGGGTATTACTATTTAGAATGGCATGTATGATTGGTCATGGTGTATTAGAATCTCGATGTTGCGTACAATGAAATATACTATAATATTCAAAGGTAAACGTGTCGTGGAAGCTTGGGGTCTTACAAAATCAGTTTTTGGTTCAAATGTCGTATTTGTAAAACGAAATTCGCAGTAGCACCAATTGGTTTCTATTATGCCTACTAGGTTCAAATTTCTAAAATGAATATATGTCTTACTCTCTATCAACTGATGGCTTCTCAATTCAAATTTACCAAATAACAACTATCACAACACAGAATTCCAAAAATTAAATACATTCTATTTTAAATAAATTTTTGAAAAGTACCCATCCTTTTGAAAATAGAGTCACTTTAAATATAAAAATATATTTTCATTTTCAAAATATCATAACTGAAAATAAATCAACGCATTCCAAAATTCAACACTATTTTACCAAAATCAAAAATAATTACTGAAATGGAAATATGAATTCCAAGTGGGATGATTTTTATATCAATGCATGTCATGATCTTTGTTGTGGCTAAACCCATGACAATGATATTACAAATCCAAAAAGTGTTTCACTGACACCTTTGTACCCTAATCCCTAGTAACATGAATTTTAGCATTAATAGTTTAGTTACATCCTTTAATGATATTAAGTTCTTGTTCTAACCATCCTATTCTATTCTACTTTACCAACTAAAGTACTAATAAAATATTGAAAAAGAGTGAATGAGAGGTATATATATGTGATATCCATTTTTAGGATCTAATTTTTATCTATACAGAGATGGATCCCACGGTTAGAAAAACTATGAACACTCTATATTCCACCAACTACCTCCAAACACCCTTCTCATGATTGGGTCACATGATCTCCAAAACTATGTTCTTAACCACGTTTTTTCCACAGTTTAAATTTTAACATTTTCTCTTGGGTGGCCACATGGTTTTTCCAACCCATGATTAGTATCCTTGGTCTTAAATTAAATGGTTTCCTATAAGATTTTCATGATTTTATCTAATCCAGATCAAACAACGAACCTCTATAAAATCCCCAAAAACATTTCAAAATTTCAATAATCCCTCAAAATATTAGGAAACAATTTATATAATTAAAACACACAAATAAAGGGTAACTTACTTGAAACCTAGGGTGATATATATTTTTACACTATTTATATCAAGAAAATAAATTTTTTATTTATATTTTCCTCACTCTATGTTATCCGGAGACTAAAAATATATTTATATGTAAAATAGGATTAATTAATCTCTTTAGTTAAAAAACGCATTTCATCTATTTCCATGTTTTTTATAAATGTTTTAAAGAAGGTTTTACAATTATCCTATGTTATTTTATGTCAATTTCCAAAGGTTTTACTTTTTTAAAAATGGTTTGAATGGAATCATATTATCATTTTCTATATGAAGTAATATGTGTATTTTATGAAAAAATAATAGAATAATTTATTTTCAATTTATATATCATGAACATAATTTCCCCTATCTTGGATTGTTAATCTTTCAGATTTTCATTTACATGTTACTATTATTATTTTCAATTATAAACATTCCCATAATTTTCTGGAATTATTTCTATTTTGAAAATGGGATTTCAAAATGAATTTTTTATTTTCCTCAAAAATGTTTTAATTAAAATTTGATTCATAAAAGAAAAAAACCATTGATGTTACATATTATTTTATGGTTCTATGATCAAATGATAAAATCATTATTCTTTCTCAAGATGGTTCATTATTATGATGGATTTTTTTTATGAAACTAATTCCTATTCTATGGGTTTTGCAATGATGAATTGTTTATGAAACCGATATTTTTCATGGGATATGCTATTATTAATTACATATGATCGTGTTGAACATATATATATGATTTTACTTATTTGATGTGTGGGACAAATATCACCCTTCAACACATTGGAAAAATATTTTTATTTCATGAAATAAATAAGAATGCAATAGGGACTAAACCAAATTAGGAAAAGGTCATTTTCCACAGTGATAATATTGGGAGTTTACCCATTCCCCAATTATGATCATAGAAAATATCATTGACTACTAACTAAAAAATTTAAAAACTACATGTTTGAATAATTCTAATTCCCTATGCATATATTATTCTCTCATGGATCATGTTACTTTATTCTTTTAAGAATCAGTTCATGAAAACATCTTATAAATATTCCATGACTCCACATAATGATTTATTTTATACAGGTTATGGTTTTCAATTGTTATGATCTTGGTTTGATACCATTTTTCTTATTTTTTGCATACATGATCATTATTTTCACCCTTTTATACACTTATTAAGCGTTATATCTCACCATTTATTATGGTTCCTTTCCCTGTGTTATAAAAAAATTAATTTAATTTATCATGTCAATGAATAGTAGTAGCTATAATGATCTGTGTGGATGACCATGATGAAATATTATAAAAATATATTTTATGATTCCAATTTTTTGATGATAATAGAAATATTCCATTTTGGAATGCATTATTATTTTATGTTAATTATATTGATTTTATTAGATGTAATATCTATGATTGAACATTATGGTTCTTTATTTTCGGTGTTAGATAAACGGTTAGTTATCCTTTGGAAACTCAGATGAGAAAACAAAAGTGAGAACCTCGGAGATATGTCTATGTATACTACAAATTCCTAATTTTTTAATTATACTGAATGACCTAGGTTAAATCTATGTTTTCATAGAAGAATGAATCATGATTTAAAGACCCTATAAATACATTTTCTTGATTATGTGGTTTCCCATTATTATTATTGTTTATTTCACTAAAATTTCAGTTTTTTTCAATGGATAGAACCAGAAGAAATTATGTTAGTGGTGAATATTTTGAAAAATAAAATTTTATTACTCATGAGAAAACAGAAATTATGGGAGATAGAATGTAAAATTTTATTAATATACAAACAAAAGTATTACGTGATCTGAATCATGATGACAATCCAAACATTCAATGTAGGGAACAAAATTCTATTGAATACTTTATGATGAAAGCAAATCATCTCTTAGAGTTTCCACTCATCTAATAGACATTGATAAATGGTTATGTACCATGAAAAATATGTTTTCATTTATTTTTTATAAGGAAAATGATGATGTTAGTCATGTTGTTTAAAATTTGTAAGGTGATGTACATCAATGGTAAAATATTTTCTAGAAAACAAATCAATAGGAAGAAATTAAATATATTGCGTGGGATTAGATTAACATCATATTTATAATGAAATATTTTCCTAGTATAACACATAAAATAACAGAGAATATTATCCATTTTTTAAACAAATGGATAATGAATCTGTTGGAACCAATGAGGAAAATTTTACAATACATGTAAGTTAAGCTCATAGAATTTTCATTCAACACGATTATAATGATGATAAAATCATTAGTGGAATTAATCCAAATCTATAAATGTACTTTTCTATAAGTGACATAATTAATTATAATGAAATATTTTTTTTGTGAAATCATGGTGGAGATACATATTGGAGTAACCCATAAATCTCATGGTTTAAATAAGGAAGAAAAAATGGAATTTATTGGAAATTATAAAAAACATGGAGAAAAAAACATCATATTTATTTTCAACTTAAAATGTCGAAAGAAATATGGGGGATAATTTTATTTAGTGAACTGGTACATGTTTCATGTGTAGAAATGGTTTTTATTGAGCAATATAATGCCAATGTAATTGGAAGAAGTTAGAGAATGATGTGAATAGAGATAATCCAACATATAATGCACCACCCACACACTAGTGATTTAGATACAATGATTATGGGAATTATTCTAAAAAGTTTCAAAATATGATGGTAAATGGTGGTGTTTGAGATCAATAACATATTAATCCAAAAAAGGTAAATCTCATGTGGTCTCTATTTCTGATAAGGGGTGTGAATATAGTGGGTTGAAAGGTACACTTTACACCCACTTTAGAACTACTAATATCATATATGATTATAGAAATACCCACTATTCTATATCTAATGACGTTTATATGTTTATAACAAATACAACACACAAATAAGATGATGAATTGGAATTATACACCACTTATTGTTCTATAATCTCATTCCAAGTCCCTGATTCCACTCACATCAATGATTATTTGAATTTATTTCCTATAACTCATTTTATTATTTCTCTAGATGAATTAGATGTTATATTGGATATGTATTGGTTTTAATTAAACAAATACCACACCAATTGATGAGGATTGATGACAGATAGGATATTTTAAAACAACCAAAGATCATCTTAAAGGGTGATGAAATAAACTTACGATTGAAATTATATTTATCGATGGGGTCATGACCATTATTCAAAAGGGTTGATTATCATTTATGAATGGGGAGAAAATAAACATGAAATATATTCATATTATATAACACTTTTTTAATATCATCTCTAATGGGTTGTCTATTCTTTCACAAAATTGTGAAGTTGATTTTTCAATAGAACCCCTATATGGTGTCACACCTATTTAGATGAATCCATATATACTAGCCATAATATACTTTCAATAATTAATGAAGAATATAATGTTTAGTCACGAAAAGGGATTCATTGTTTCAAATGTGTCACCATTTGATGCTTGTATATTCCATGTTACGAAGAAATATTGAATAATATATTTTTTTATATATTTTCAAGAACATAACAAGATAACTGTCAAGATCATGTTTCCTCTACCTTGTTTTAACGACTTGTTTTATCAACCCCAAAAATCTTAATAATTTAGCAAGATTAATATTATTTTAGGATATCGTCATTTATGGGTTAATATTGAGTATATACACATGAAACCATTTTGTATATGTTATGGACAATGGGATCTTATAGTGAATCAATTTGGTCTTAGTAATTCCCCCTATGTTCAACGATCTGATGAATATAATATTTTGAGAATACAGTCTTCAGATTGTAGTAGTCTTTATATATGATACTCATATATATCCAAATACAAATAAGATCATGAAAATAATTTGAAAATTGGGCGGAAGACCCCGGTAAATTAGAAGATTCATTAAAAATATTGTAGTATGAATTCTACAAACCGATTTTTTCATTAATGGGTCATATATTCTCATGGGAGGGTATATAATTAGATGTTTCATTATAGACAATATTGACCATTAGAAATAAATAACCACTTTTACAATGATCTATAATTTTTCTAGCATTTATGGATATAGTGGAATGTCATGCATAACTTTTCATTGATATCAAATCCATTCAACATGTCAACTCAGAAGGGAGAGAATTTCCTTTTAACGGATGACTGTTAGAAATTTTTTTAAGGAATATAAGAGAAGGCTATAAGGAAAATATGGGGTCACACTACCATTTAGTAGGGTAGAGTTTTTAATATATAATTATTAATCATGGAATGTACTTGGATGTGTTTTCACCCATATTATTATGGTTATATATTATGGGTCAAGACAATTATGTACTATAAGAAAAATTTCCTAACTCAGGATTCAGAGATAGCTTCCATAATTTTTACATTAAATATATAATGTAATTATTTACTATGGTTATAGTTTTAAATATATAGTTCAAACAAAATATTAATGTACATTTTCACTCTAGAAGAACTGTATAATTCCCAGTGAATATTGTTGGAGCTAATTACTGATTTTCCTTATTCAATACAATTACAACCTTGGAATGTGACCAAGTAGATAGATATTATGAGTCTAAAGAATCATTCTGGCTTATATATGACAAGGATCAAAAAAATTACTTCTATTTTAAGATATAAAATTAATTAATATTGAGTTAATAATGTAAGGATATTGATTTTATGTTACACAAATGGGTTTTCAACCATATGTCCAAGTGATGATTAATGAGGTGAAAAATATAAATTTTATAATAAAAATGAAGGAAAAAAACTATTTCTGAGTTTAAACATTATTTTTATTGAATATCAAGGTTTAGTAAATATTTATATCTCCCAAATGTACTGGAATTTATGATGGAGATGTTGGATATATATTATATTTAATTACTCTATATACATACACAAAATTAGAATATTTGTACATATTTGAATGATAATTTCTATTGGGATTGCAGGAAAAGAGATAATGAATTTTATTTTTCTAGTTTATTTATTTTGTATTAAGGTATTCTGTAGATATTAATGTATAAGGGGATGTTAAAACTATTAATGAAACCACAATTGAAATTGGGAAAACTAAAAATTGATTTTATAATTATATCCCCAAAAAACAGAAAGGGAATAACTCGATATGGATTATAGTATTTCACCTTATGAAGCCATAATAGTTTGTTTTCATTATCTAGTATCTATATCTTGATCAACCTACTTTGTTATACATTAAAGAAGTATTGATATTGAACAGTGTACCACTTTTAGTTGTATCTGAACGGGGTATCAGGTTTACCTTGATGTACTAGAGATGCCTTAAGCTTGATCTAAATACATATTAATGTTTTAGAACATATTATCATACATTGATAGGGTATTAGTTCTATAGATCAATTTGATATGGAAACTGAAAATAATGATAGTGGAATCCAACGAAAATTAGATCATATCAATGTTCGAAAACATTTTATGATGAAAATCATCGGAATGATATATTGTGTGAAAATGGTGATGAGGTATTCCATATAATATCTCCCACAAACAAGGTGATCATATTAAGTTATAAGGGTAACATATCCCATGTATATTTATCATTTTGAAATTCTATATCATATCAGGATGGTAGACTATAGATTGGCGCTCGTCCTAAATCAATCTCATGTTCTTGATGTGTTCCATATACATGTCGAAAGGATGTAAATAACCACTCCTTCATATTTTTCAATCTTATAGGTCATTCAAAAAGAGAAATATTTTTCTTAGTATAATCAATTGGATGGTATTCTATTATATTTAATTAAACTGATATGTAAAAATACCACTCACCTAGTTACTGTTTTGGGAAAAAAATCACCAATTTGAAGGAGTTATGATGGAACATGAGCATGTGATGAGGTGAATGTATCCTCAGATACTAATATTATTGTAAAAAAAATTTTAGGGAGAAATTATAATATTAGGGGTAGAATTTTACACGCCAAGATTTTATGAATTATTTTTCTAAATAAATTTATTTTCTTTGAGATAATGTGTCATAGAAAACCATGAGTTTATAGAAACTGTGATATATGATTAAAATATTATTATCGACTAGCTGTTGGAACGAATGTTTTGAATATGACCAAATAAATTATGAAAATATAGAGTTTACTATTTTATAATATTAATTAATTAGTAATATACTATGAATAATGAAAAATGAATATCATTTTAAAATAAACTGGATATTTTTTATGAAAAAATTATTTCTATGATCACATTGTATTATTTTCTAAATAAATTTAATTAATCACTATTGTTGGATGGTTTATATGAAATTTAATATGATATATTTAATAAAAAAAATTGATTTAACTACTATTTTTTTATTTTTCATTTTATAATAATGAATCTAGTTTTATGATTAAAATTTAATTTTTCTAAGAAGAGGGTTCCAATTCATTTTTGAATAGTCATTGAAATTAATTTCCGTATTTTAATGGTATTGAATTAGAAACAAATGAATTAAATATTCATAACTAGGATTATAAAATCATATAAATAGAACCCTTTAATATTTCGTCAATATAAAAAGTAACCATTGTAAATTTATCACCTCATTAAAGGATAAATAAGGTAAATTTTTTTTATAACTATATTTAATGTGTAGAGAATGTTGTTTCTTTTGTTTTTAATATACAATAAAGTGTCAATAAGATATAAAAATGTGTATGGAAAGATGATTATGGATGTTGATCTAATGATTGATGTTTTGATTCTTAATATGGTTTTAGTAAATATATAAGATCCCTCATTGGTTATAGATGAATGGTGTGAACTAAATGTGACAATTGTAAAAATGTCCTATGATACAAGAATTTTATCAAGGTGATACATTCTTGAAACACTTAATGAAGTCCAAAAAATAAAAAATTTCATGTTAAAAGAAGGAAATATCCATCCATAGTAACTAAGTGGGTGGAGTGTTAAATATCCTTCCATTGGGTCTAAATGGATGATGTTTAAAAATTAGATGATTGAAGGGCTGATCATAAATGTTCCAGGAAATGTGTTTACATGAAAACACATCACTCAAAACAAGGTTACCATGAATTATGCTTTAAATTCATGAGGAGAAGTAGAACCTACAAATCATCCTTGATTTATTCAATGTAATATAATGAATAAGTCATGAATTCATGGTCCAAACCTTAAGGATGATTGATGATGATTGGTGATGAAGAATTCGAGAGCAAGAAAGCCTAGACTTTGAAATACGAAGGGTGGTTATGAATATTAAGGATAATTTCATACATAACATTTATACTATGTACATAGTATATGACATAACAAAAAAAATAGTGTCTACCATGTAGGCTAGATGAATCCCTCACTGAAGGCATATGAGGGACCTGAGGGTCTTCCATGCCTAAGGGGAAGGTCTCAATGAAATCCCACAATTGGTGCATGCGGGATGTGTATAAGCCTGTAGGGGCATGCACAATGGTGAACCCATGCGGCGAGTGCATAATGGGCGGTACATGTACGCCTAGAGGATGTAGAGTGGGTGATATGAGTGCACCCACAGAGAAAGATCAAAATGTAAAATAGGGTGGAAACACCATTATGAAGAGTACCAGACACTTTATTTGTACACAGAATAGGGTTCTTGTGTTGAGGGAACATTATCAGACCCAATTACTCTATTAAGATGATCACATGTGTTACATCTTATTCCCTTATATTTTTTATATACATGTGATTACATTTAAAGAAAATAAAGGTTGATGTAATCCTCAAGATTTTAATTGGATGTTAAATGTGGATAACTAAAAGTAGAACTCACTATTAATGATTTTATAATTACTTTATGATATCCATAGTTGAAGATTATCAACATGCATATCTTAAAGCATATTTGAGGATATTCAAAACTGTGGTTATTCAAATAGATTGCAACCCTTGTGGGGGAGAAAAAATGAAAGAGACAATATCATGGATTATTTGATGACAATACATGAAATTCATATCATCTCATGAAGCTTGAACTATGGTATTCCAATCAAACTAGTATCCACTGTACAAAATTGTATTTATCAATTCAATTAAGGAGGATTTCTTGACGGGGGACAAGATTAGATGAATGTAAAAGGACAAAACCTTATTACATTATATAATCATTTATTTAGTAATGAAATAACTTCCTTTCACATTGAATATCATTTCATGTATATACCTTTAGAAATTTGGAACATAAAAAATTATAACATTACACATTATTACATAGTGGATACCATAAAAACAATATTCATTTCATGAAAAATATAAATTTTTTCCAATGAAATATGGTATCTTTGACAATTATTCAACATTTAACTTGGCATGATTATTTGTCTTACACATCCTTATAACCTGTGAAAATAATTTTAAAACATGGGATGAGAAAAAAAGCTCAGTAAGGGATAAAAAAAAGGTATTAACACATTAGTCCATGAAAACCTGTAACGTATGAAATCATTTTCAAAAGACGGAATTATCCCCTATATATATATACTTTTTGAGAAATGATATTTCCAAAAGATTAACAAAATAAATAAGAACATATGTAAAACCATGAAGGTATCTTGGGGCATTACTTATATAATCGTTTAACCCTCTTGGCCAGATTATAATTTTTAACCATCACGGCTTCCTTACTATTTGTGTAACCATCACAGTTACACATGGAGTAACCATACAACCGACCTCCAACTTACACATACACAATGAATTGGAGGGAGATATATTTCTCGCCATTCATCACAAACTATGTCCAAGAACAAGAACATAATCACACAAAATGAATAATATCCTAAAGACACTGCTTTTGAATTTTGTAAAACAAAACATTAAAAAAGGATTTTAAATGACAATCCCCTTACATTATTCCTATAATTGATGAGAGACTTAATATAGTGGATTGAGTAGTTATATACAATGTAAATTATCATAATGAACCATTATATATAAAAAAATCATCACAAAAACAATTTTAATACCACAAAAATAATGAATAAGAATTTAACCCAATGAATATAAATCAGGTTATAAATTCCCTTACTTATGGTTATTCCTAATTCCAACTCATGTAACAAATCTTTATAATGGTTAAAATAATGTTATTGATATCTTAAAACATCTTATATATCATTATAATACCATATATGATCATCTCATTTCATCATTTCACCCTTTAATTGTTAGTATTTGGTTCCTTGCATTGTTTTTGGGTGTGTTCTTTAATAGTTATCCAAGTTCGGTTAATGATGTATGTTATTGTCAATTGGAAGTGAAAATCTAGAATTTTAATAGATTAGTATTTATATATTTAAATAATCATAAATTATACCATTTAACATTCTGAATCCCTACATGATGATGATTCATATGTTAAAACATTATTGATATTTGTTTAAGTAATTTTAACAATTCTCCGATCATAAAGAACTGATTTATTTCATAAATAAATAACATGTGAAAAAAATGATTCAATAACCTTATATAAAGTATAACGCATAAATTATAATGTGGATCATCAATAAAAATGGTTTCATGACTAGTATTTATGGTTGTAATGGAAAATGAAATCACATCATCCACGATGTCGGTAAATCGACACATCACGGATGATGTTTTAATTCCTTGAATAAGTGGGAGAGGAGAAGAATATTAACGAAAAATGTTAAAATAACATCATAAAATAAATAATATACATCAATTATGGATATTTCATTCCTATTGGATAATAGTTGGTTAGGAAATGAGAAGATAAGAAAGTAACTCAAAGTAAAAGAAAAATTGAGAAATCTCTCACAATCATTTGACAGCCTAACAATGTCACTAAAAATATCAAAAAAAATTGATGAGAGGAAGGGGTATCTATTCCATCTTAAATAATATTGTCAGTAATTGGGAAATGTAATGATATATTCCAACATAATCCAATGAATATTTAAAAAATTACATAAAAGGAAATAAGTGAAAGAAAACAAAAGAGGATGTTTACCTCTTGATCTCTTCTCCATGAGATCCTTCTTAAGGCCTTCGCTATTCAACTTTTGGTGGTACAATAAGATCAAGGCCATGTGAATGATTCTTGGGAGGATTATTAGGCTGAGAATAGGTAAGGATCATGGATTGATAGGTGTGGGTGGAATAGAGGAATGAGGGTGTTATTTATAGTGGAGGAGAGGGGTATTTTTCTCTATTTTAATCATTATTATAATATTTAATGCTCATGAATAGGAATAATATTAATTAATGTGACCCCAAATAGTAATAATGGCATGTTAGTTTGAACCAAGTTGAAATAAATCACTTATGATGTCATAAATAGTGTATTTTATTGATATTTTGTATATATGGTATTTTATCGTATTTCACTATTCATCAAAAAAATCATGAGATTCAGAATAATCCAAAAACATCACCCTACGAAATTTTTTGATGTGTTGAATTCGAAAATGAAGTCCATTATTTGAAACTTATTTTCAAAATATCATTAATTTAATTATTAAATAAAATAATTACTAATTCAAAAAATATTTTTTAAAATACTCTAACTGCTTTTATATCACATTGAAAAACTAACTGAGATGTCATTATCATAAAGACATAAAAAAATAAAAAAATAATAAAATTTACCTTCATTAGGTTCATATTACTTTTCATATTAATATTCATATGGGTATTTTACTATTCCCAAAATACATTTTGGTTCCATCAGACTCTAAAAAACATATTGAAAACATTTTTAAATGACCGTTTTTTGAAATTCAAATCATAGAAGCAGTAAAAGTATGTTTAAATGATAGTTATTAATATCTAATTAATAAAAAGTTTCATTCATTTAAATTTAATTTTAAAAAAAAATTGGGATGTTACATTATTTCCACCTTTATAATATTGTCTCCTCTCAATTTTATTTAGACATTAAACAAGTGAGGGTACATTGATCATGGTGTCTACATGGTTTCATCAACATATTTTTCATGTAAATTGAAGATCCATGCATTTCAAAAATGTTTTATAGATCCTTCAAAACTCATTGTGTTCTTTTACCCAAATAAACCTTGTACAACTTGAGTCATATGGATTTTCACTGAGAAATTGTTTTGGAAAATAATCATGTATGACAAAAAATTTAAAAACATATGATAAATAAATATTTTCAAAGAATATTATGACTGAGTTTGAGTTGAGAATTTCAATCAATAGTCCTTTAAAAATACCATTATTATGTTCTGAAAGAATATATTGTAAATGAAAACATAAATATTTTTCTCAAGGGTCTCTGTTTTTAGCACCTTTTTCAAAATAATAATATGCTTCAAAGCCACTTGATAAGGTAAAATATTTGTTAAATCCTAGATAATATTTAATATTCATGAAAATATGATAATATTGAGAGATTATGATTTCATTTAATACAATCCATAATCCATGATGGTATAGAGGTATAGTGGAGGTGGTTGATATCTCAAACAATTTCTTACAAGTGGGATGTATGTTAAAAAATGTTTGAGAGTCGTCTGAACATGAGTTTGCAATAATTATTGTAAGTAACTAATATTGAAGAGATATGAATGTCTTTTGAGATTATACTCCATCAATTTGTATATGAATTTACTTGATAATTATGGTTAAAAAATAAGTATTTAACTTAACAAATCGATATGCAGACGAACTATATGTTTAATGAAAACTCATAATCCCAAAAGCTATCTAAACCTTTCCTCTCATATCAACTATAAGGACCCGACCTTATTACATTACATAATCTTGTATTTAGTAAATAAATCATTTCCTTTCACATTGAGGATATTTTCATTTTTAGAGATTTAGAGATTAGGGACATAAAAAATTTGTAACATTACACATTGTTATAGAGTGGATACCATAAATCAAATGCATTTCTAACAAAATATAAAATTTATCAAATGAAACATGGTTTATTTGTCAAATAATCATCATTTAATAATGTTTTCTTCTTTTTATTATTCATCCCAATAACCTATTAAAATCATTTAAAAACATGGTATGAGCACAAAATTTCAGTAAGGGATATAAAAATAAAGAAACCACACATTAGTCCATGAATACTTGAAACGTATGAAATCATTTTCAAAAGAAATGTGAATCACCTGTATATATATACATAAATTCTAAAATATGATATTTGGACAATATTTCCATAATATAGAAGACCATAAGTAGAACCCTATATTTATTTTGAGACATTACGTATATAATCTTGTAACCCTCTCGGCTACCTTATAATTTGTAACCATCACGACTACCTTGCAATTTTTGAAACCATCGCAATTACACTTGTAGTAACCATATGGCCAACCTCCGACATACACATACCCAATGAATCTGAGCGAGATATAGGTACCATCCTTCAACATAATAAATTCCCAGTAACTAGACCGTATTCATAAAAAATTAATAATCTCATGAAGACATTGATTTTGAATTTTATTAAACAGAAATTAAAAAGATGATTTAAAAAAATACACTTACAAAAATCAGATAACTGAACAGTGTCATTATATTTTGGATGGAGTATGTATATAAACATAAAATAAACATAATGAAACTCAATATAAACAAAACCCATCAAAGAAACCATTTTAATACCACATAAATAATGAAGTAGAATATTAACCCAATGAATGGGAATAGGGTTACGAATTCACTTACATCATGTATTCATACATAAAAATCATTTAAATCTACTATATAATTGTTAAAATAATGTTATTAATATATTCAAGAATCATTTACATCATTATAATACTTTTTATGATCATTTAATTACATCATTTCACCCTTTTATTGTTAATATTTGGTTCCATGAACTATTTTTGGTTATTTTCATTACATGTTTTCCATGACCAGTTCATGATTGACGTTCTGGTCAATTAGATGAAAAAATCCAGAAACAGAATGGAATAGAATTTTCACGACAATAAATTATATCATTTATCATTCTGAATTCTATCATGGGGATGATTCAAATGTTAAAACATTATTGATAATTATTTTGGTCATTTTAACGATTCTTCGATCGTAAAGAACTCATTTGTTTCATAATTTTTTAACATGTTTTCAAAATTATTCCAAAACCATATATAAGGTATAATACATAAATTTTAATATTTTTCAACCACAAAAATTGTTTCAGGACTAGTATTGAAGGAAATAATGGAAATTGAAATCACATAGTCCATGATGTCGGAAAATCGACACATCACAAATGATATTTTAAGACCTTGAATAAGTTGGAGGGGAGAATGATATTGATGTGGATTTTTCCTTGAAGATGAGAACATCCATAATATACATAATTTATGGATCTTTCATGCCTCTTGCATTAGATGAGGTGAGTAAAGAAGAATAAATTAAAGGAACTCAAATAAAAAAGAAATTGAGAAATATCTCATGAAAATTCTACAGCCGAACATCATCACATAAAATTTCATAAAATAGTTTCATTTGTGGAAGGGGGTATCTCAACACTCATATATAAAATGGGTAGTATGGGGGATATGTAATTATATATAGTAGAATAATCCAAAGAAAATTAAAAACAATAACATAAAATAAAATAACGTAATGTAAACAAAAAAGGATGTTTACATATTGATCTCTTCTCTTTGGGCTCTTTGATAAGGCATTTAGTTTTGGCATTTTGGTGATAAAATCATCCATAGGACGTGAGGAAGATCCTTGGGGGGATTTTTGTATATAACATAGGTAAGGATCAATGATTGAGAGGTGTGGGAGGAAGCGGTGAATGAGGGTGGTATGTATAGTGGAGGAGACGAGGTCTTTTTCAATAATTTAATCATTATTATAATATGATTGCTCAATAAAATGAATAATCAAAATTCAGGTGATCCCAAATAGTAATAATTTCCAATGAGTTCGATTGAAGTTGGATTACATCACATATGATGTCATAAATAGTTTTTTACAGATAATTTGAATATAAGGTATTTTACCGTATTTCAGTATTAATAAAAAATTCATGAATTTCCAAAAAAAATCGTAATAATTCACCCTTACCATTTATCAATTTATAGAATTTGAAAATGAAGTCCATTTTTTTAAAATAATTTTTCTTATATCATAAATTTATTTTTAAAAAACAATCATACATAATTAAAAAATTAATAATTAAAAAATTATAATTGCTTTTATATATCTTTCAAAAATTAACCACGAAGTAATTATCATAAAGCCTTATGAAAATAAAATAATTATGTAATTTACTAGTCATTACTATCATATTACTGTTCATATTACTATTCATAAGGGCATGCTACTATTCACTAAAAAAGGTTTCTTCCATGAGACTCCAAAATACTTACTGGACAAAATTATAGATGTCAATTTTTCAAAAATCAAAACATTGACGCAATAAAATTACGTTTAAAGGCTAGTTAAATATATCTAAGTAAAAAAAACTAATTCATTTTAATTTATTTTTAAAAAAACTGGGATGTTATAGAAAGGGGGAGCTTTATCATTTCACTTGAACATTTAATATGTTTGGTGAATTATGTGCATGATTTATCATTTCATTGATAAATTTGTCTATTTTCAACCCCTCAGATAAGATTTGATACATTCTGAGCATGATTTCACATGTATGGTAGTTTATGGACAACATTGATAATCTTGGTCATATCTCTCTTGTTTACTACACTAGGTTAGCCAAAAGTATAAATTGAGTGGATTTTATAATGTATCTCCACTAAGGGAACCATGTGACATCATTCCTCTCTCATAAATATTCAAGAGTATATAATTTAAAGGTAGTATAACATGTTTTTTAATATAGCCCACTACACCATTGCATTTGGTTTCCAATAAGGTGGAGAAAATATTTTCACACATATTAACCCATTCAATGATTGCTTAAGTAATATTGACGCAAAAATACAATGGATGAGATTGTAGAGCATGCTATTTCATTTTTCTCCAATAATGAGTCAAGTTTCAATCAGTTTTCAATATGGGTATGGAATGGTTATGATGGAATTTGTGCTAATTATTGATGTTTTGATGCTTAATTTGATGTTATTAATTCATTAAGGATCACACATGGTTTATAGATGAAGGTTATGAATTAATTCTGATTATTGTAGAACTTTTCTTCAATTCTAAGACATGTATAAAGGTGATACATAGTAAGAACACATGAATGAACTCCATGAAATACTCAACTGCATATGTAATGATGTAAAGATCCATCCATATTCACTAAGTGGAAGAGGTATTGATGAAACATCAATGGAGACTAAATGGATTACTTTTAAAAATTAGGTAATTGAAGAGCTAATCATCAAAGTTCAATGACATGTTTTTAAATAATGACACATCACTCAGAACAATGTTACCATGAAATATTATTTAAATGCATGAGGATAAGTAGAACCCACACATCAACCTTTATTTATCCAAAGTAACTTAATGAAGTGGTTTGGAATTCATGATCCAATCCTTAAGGATGTTTGATGATGTATGAAGACGAAGATGGAAATAGGATGCACACATTGTATTTGAATGAAGAAGGGTTGTTTGTAATTTTAACGATTAATCAATACTTTGTTTTTATTCTATGTACTTAGTATATTCCTTTACAAAATAATAGTTCCAACCATGGAGGCCAGCAGAAGCACTAAAAAAGGGAATATGTGGGACCCATGGGTCTATATCACTAAAGGGAAAGGCCTACATGCCAGGACGCAAGTGGCACAAGTGGGCCATATATAAGCCCACATGTGCACACACAGTGGTGAACCTGTGCGGTGAGTTCATAGTGGGCACATGGAGTGCGCCCAGAGGAGGTAGAGTGGGTGACAGGTGAGTGCCCGCATAGAACTGGTGCGGGGTGTCAATAGAGGGGGGAGGAGTAATCTATCATCAGGGCCATGTGAGTTTATTGTTAAATTGCATGAAATCCGTGACATTTTTAAATGTGGGACATGTTTTTTAAAACACGGACGTGATCTGTGTCGTCCTTATGATCTCGGGCCTAATCTCAGGTACTCATCACATCCACACTACACCTTTAAATCAGGGATGTCTATCATCCATCCGAGATGATCCAATAGTCATGTTGTCGTCTTCATCCCCCAACCACATGGAGAGCCACCTGATGATACTTCTCTCCTTCATCACTGCCTGTCCCCATTGATCGAGCTCTAGTCCACTGTTGTGGACGAAATCTCTTGCATGATGATCGTCTGAGAAACATGATATCATTCATGAATTTATAGTATCATGCATGCAACGAATGAAGAATATCACATGTGGATGAAGCAAATAAAAGTGAAAGGTCACATCATTCTGCTCGAGTGACAAAGAAGAAGATTTTAATTCATTCTTCTTCGATTGCACATAAGGATTGCACTGAGAAATCCTCATGTCTGCATTGAAGAGAAATGAACTGAGAAATTCAAGAAATCATATCCCAAAATTAAAATATTAAAATCCAAATATGTCGAGCATTCAAATCCTTAATCAGCATACCATATATGAGGATTTGAATGTGCATCCTTCACCTATAAAAGGAGTATCCCCAAGCCAAAATTTTTTTCTACTATTCATGAAGAATGAAGCTCGTATTTATCTAAAGAAATAGATCTATAGAAACCATCTCTTGTTCGAAAAATTAAAATTCACTAGCCTTCGTTGTGTGAAGGTGAACCGTGCACCATTTGTGGTTCGTGAGGAGAATAAATGTGAACAACATTGTTCACAAAAGAGGTGTCTCACATACCATGCACAAAATATGTTGAAAATTTTGTGCATAGAATCTCCTGAACATACGATAGATTATATGGAAACCTCATCATGCGTCGTGGACAATAAAAACAACTATTTCTACACATGCTTTTTTTGCATTGTGAAGAACAGACCAAGAGTTTTCATGGTTTTATTAGGGAGAGCCACATGAACCATGTGCATGATAGAGAAGAACTCATTCCCTCTTGTTTTAACAAAGAATAAACAACCTATTTCTATCTCCTAATATATACATAGTCTATTTGCAGAGGGTTTTTATTTAAAGAAGAATGTGGTTTCATAAAGGCGGAAGTTTGTGTGTGTTCTACTTGAAAATAAAGACCGCAAGGTTCATCGAGAAGTCAAAGAACCCAAGATTTTAGTTGTATCCACAAGAAGAAAAAGGGAATACATGGTGCGCATGAATACATTCACATCATGTTAATCATTGTGCATGAAAATAAATCAATTGAAAAATCTGTGTGTGTACATGTGAATAAGGTGGAAGATATAAGAAGAAAACACACCCTTTGAACCGTAATTAGAAAGAAAACGTGTGTGTGTACTAAGACCCCAAAGAAGAATAGAAATAGAAAAGTAGATAGATAAGATATTGTTTTTGTGATCAATGCGTTTTAATGATAAAGGATTTCACACAAGGATGAACGAAAGGAATATTTCATGAAAGCATGCATGCACATGCACATGTAAGGAAATAATCCAAAGTATGTGTTCTTAGTTTGAAAAGTATATATGACAATCCATGTTCAAAAGAAATAGAACCATTCATGTAATCCATCATGAACACATAAAAGTGTAAAAATCATTGAGATATCTAGATATAAGAGGTATTGGATCCCTTGAAATCCATGAATGATGTAAGTGATTTTTGATACTAGAGCCAAAAATAATTAAATAAGTTCTTATATCAGAGTTTTTAGTAATTTAGAGTATAAGAAGACAGATTGATATAATATTGTGTAAAATAACTCTTGAATTCTTGAATAGGTTCTGTGCACCACATGCACACATATTATTGAGGGTCGGTTTTCATCAGATGATGAAAGAATTTCCCGAGCATTGTGAAGTAAGGGTAGATTAGGGAAAATTGATGAACAATATTGAGAAAGTCCAACATACCATATAAAAGGATGTTGAAGAATTTTTAAGAGATACACATGAAAGTGTGATTCATAAATACTTTGTGGGAATATAAAAAGATTATTTGTAGTGGATTAAATAAGAACATAGAAGGAAGCTTTTTTTGTGACTCGAGAGCTGCTAGAATACACCTATGAGATTTAGGGTGAATAATACCTCATTGAGACTCTTTAGAAGGTCAGTGAAAATCGGGCAACACAATGGGATGCAGAATAATGACCCTTCTATGGGACTCATGGGAGATATAGTGTGACTCTGTAACAACCATGGTAATAGCTCACTGAACTATAATATAGAATCTATATTGGGGAGAATAACCAACACAATAAGGAGTAGGCCTTTGAACCGAACTTTTTAAATCCTTGTGTTCAATGCTTTTACAATTACATCATCATTCAAGGTATGGCCGAGAGACACAACAATAGCAAATATAGTATTTAATCAGCCACAAAGGCTTAATTGAAATGAATCAATTACTAAAAAGATTTTAATGGATCACTGATTCACCACTCCCCCTATTAGTGATTCACACTGATCTGAGCACTTCAATAAGGAATTAATTTCTATTATCATAATTCTTATTCTATGATGGTAATCTTAACCCTATAACTTTAGGATTGAAATTTATTAATTTACTGAACAATTTTACATTTAAAATTCATATATATTATTGAAACCAATTAATCATACAGAACCTCTTTCTATTTTTAATATCTCATATTTGACTACATCAGGAAAAAATCATGTTATGGAAGAATATAAGTGTCTATTTTGAAATTAATATAATTATTTTCTTAAAAGTTATTTTTTTTATCTTTATAGTAATTATAAAATTAAATAAGTTTTTATCCAACACTAAAAAAATATTTCTCCTTTTCATAAAAAATATATATTATATTTTAATGAAATGTTTAAAATGAAATAATTTGAATGATTTAATGAATAAAATGAATTTTAAAGATCTATATGACATATTAGGGAGGTGTTAATGTATTATTTTCAAATTCCCCCTTTTTTGGATGTATTTAGTGTTAAATTAAATAATTAATGTTAAAAATGATATTAATGTTTTTATAATAATTTATATTTTTTTAAAGGGTATAAAATTAAAAAAAACATATTATATTTGGAAATAGTAACGGTATATGGTTTTGATCATCATTCATGTTCCATTTAGGGGTTTTTTTAATTGTATAGTAAAATTATTAACCCATAAATGGTATAAAACTTTAATATTAAAATAATTTTCATATTTTTAATAGGGGATGACATTTAAAATATAATAATAAAACTAATATCAAAAAATGTCCAAATTTTATTCCAAAAGTTTCTTTTCACTCATCCCAATATTAAAAATTGGATCCATTTCTAATTGAAAAATAATTTTTAATAATTTCATATTTTATGAAATTTAAAGACTGCCCCTCCCCTAATTTATAAAAGGTAACATCTTGTATATTATTCACAAGAAAATGAGAATTCTATATCGACCGAAATATCAATATTTCTATTTTAAAATTCTATATAAAAAGTATATACGTTTTTTAATACAAAAAATGAAAGTCTAGACACCTTTATTAGAGATATGAAAGAGACATTTCAAGAAGATGTCATCACCTTACCACATAACTATCTTTCAGATTTTTTGTTTTATCTCATATAAATATGTAATATTATTCATAAAATAATAATATTTCTATCCTATATATACTAAAATTTAATTATGATTATTGTGAAATCACCATTATAAACCCACTTTCTCATCAAATGGGTAGTGAATATATCACTCGTGCATACATATGACTTACCATCTCTACATTGTGACACATTTCATTATTGATTGCCATATTTTACAGATATGAATTATGTTGGCATTAATATTTATACATTTTATTAATAACACAATTTTAAATATTTATTTTCCATATCATTCCTACCATCTAACTATCCAATCTATTGGGAATCACAAACACTGCTCAGGCGTACTTGTGGACTACCACCTTCACGAAGCGATCTGATTCATTTTTCATTTATATTTAACATATATAGAAATTTAAATAAATTTTATTAATATATTGGAAATATATATTATATAATAATGAAATTATAATGGTGACATAATATTTAATATTATTTCCTTCTAAATTCCGGAAAATGAAAACAACATTCCTGCATATGTACACATTTTTGTCTCCATGAACAGTACAATTAATTTTCCTCTCCCACAGATTTGTGGATAAATATCTATATAATGAATATATATGGTTTTGATACCATGATAAATATTATATATATTGTCGAACTATGATTAAATTACTATAACTATACTAACAAACCAAAACATACATGAAAACGAAACAATTTTTATAATTAATAGCGATGCAAAAAAAAGATTTGATAATAAAAAGTTCATAAAAGTGGAAAAAAATAAATATAGGTTTCATATATTCATGTATGTATGTAGAATAAGATTTATAATAAAAATATATTTATTTAATAAGAGTTTGGTAAATGGATGAAGAATTCCGGACCGTAGTTAAGGGTTTTTATATAACAATCTTATTATTTACCAATATTATTTATAATTAAGATCCTCCAATTAAATATTATGATCACACTCCAAATATAATCATTAATTTTATTATACATTATTTATTTTTTGAAAACAAAATATTTTCCAAAATTTTTCCGAACTAATTAACTCAAGAAAATAAAATTTATTTAATTAAAATTATCTTCATTTTTTTCATTGGTCAAAACAACCATTACTTACATGTAAATGTTTTATGATATTGTTTTGAAGTATTTTTACACTATTAAATTATAATTTGTGAGCTACGATTTATAAATTTATTCAGTTTTTTAAAATGGTTTTAATTGAATATTCATTTCCTTTTCCAAAGAAGTTATATTATGACCATTCTTAAAAATAATGGAAGGACTATTTTTTATCTTATAAAACATGAATTATTTTTCTCACCGTCAAGGAATATCAGTGTCTTAAATATTCGTTTACATGCTCCCATATATTTTTTCAAGGAAAATATTGGACATAATATTTTAGAAAATTTTATAATTTAACGATGTGATTACAAATGGTAAAGGTTATTTTACTCAAGAAATTTTTAATTAGGATTTTATTCATCGATTAAAAAAACATCAATGTTTCTTATTCTTCACTAGGCATGTAGTAAAATGATAACAACATTATTATTTTTTGGACAGTTTACATTTACTATAGATTAATATTTATGAATCATGTTCTATTATAATGTGTTACGATAAAATGAAATGTTTTCGAAACCCATTTCATTTCATGGGGTAAGATATGATTAATGTTTTATGAACATGTAGAAGACATATGTTTTATTTTCATTATATAATGAGCAAGATTTATATTGCCATAAACTAAAATAGGAAAATATTGATATCTCATGATATAAATATTACTGCAATGGGGACTGATCCCTATTATGTAACGGAATTTTTCCATAATCATAGTATTCGGAGTGAACCTTGACTAAAATGACGTATTGTGGAGTGATACCATTCCACTATGATTGTATTGGAAATGGTCACTGACTATAGTTGAAATTATTTAATATGATAATGTGTATTCTATGATTCCATGTCTTATGCCTATATTATTATGACATGGTTCATATTGATTGAATCCTTTATTAATCATGTGTTATAAAATTCCATGTTTTATTCTAGGACTGATGATTATTATCTATGATCTGTATCATATGGGTTTAAAATTTTAAGCTTGTGTTATGATATAATTTTACTCATGTGAATATTATATGATGGTTGATATTTTATTTTTTCACCATTACTATTAGGCATAGATCACTCATTCTTATGTTTCCTTTATCACAGTTATGATGATTGGTTTTTTGTATGATATATATAATAAGGGTGATAGTTATATGTAACTATGTGGGAGACAATGTAGAACTATTATGAACCCAGTGTTTATGATTCCATGTTTCCAATTGAAATATAAAATTAACATTCTATTGTGGATAATTATGTTATGTAAATAATATTTACATACGCAGATTCTACATCTATGTATGAAAAGTATGGGTCGTTATACATTTGGGATACTCCCCATTCAACTAGAATGTTTTTGGTGGGTGATCGGATGGGCAGTGGCTACGACTATATTCCAACCATGAAGACCACTAATCCAAGTCTCTAAAAAGATATTGAGATCCATTTTGATCCCCATTTCATGTCCGATAACTTCCTATAAGTATTTAATTGCCCATATAATGTTGTTAAAATTTCTAATTTCTTAAATAAACCATCATCTAAACTGAAAATTCAATTTCCACTTAAATTTCCTAGATCACCTTAAATCATGGTATTATAGTCTTCCATGTATCATCCTATAAATAACAATACTTACTATACACAACCCAAATGTTATGTGTTTTAGGGAAATAATGTCTTGTTTTTATGAAAATCTGATAGTCTTTAATATTTAGACTATTAATGGTTTGGATTATACTATTATCCTGTATTATTCAGTTTAGCTCTTTATAAACACTTGATCATGATCTTACTTATGTAATTAGATGAGTCTTCATCTACTAAATGATCATATTCCATTATAGTTTTAATTTTACGAATATAAATTTAAAAAACTCTAATATATTCATATGTTTCATTTATTTATCTACATTCTCATTGTAGGTATCTACTTAATTATATCACTATATAGTTATACAATGTAGTTACCAATTATTTTGTCTTCATGTAACCAAAATTACAAGAATTATGATTCTTTTGGATAGTTTAAGTTACTCTATAATAATTTTTTATATCTCTCATGTGATATATTATATAATAACATTACATTATATAATACAATCACATTGATATAATATGTTTTTCTTTCTCACAATATTAATATTTTGTTTCATAACAAATGAAATATCATGTTATTAAATTTAGAATCATCATTTCTAGGTAACTCAATTCTTCATACGTCATAAAAATTAACTTCTAGTAGCCTTAGAAGTTTTAAATATTTATAGATAATACATTACACACCCACATCATGAAACTAAATGTTCATTGAATTACCAAATAACTGCACCCAACATCCACAAATTCTACAAATTTAGTTTCATGGTTTCAAAACTGTTTCTAAAAAAATGGATATTTAGTTCATAGAAAAAAACAAAATTTGTTCTAACTTGGGAGTTTGATTGTAGAGGTATCCCATTTATAGATTGTGTTATCATATATAATTCACATTGGAAATTATTCATGTCATTAATATTAACATAATAATAATATAAACTTATAATCTTATGTGAAACTGTAATTTTTCAGTGGATTGCATTTCCTAATTTATTATGAGTTAATATTTCTCACTCAATAGCTTATAACATTCCCATATTCCTAAAATATCATCTTGAAAATAATTCTTATACTAGAATGAATCTTATAATTCAATCATTCAATAATAATCATTTCATTTTTTCCACATATCCATAAATATGGAGGTCGTTTGTGTTATTTATAAGAATAAATATTATCACAAAATCCAACCCTTTATAATATAGAAAAATTATATTTTCTGTTCAAACCCATTTACACTATGAAAAAAATTATTATTTTTTCATAATCATCACTATATTCACATTGAATGAATGCACATTGATAATTCATTACTCAATTACATAAAAAACATATTTATTATAATTCATAAAAAATGGCATGGCTATCCTTTTATCACCTAGATAATTAAAAAAATTATCATTAAATAAATAGATCTTGAGTAATAATATATCTTTCATGTATTTGAACGGAAATAAAAATATAGCATCATCATATTAATTCATCCAAAAACCGTCTTAATGTAATGACTTGTTCATGCATTGTATTCTCTTAATACTTATCAAAATCAATTAAATGTCATTTTACCTCATAATAAGGCTCCATATTAATTATATATCATAATATTATTACTTACAAAACAACATTTGAGTATATATTTTTCACAATTTAAATTCAAATAGCGGTTCACTAGGGTGATACAGGTTCTCGTGGTATAATTGATGGTCACGTAAACTACCAACATAAAAAAACATCATGTAGAGGGTGAAAATGATATAATATGGTGTGATAATTTTAATACCCATTTTATTATTTAATATTAATTGTACTATGTATGTTATCCAAGAACAATTTCCAATTTGGTAATCTTATCCTTCAATATCTATGACATGAGGTTAGTCATTGTTCAAATCCAATGGGGTTGACCAAACCTATGTCCAATGGTATTCCTTAATTACTTATGTCACAATGCACTAGGGTCACTCATATCATGTCATGAGTATCACACACATTATTTATATACTTCTATAGCAACCCAAGATAGTTGTAGTGATGCTTGGTTCCCACCTCATGACCAATGATCCGTTCTCTATTTTTGTTCAAGGTAATAAATATTTTACTAGTACTTTGAAAATACAGTTTCTCCATATACTTATTGGATGTGTTGTAAAAATATTATACCATAGGTATTAGCAATGATTTTCTTATATGTCAATGTGTTGAAAATGAATTTTATATTTTCCATCTTCAAGTCGTATCTCTTCTTATATATTCATTAAGATTATATATAATTTATTATTTAAAATATCAAAACATATCAAAATATTCTAAAAGAAGTTATTAATCATATCAAAACAATATAAAACTAATTTTATTCACTTGACAAAAATGTATTCATTGTCAATGATCCATTAATGATATACTCTATATGAAATCCAACATTTGGTTTATTTAACAACAACTCAAAAGATTTGTTTAGTATGGTGATTCTCCTTAATATTCTTAAAACATTTTTTGATATGATTTATATCAACAATAACTAATAAGGAATGTGAGACAAATAATAAAGACTACCAATCATAAAAAAATGATTATTCCAAAACCATAACTCCTATAAAACATTAAAAAAAATTTCAATTTTTTTAAAAATTCATATGAGTTTTATGGTGATATAAAAAACATTTACTAATCTCCAAATTTTCCTTATAATATTCATGATTCTTTAGGAACTTCATAATCTTCCTTTAGTAGACATAATTCACCAATCCAACTTCTGCACAAATTTATTATAAATCACATAAACATATTTTCAATTAATATAACCTAAATATACATTAATACATTTAGGCACATAAATCTCCCCCATTTTATTATTTCTCAATTTCCAAATAAATTCTAATGTCAATGTTGTTACTCATTCCCTTATATATATGAAATTACAAATATTAATTGTTAGGTTGTTTCTTCACATCTCTTTTTTATATCAATTGATTTTTTCATCTCCCCATATTATTTTATCCCCATTTATTGATATCCTCCATTATTGTGAGTTACTATAAATAAAAGTTGATATTTTAGATAGAAGTATAATATCAAATTCCACATAGTAATGAGAAATAATCTAATTAAATATATTTCCACATGATAAACTCTTGATGTGGAATTATATAGTGACCAATATAGAAAAAAATGAATCTCATAAACTAGTACATATTATATAAAAAAATTGAAATGAATCTTCATGGATCGTTTAAAATATTTTCATCTAATCAAAAGCATCAATCTAAAAAACAGTTTTAGAAAATTTAAAACATAGTTGGTTACTCCCATATTGAGTAGTTATTCTTTTTTAATAAATTAACTACTCACTCAATAATTATTTTGATAATTAACTTTTGTACATACTGATTAAGGAATATATCACTTCATTGAAAAACATCAATTTTGATAATTTTAATATAATTTTTTATATCAAAGATACATGAATTACTAATATTATAGATATTTATGTGATATATATTTATATATTAAGGTTGTTCAATTCCACTAACCCGTGAGAGGTATAATTTATCAATCTTATTCATCATTGTTGATACCAATTAATGAGTTTCATAGGGGACACATGATAATATTATAGATAATATACACCATGATATATATAATATTACATGCTCTATAACATTAACAACATTAATTTGTTATGTCTCCAATTGAATAAAGTACATAGCTTAAAATACCTATATATGGTAACAAAAACAATATATATTTGATGATAAAGTGGTTTTTCTTTTGTATCTCATTTATAGAAATTGGGATGGGAGCTTCTTCTTATACTAGGACTATCCTTTAATTCACCTATAGATTTAAGATAATTCTTAATAGTTTCACCCCTGATTTTCCAAATGGTATTATCTATGAGAGGAATGGTATTCTTTCACTCTTAATATTTTTTATTTAATTAACATAACCTTAACACATAATTAATAAATGCATGTTCATATTTTTGGGAATACTCCACATTCATAGCCTTTCACAGCTTTTATATCCATATGATCATTCATTATTTTGGATCCTTTTGAGTAATGTTTTTGGTATAGAATCATTCAGAATAATATTATTTATAGAAGATTAATTCACCAGAACCATACCTTATTAGTCAATAATTTCACATTTATAAGAAGTATTGTTAGGAATATCTTAACTATATGTTCAACACAACATTCCACTGACATTTGGGTTCTTCTTTTGAATAACTCACATGAAATTTTTGTTCATCATCTTTACTATATTGCAATAAATAAATCATTAATTTTATTTCATATGTCAGTTATATTTTTGATACCATCATTATCTTATATTAATATTAATGGATGGATTAATATATTCTGGTATATTTCGTTTTCTACTATTTTTAAAAATCCATTCATTCAATAGTGAAAAAACTCCAATTAACATCAATATTTTTTTGAATTTTGACATCATTTTTAAACCAACATCTATAAAGGTGACGTTAAAAATATGGTTTTAGGCATCGACTTTTCAAAAACTGACGCCGAAATTAATTTTGGTAAGCGTTTCGACATCAGTTTTATATAAAACCGATCTGAAATTTAATTTAGAGAGGATTTTTGGCATCGGTTTTAGATAAAACAGATGCGTCTATTCAATTTTTTTATAAAATAATTAAAATTACACTTCATAAATAAAATGACACCCCTGTAAAAATAACACAATATTAAAAAATAATTAAATAGTATTTATCATCCAATGCATCCTATAACTTAAATTCTTATATCTAGTTAATCAAAAAAATTATATATACAATTTTATTATAAAGAAAAATTATGATACATGTAACTGGAATCAATGACTTCAAGAAATTTTATGACATATGCACATCCCATGACTCCATCATTTACAGTTCTTACACCACCCAACTATTCTTTGATAAAAAAGACAATACATTAGAGTTACTAAAATTTTTCATGGATTCCAGTTAAAGATAAATGCATCAATAAATATAATAAAAAATTAGATAAATACATTGGAGATGCACTTGAGAGAAGTCAATGATTACGATGCACTTATTATAGTCATGTGGGTAGACCTAAAATTCAATTCATTATGTATACCAAGTACCATGCAAGAAATTGATGCCATGTACATATTAAGTACATGTTCACTCATAATCATTGTGGTCTGACACAATACTCAATGCCTTAACGATACCATGTAATATGGTTGATGCACTTTTGGAATTTTCTTGGTAACTTCTAATGAATTTTTTTATCATTTTGGCATGGAGTTGATGCAGGTACGACATGTGATCATGTCAACATGAATAGTTCAAAGCATTTAATCACATGTTTTATTGATTATTTATTCATTTATATTCCATGAATAAACAAAAAACCCGACATTGAAAGTTAATTTTTTTATAAAAAATCTATAATATTACACTTTCAAAATAATTTAGAAATAAAATACATGTACCTGAAATTTACGGCATTCTCATTGTTGGTTATTGTTGAAGCATTTATTTGTTTATATGTAGGTTCAAACACATAATATATCAAAATAGTATGTTTTTGAACCCATATGTATTATTATTTATAATTATAAGAATATGAATACCTCAAATCTTAATCAGACATAACAAATAGTACGCAAAAGTAGATTGAACATGGGTCATATCAGACTGGGAATAAGACTGTGAATCATTGAATTCCTATAATAATATAGAATGGTATTAAATTAAATAATAGCATAATATGTTATAAAATATATAAAAATTTAATACAATTGACCTTATAAAAATTAGTAGTTTCCCCAGTTTTGATTATCTCGTACATGAATCATAGAATATAAAAACCACATTCAACATGTCCATTTTTATGATGAAACTGCAATTATAAAAAATTTAACTAATAATAAAAACCAATATATAACAAAAATATAAAAACAAATTACATGTACTTCCACATATTTGATTTTCGCAGGTTTCCTTACTGACATGTATTCCTTGTTAAAATGTTTCCATGAACTGCATTATATATATATATAAACTAATAAAACATGTCTAAACAATGGAAATTTAATATATTTGAGTTTATAAAAAAAATATTACCTTTTTAATAAGATGAAAAATGGTTTATGCACTGTTCCTAATAATGAGAAAATCCTATATAAGGTGCATTCACTTGGGAAAAATACGCCTTACATCCAATGCCTCATACAGTACAAAAAGATCACAATTAATGACATTATAATTTTCATTAGTACATTATTATGCTTATGATCTTACATGTCATGAAATTGAAAAAACCAGCACTGAATTTATGTCTGTGATAATCTCTCAGATATATATTGAACTCTTTTGGAATTCATCACATGATTGACTTCCATGGAAATGAACACTAGATCTACAAAGCTATAAATTTCTGTAGTTTCATTTTTTAAAAGAATCATGTGTAGATATATAATTTAAAAAGAAAATTTAGTTAGTCAATAACATAACAATATTTTATTATTTAAATAGAAATTAAAACATCAATTTACATACATGGGAAACAACTGCACCACATTCAGCCCAATCTCTTCAAAATTAACTAAATGCATGATATATTCTATCATTACTATCTATCGATAATTACTTCCACATATATCGGGTGTCATCTGAAACTCATAGATAAAATTCAAGGAAGAAGATGACTCAGATAAACTTTTCAACCCATAAGAAATATTAGAAGTATCTACAGATGACTGTTCTAGAACATTTTCTTGCATTTGTGCAGTTTATTTTGCTTTCAGATATTCCTATATAAGATAAATTCTAGAAAACATTATAAGTAATTTTGAATCATTTGTAATTAATATTTTAAAAAATTCATATCTATTGTAAAATATAATGAAGAAGGGTAGTTGGCCAAAGTAAAAAAATGTCCCATACATTCCCCAACGTAGGTGATCTCCACTGTAGGAAATGGTAGTAGAGAAATAGTAACTATAATAAAATGTAATGATACTCTAACATAAACCATCTGTATACGCTGATGATGTACCTAGTCCTCCAAAAAATGCACCAGTCCTAACACAAAAATATATACATAAGGATCTCCTGCAAAAAAAATCACAATATAATTCTTGATCTGAGAGAGGAGATGGATACTCAACATAAGCAGGTGGGGCAGGGTAGTCTGGGTGACAAATTTGAGAATGTAGAAAAATGAAAAAGGAATATTATTGTTTAAAATTTATAAAATATAAAAATATTTTAAAATAAAATAATATACCTTGAATGGTTGCACAAAAGGGGAATGGTAAGCATATGGGGAAGGGTAGTCATGGTGAGTAGGCTGAGAATAATGAAAAATGAAAAATATATATTAGTGTTTATAATATATAAAATTGAAAAATTGATGAAAAATAAATAATATAATTCGGAAGGCTGCGTTGATGGGGCAAGGTAAGCAGATGTGGCAGGGTAGATTGGGTGAGTAGGCTGAGAATGATGAAAATTTAAAAATTTATATTAGAGTTTCTAATTTATAAAATATAAATATTGATAAAAAATAAAGAATATAGCTCAGAAGGCAGCACATACGGGATATGGTAAATAGATGGGGTAGGGTAGTCTGGGTGTGTAGGCTAAGAATGGTGAAAAACGAAAATGTTATATTAGTGTTTATAATTTATAAAAAAATTCAAGGCAAATAAATAATATAACTCGGAAGGCTGCACAAACCGTGACTGTCTTTCCCAGTGTACTAATTAAGCCTTCTGCACTGCTGCTTGAATTTGATCACCCAGTGTCTGTTTCAAATCATTCATCTCTTCATTTTAGGATTCCATTTCTGGGTCTCTTGCCTGCTTTCTCTTAACAAAAACCATCCGAATAATAACACCCACCTGATATCCTCTAACACACCCGGGGTGTTCTACCTTTCCCAAAGTAGTGGGTAGGATGTCCATCCAACCATCGGGGGTAAATGATCCTTGTGTGACTTACTCCTAAATATCATCCTGAAATGAAAAATAAAATGTTATATTAGTGTTTATAATTTATAAAATATAAAAATTGTTAACAAATAAATAATATTTAATTACAATTCAATCATCCACGTGATGTTCTTCCTTAGTAAGATACTGATAATTTTTTCTTTTTCTTTCTTCTTTCCATTTATCATGGTGATTGGGAGGAAATGGAGGACCAAATTGGAACTCGTCTGAAGCACTACTTGATCGAGCTCTTAATGCTTCAAATTTTTCATCAATAATTTTATTCTCCAAATTCGAATAACCTACACATGATAAAGTATGATTGTATACGTTTCTGAACTGTATATATGGATGAGATCTCCTGGAGTCCTGTTACAGAAATATTTACTACAAAGTAAAAAAATATAGCATAAATTTTAAAATATAAAAAAATTACCATACCAGAAGTTTCTCTTACTGACAACAATTAAAAAATCACTTATATGTTTCTTCATATATATATAGATACTTATGATACATGCTTTCAAACATTCTATTTCCAAAAACATAGTTTCTTGTCAGTTTTGTATTAAAATCTCTCCATCGAACCACCGCTAAAGAGAGATGAGTTTTCTTAATTACATTGGATTCCTAAAAATTGAATGTCATATGTATTTGAATAAATTAATTATGTCATTTAAAATATATAATATAAAAAATGAGATAAAAGAAATAAATTAAGTTAATTTACTACCATGGCCTCCAAAAGCTGCAACTTCTCCATCTTGTCCACTGACTTCCAATAAGGATATAAAATAATAATCCAGCAATGGCTCTCCATCACTATATAACTGGAAACCTGAACTGAAGTTGGGCCAACAAAATTATTATTATCATCAAAATTGATGTGTACTTTTTCATCATCATGAGAAAGTGATAGTTTTGGTAAACATGTAATAAAACATTTACCAATTGGAGAACATGATTTTTGAGTAGTAACAGGAGAGGAATCCCCCACCGAGGATGCATCAGTTGTCCTGTAATTTTTTTTAAATTAACAGGTTTATTTCATTAGATAATTATATTAATGAATATATAATAAAATTTCAAATATATATACCTCGGAAACTTCTATTCTCTATCTGTATCTAAAATTCCTACTAGAATGTGTAACGAAATTTTGTGTACCTGCATATCATTAAAAAAATAATAATTATAAAGATGGAAGACAAAAATATGTAAAAAAATAGGCCTGCATTTGTAACTATCAAAAATGGAAAAAAAAATATTTACCAGGAAAATTAAGAGACTATTTCATTGTTTTTTCACATGCCTTCATTATGATCAGTGCATACTAAATGCACTATATATTTCTTATACACATTGTAATCATCTAGAAATTGTGTAATAGATGACTATGGCTCATATAAATCACTAACATCATCAGAATAATCCTCATCACCCCAATGGTATCTTGTTCCTTGAAAAACAACTAACCACTAATCATTCGTCAGATCAATGACATAAAATAATTTTTTTCATGTGTCGCCATAATAATGGTTCTTCATTATAATTAAATCTTTTCAAATCAACCAATTTTTACCCATATTCATCATGTTTTACACCACTATTAATATCAACACAATTACACTTAAAAAACATGACACAAAATTTACTATAATCAATTTCCCATATGTATTCAATAACTCCAAAATAAGACTTTGATGCATAAATTGGTGTTTCATCATTGGCACTTGAAAAATGCATTGTTTCAGAGAAAAACATCACACCACCATTATGAAAGGTACTCTTGTTATCCATGTTTTTTTGTGAAAAATGTGTAGCCATTGATATCAAAACCAGACAATGTGATCACGTTAAGTGATGGTCCCCCGGCTAACCACTTCAATGATTCTGATGTAGATATATAGTGGGTGACTTTCTCTTTAAACAATGAAACAAATGTATTCTTATGCTCAATAATCAGACAAATTTCGTTTCTTTTCTAATATCATAACATTAATTCAACAATATGTGATGATATATATGATTGAACCTCATCTGTGTTGTTCAAAATTTATAAATTTGCATGCATCACTTCATCACGTGGATTGAAAATTACCTTAAAGCCTTGAACTCCAATATAGTCACTATCAACTGTCATATGGTGTGATACATGGAGACCAATATGCTCCACCTAATTCAAATAATCAGTAGAGAACTCAATCACCTATTCTGATACATATTTTTGAAAAATAGAGGCCTCTGTTTGATAAGGAATTTTAATATATCCTTTCAAAATTTTCATATATCTATCAAAATGATACATCCATCTTAAATAAAAAGTCCCACATATTCTTATCTCACACACCAAATGAATAAGCATATGAACCAATATATCACAAAATGTGGGTGGGAAATACATTTCTAGTTGACAATGAATAAGAGTTGCTTTATTCTCCAACACATCTAACAAATTTGGATCAATGACATTCCTACAAATGGATTTGACGAAATTACCTAAACTAATGATAGTATTTCTTAGAGTTTTCGGCAATATACCTTGCACTACTACTAGTAGAATTTGTTGCATCAACACATGGAAGTCATGAGATTTCATACCTATTAATTTATAGTCCTTCAATGAAACCAAATTATTCACGTTTACAGAAAAACCACTAGGTACTTTAATACCATGAACAGACTGAAAAAAATTAATTTTTTCAATCTTTCTTAACCTATGACAAGCCGAAGGTAAATATGTTCGGTTACCTTTCATGGTGGGATCTAACTCAAAATGTTTTCTCATTAATATCATGTCCAATCTAGCATGAAATCCATCTTTTGTTTTACCATTTATGTATAAAAAAGTTACAATCAAACTGTCACATATGTTTTTCTCAATATGCATAACATCAATGTTATGTTTTTTCTCTAAAAATCACCAATAAGGTAGTTCAAAAAAATAGAATCCTTCTTCCAAATATGTTTTTGAAAACTACAATTTTTTCTCTTTACAAATGTCAAATCAATATATCTCACCTAGTCATAGTATTCTTCAACTGACAATGTTCGAGGGGGAAGGTTGTAATCTTGTAAACCGTTAAATGATTTTTTCAATCTATGATAAGGATAATCAATTCACAAAAATATTTGTGCCACATGTACATTGACTTTCTACCATTCATCAGTTTATAATACAAAGTTTGTTATTCACAAATTGAACGTGATTTACGTCCCATAACACTATATCAAGATAAGCTCCCATATTCAGTAAAGTCGTTTATAGAGAACATTATCATAGCACGCAAAAGAAAATACACTTTCTTCTATACATCAAAAACTTTGACACCTTCCTCCCATTGCAGATTCAAATCATCAATCAATGGTGAAAGATACACATAAATATCATTTCCCTATTGTTTTGGTCCATAAATAATCAATCTCACTATAAAATATATTTTTTCATACATAGATGTGGGGACAAGTTGTAAACTACAAGAAAAACATGCCACGATCTATATTGGCTACTGAAGCTCCGATATGGATTCATTAGATCAGTACACAATCCCATTCGGAGATTTATAACATCACTTCCAAAATCATGAAGTTTTTATCAAAACTCTTCCACTGTGGTGAATTGGTAGGGTGACGTAAGTTACCATCAGAGATATGCTCATTTGAATTCCATATTAACCTTTTTTCATTAATTGAATTTGCAAAAAGATGCTTAAAACGAGGAATTATTGGACGGTACCAAATTTCATTAGTATGAATTTTAATTCTGGAACCTAAAAATGAATCAGAATTGAATTATTAGAATTGTATGAAAAAAATATTGGATGATATAATTGGAAAGTATAAAATTGATTTTTCATGAAGTTAGATGACATCAACTAAGAATGAATCGGTGTGGACTTTCCCGTATATCTTATATCGTGATTTCCCACATGTAGGACAACTTGATAAATATTCATTCTTTTTCCTATACAGTACACAATCATTGAGGGAAAGCATGTATATTTTTATACCCTAATCCCATTGGGAATAATATTTTCTTCGCCTCATAATTATAATATGGAAGCCTATTGCCTTCTGGAAGTTGGTCTTTTAATAGATCAAGTAAACTGGAGAAACATTTGTCACCCAACCCATTTTTTCCTTTTATGTTAACTAATCTCAAAACATCTGATAACACTTTATATTTACTACAACTAGTAAAAAATGGTTTCTCAGAATCTCTATACAATCGTTCAAAAGATTGTGTTTTTTCGATGGTTTCAACACCTAAATCATGAATTAATTCGTCAATATGATCCTTTGCCTCATTATGAATATCGTCATTAACATTGGATGTTGAATTTTTAGTTCTTTCAACATGCCATATCCAACTAGTATAATTAAGGGTAAAACCATAACTAATGATATTATCCTTGATTTCACTGGAGTTTAGCTTTCTCATATTAACACACTTCACAGATGGACAGAAAATCGAATCAATGTTTTGTAGAGGTGGTTTAGTGAATTACAAAAAATTATCAACTCCTTTTTCATATTCACTAGTGGTTCTTCGTAGATGAATCCAAATAAAATAAATTAAATACCTGATATCACAATATTTATGGTGAATATATTAAAACATACAAACATTTAAATATTTATATGATAATTGGTAAAAAAATTCACATTTAATAAAAACTATTGTTAATCAGATAGAAAATATCAGATATAAAACAAATTTACAAATAGTAAACATTTTATTTTCATATTATATACATGTCTGTTATATTTTTATTATAATTAATTATATAATATCAGTATTCTAAAATTTAGTAGTTCATTTTACATAGTTTTTTCATTATTTTGAGGTTGCATGTGTCAAAAGTATTGAATAATGTATTATTTTAAATGATGCAGTAATTGTATTGGTTGAAATTTGATAGAAGTCAATGTAAAAATATACAATTTGTTGACAAAATATTTAAGAATGTTTGTTGAAAGAATATTTAACCATGTCCTAACACATTAAAAATAAAATATAAACTAATAATTAAAGAAAATCAATAACCAAATTGAATGATAAAATATTTTTCTACAAAATTAAAAAAAATATCAAAATTTGATGTTCAATCCGAATGGAGATCCTTAATCTAAAATGTGTTTGGTATAATTACTTCAAAATAGAAACACCACAAAATCTATACCAACAATGATAATATAAACCAAAAATAATGATAAACAACAACTAAAATAGAACCAAAATTTAAAGTCACATAAAATAGGGTTATCAAAGAAGAAATAAAAAATGGGAGATAAAACATGAGATAAAAACGAAGAACGCAAACCGAAAATCATGAAAATAGAAAAAAACCATCAATAATGGCCTTCCAAGATCACAAATATTGCATTGAAGGTTGTCTGGAGACCAAGGCGCCCTTGGAGATTTAAATTTCGACAATCCAACAAAATGAGGGTTTTGAGACCCTGATTAATTTTAAAATACATTTTGCATCGGTTTTGTTAAAAACAGACACTGAAAATTAAAAAAAACATACGACGTCAGTTTTGAGAATAACTGATGCCCATAATCCCTTTTTTTATATTTCGGTGTCTGTTTTTGCCAAAATCGACGTCGAAAATAAATGGGATTCGATGTTCTGATGTCTATTTTGGAGAAA
Source organism: Viscum album (assembly GCA_963277665.1). NCBI lineage: Eukaryota > Viridiplantae > Streptophyta > Magnoliopsida > Santalales > Viscaceae > Viscum > Viscum album. The sequence continues at coordinate 374,844 of CAUJRU010000070.1, forward strand.
ACAGACAATGAATCTCCATCTTAAGGAATGTGTTTTCATTAATCCTGATTATAAAAAGTTTTTATTATTATTATTGGGGTACGTTTTCTTCAAAACCGACGCCAGTACATTTATTTATGATTTTCCAAATTGGTTTTCACAAAACCGACGAGAAATAATATCGAATAATTGTTTATTGCGTGGGTTTTATTGAAAACCTATACCATGAATTTCACTCAAATACAATTGGCGTTGGTTTATTAAAACTGACATTATTATGTCGACGTTAAATCCTATATTTCAACTAGTGATTGGTTTGAAACCCTTTTATGATTTTTTATTAGAAATATTTTCCTCTACACATTTATTACATTTTATCCCCAAAGAAGGCTTGTCATATTTTCTCACTTATTTATTCATTTTCTTGATTCTTTTTTCCCATATAAATGATAATTATTATTACATGTTTATAATAGTGATCTTCACAAATGTGACCTCCTTTGTTATAATAATCATATAATTCATACAAGAAACTATATATGTTTTTGATGTATATATTATTGTAATTTGTTAAAATATTCCACAATACATTTGGATTTATCATCATTGTTGATTTGATTCCCTTTATTATAAGCCTTTAATAATGTTTTAGAATTTATAGTTTTTTTCATATGCCAATGAATTTCTCTCCAAACATTACTAAACATACACAATTCCATAATATATTTTTTCTATCATGATATAATATGACAAACATTGAAAAAATGTTTTCCATCGAAAATATAGAACTTCAATTGGGATTTTTTAGGGAGACTATATTTCTGCCCTTATTTAGATATATATTTGAGGAATTTGAGTAATTTTAATCATAATTATATAGACATAATAATATATATTTCTTTTGGAATCATGTTCATTCAATGAAAAATGAATCAATATAAACATATATTTCTAAAAAAAGGGTTACCATTTTGTATACTGATATAGTAGACTTGTCCACAAATAATTTGAATTAATTCATCCCCCTAAACTAATTATTTAAATTAGTAATAAATTTTTTATAATATTTTTTAGCATCACATATTATTTATGTTATTGGGATTTTTTAGGATGTGTCACTTCTATATATCTCAATTTTAATTATATCTCATGAAATCTCATATTGACAAATTTACTATCATTCCCTTATAAACATATTTTCTATTCATGTGGTATTATTAGATTATTATTCAAATCCTTATGTTTTTGACATATCTAGTAATGAATTATGATTCCCCCTTACCATTTTTTCCTAAATTTATAATTGATAATTACCAACATGAATATAATCTTTGGGAAGTTATATGAAATAATTTATCTTATATTCCGATTTTTATAGGTATTTTATACTAATTAAATATTTTTTTTCAATTATTCTTATTATACATTTCATTTTTCTCAAAATAATAAAACTGGTTCATAGTGATTTCTATCATTGGGAGAGTGTTCCTCTAATGTATGTTTTTAGAGAAATGATTTTACATGGATTTTTCAACTCTTTCTAAATGACTTATTTCATCTTATAGTCCAAATAGAAACACAAATTTATGACTTATATCTATTAAAAACCTATATTCTAGTAATTATAACCTATAAGTAGAGTTTTCTAATAGATTTTATATATATATCCCCTATAATTTAAGAAAATGCTTCTTTATGAGGATTATTTTTAATAGATTTATAATATGTATTAATGCTATTATTACATTCAAATTGAGTTGTTTCTACTTTCCTTGTCAAACCATTTCATATCTTCTTTAACAAATTCATCCATATTTCCACAATTTGTATAGGAAAAACCATAATTTGTTTAGTGATATGTATGGATAATGTATATTTCATCAAATAAAATCCTAAAGAATCTTTAAAGAGACAAATTATATTTTTCTAATAATAAATTTGGAATTGAAAAGATCCCATCAGATATAGAACCTTGATCTATTATAGTAATAAATATTTCTATCATATCATTTAAATGTAATAGGGTGGGGGATTATGGGGGACTATTTTTTTAGATTCTTATAACTCTCAATTTAAACAATTTTTTTAAATAAAGAACTACACCTATAGGTGTGGATGATTCTCATATATTCTTAAACACAGTCACAACACATTCAAAATAAGATTTAGATGAAGTATAACACCTATTATTTTTACAATTTTCTCCACCAAGGTTGATGAATACATCATTATGGTGTTTTGGTATAGACTGAGACATACAATCTCCACTATAATAAAATATAAATCATATGGGGGTTATCTAAGAATAATCTGGTAAACATATATAGTTATCCTCGACATCCTAAAACATTAATACATTAGAAAAATGATGATTTATTTTTCATTCTTCCAAATGTAATCACAGTCATAACAAGTATGGGATTTGGTTATATTAGTAGTCGCAAGTCATAAATAGTACTTTTCTAATGAATTATTGAAAAACAAATCCCATATGATTTGGGATGACTCAATATGAATTTTATAATTTGTTTCCTTATGAGTCTTCAATTTAATAAAATATAATAATAAATTGCAACTTTTTGAACCACATTCCTATAGTCTTATGAAAACACAAAAAATGTAAAATCCCAATTCAGATCACTATATAACTATACAATAATTTTTTTTATTATTCTACTTTTAATTAAAATAACATCATAACCATAGTAGGATGGGAAATGTTTTCCCTTTTTGACATTCACTACTCCTTACTTTTTCATGAACTTCAACATATGAAATGTATTAAAAATGGAAAATTTTGTTAGTATTTCTCAATGGCTTAACATATGGTTACTTAACGTAATGTTTCTAGTTCTCTTAAAATTCAAACAATATTTTTATGTGTAAACAAATTATTTTATCTTTTAATGGAATTCTCCTTGGAAATTAAACTATTATATATACTTTAGATTAAATATTTTCATACATAATTCACAGCACTTACATTTTGTGGAGTAGTTTAAGAACTACCCTGGCCATATAAAATTTTCATTGTAGAAATCCATTATTGAAAAACTATATCTCAACTATTAGAACATTAGTTTTTCCAAATCCATAAATTAACTAATCATTTGAAACATTAATATGGTTTAAATGATATTCAGAACTAATCATTTCAACGTATCATTAAATAATATATTTCTTTCACATGTAATTTTTATATAGTTAATTGAATAGATTACAATCTTGTGCAGAACTATTTCAACACACAAGATAAATTCATATATTTGATTTTTATGTATCTTTAATTACATTATAATTTATATCCAAACTATTATTCTACATGAATTTTTTTACATAATCATATTCATGAACAAACATTCAATTTATATGATAAAATCATAACCAATAAATTTTTTCTATGTTTATATAAAATTTATAATGTCGCTTCCCTTTATTTTAGGAATTAAATGTTATATTGAACATAGTTGTGACATATATGAATAACATGCATAGACATTCAAAAAATTTGTGACTCAAAAGACAATTATATTATAAAATAAACCAAATTTCCTTACATGGGATGCACTCTAATAACTCTTAACTAAAACTAAAAAATTCAATTTCTCACTATTTTCTATAAAAAGTACCATCATAAAATATTTTATCTATTTATAATATTCATCAAAGTTTATTTTGTTCAAATAATTATAAATTAATATATTATAGCCTGTATTAATCATCAAAAAACTATTTCAGGAGTCATTCATTGGTATAAACTCTTATAAATCTCCACCTTTTCATGGTAAACTTTATCTACCAAGTTGATTTTATTTTCTGATATAATTATACATAGTTCACACATCTCAAATTTTTCATAGATTCATAAACAAGATTAATTTCATTAGAGTAAAAATATTAAATAAAATACCTCAATTTATATCATTAAATTTATTAACTTCAAATGTTTTTGTAAATTTATGTTTACTGTTACTTTTTAGTAAATTGTTAGAAAATCAAAAAAATAACAAATATTATCACATAAATGACATCATAAATATTTCAATTTGACCAAAATATTTTCTAATACTTATGAAACAATTCTTACATGATGATAAGATAAAAATAATTGATATTATTATTCAATTAATATATGTTAATAGTTATACTATTATAAATATGATAAATAAATACCGACATAGATGTAGTGCTTCGATCATGATAAAATATTTTTTGGTGTCTTTAAGATAATATTTAATATTTGAAAATACATTATCAAATTTAATGAATAATAATTTTTATTATCAATTATTTTGATGTAACTTTTTAATTTTAAAATTTATATATTAATATAATTATCAATATTCTAAACCATCACACACATAATCTTATAACATAAAAAATTCATTTTCTCTAAAAATAAATAATGAAATAAATGGGAATAAATAAGGTTATTAACATTTCTCACTTATGATGAAAATGAATACTAAATTATATTGTTTCTAATAAATATATTCTAATATTAATTAATATGATTACTATTAAAAACAATTACACACCCTTGATGTTGTGGTTTTCCAAGAACTAGGAAAGTCAACATAATTGATTTCAATAACATTTTAAAATATAATATTTAGATGAATTATTTTATTTAATGAAATATAGGTATAATTATTATTTGAATTATTTATGTAAATTGTTTCATCTAAATTGTAATATTATTTTAATTTTTTATTTAATATAAGTATAATAACTCAGAAAATTACAATATATGGTATTTAATATTATCAAATTTTTATAAAATGAATAATTTGATTACAATATTAAAAATTTACATGGGGTGATATATATGATTTAAAAATCATATTTTTTACATTTATGATATTATTATAGTTTTAAATTATTTTATCTACATTAAATGATTACATATTTGTTAATCTTATATTAAATGTTAACTATAAAAAGGAATTCATTCTAAACTTTCCAAAAAAACACACTGTTAAATTTTCACATAATATATTTTTGAATTTCTCCATAAAATTCCCATTCCAAATTCATAATTAGTTATCCATGAAACAATTTCCTTCTCTATAGTTATTCGACTCATTTCTAATGTTGATGTATGGAGATTAGGGTAAGGGTTTCAAAGCATCGTTCTTTTTCATATTAATTATTAATTATCAAAAAACAAATCTATAAAATAATTAGTTTTCATCCATGAATCAACTATATTAGTATTAGAATATTTTTAATGCATAAATTAGGGATAATAATCCATTACCCCTCATTAGACAATAATTCATTGGTTGTTATTATGTCAAAGTACACATTTTTAATAAACGATGGTGCTTGTATTAATTCATTCATTAAAAATAATAGTAACATACGAAATATTTATTTGTAAATGAAAAATATAATATTTTATTCAAAATGTAATTAATTAATTTAAAATATAATTATTTTACTAAAATTAAAATTTTTTGGGTTCTCTCATCTATAATACTATTTTTAAAAACATTGATTCTCATGGATATTCTATTCGACCTATGTAATAGATAATACTTTTATAAAATTAAGACTCTGAAGGATATTCATAAAAATTGATTTCATAAATAAATATTACATGAATATTTATTTTGTTTAATTATTTTTATTTTATAATTGAAATATATTAATAATAAATATTAAATTATTGTTAAATGGGCATTGTAATTTTTAACGATGAAGAATGATTTTCATGGGTGATTCCATAATTGGTTATTTTTTACAAGCTATTAAACTCCATTGATTATAAATTTTTACAAACATAGTTACATGTATAATTTTAATATCATTTAACCATTGGATAAGGATAATTTTACTTTTCCATTACATGATACTACTTTGTAATGTTATAAACTGAATCATCAAAAAAAAACGACTTAAATTATAACAATATTGTACATAAATGAATTAGGATTATAAACATAATTAATGGAATAATAATATATATAATAACATTAAAATGGTTTCAAATAAATTATATAATTAATATAAATTTATTATTCATGATGGTAGAGGATGTATGAGGCAATATGGCACTCAATATATGGGATTTTTGCTAACTAAATTCTTTTTCAATGAGTTTTAATAATTTTTCAAATGTTTTTACATGAATAGATTTTAAAACTATAAAATGTTATTTCAATATGACACTTACTTTATAATTTTTCATTGTATTCCACATAATTTACATAATAATTTTTTTAATTTATATACTTTTAAATTAAATGTTATTAAATATGTAATAAATTATCTCATCTGAACCTTTACATTAAATGTTTGGATAAATTTTTCTTAAATCACTCTCTATGAAGATATGTATAAATTATAATTCTTAGAATCATATTTTCAATTGTGAATATTATAAATTTCATTTATTATTCTCCTCTCAATAAGGAATTCATTTCTATATTGATTAAGACTCATTTTCATGTTATGGGTTAACTAAAAGGACTATGATTATGGAATGAAATGTATGATTTCATTTGTAATATGGATAAATGAAACATAATATGTGTTTTATTCCTATTATTGTTTATAAAAATTATAAACAACAATATTTGGTTTGGATATGTCCATTAAATACATTGGCTAATAATTTATTCTCTCGAGAATAAATGTTGTATGTAATGTTTTTGGTTTTTACCTCTATAAATATATTTAATGTGGTATTTCAAGAGTGTTACGAAATATAATGTCAAATTTAACTCTCAAGTATATTTATTTAATTAATTTTTATGAAATTATATTAATAATATATCAAAAATTTAATTATGTGTGTTTATGTTTTGTGAGGTTGAATTTTTCTATGTAAATGAGATATTTTTTCATTGGTTTTTATTTAGTTTAATAACCTACTAGGTTTATCATCTCTTTAAAAAATTAATGAGATTAAAATTCAAAAGAAAATTTTCAAAAGAAATTTCAACATTAAGGGAAAAATAAGAAAAACTTAAATTTCATCTTATTCATTAATGCTGAATGAATATAGTGTATAATTATATAAATATGTTATTTTTTTAAACCATTAATGATTTATTGAAGGGTTTTTTTAATCTAATTAAATTACAATTCATCAAAAACTCTAAACCTAAATGTTCATGAAAATATGTGTTATAAAATTATTTATAAATATATCATGATTATAAATTTTTTATTCATGGGTTGCAATAATGTTTTCATGGAACAAGATAATTATACCAGGATTACACATTATTATGATTTATTTTTTATTATTTAGAATGCCTTATTCCATGATTCATGATTTAGAGTCTATTTATTGATTGAAACCATCTCATTATATAATTTTAATGTAAAAATATTATATTCTATAACATATGAGTTCATCTTATGCTCACTTTTGAATATTGATTGATATCTATTGTGATTACACATTACCTAGTGTTCTAAAATCTTCATTTTAATTTTCTCTATTCATAAGGTATTTCAGATGAGTTTGACGAATGATATTTCAACAAGGCGTCATGTGTGAATATTATATTTGGTATATGTTGAAGAATGATTTTGAAATACATTGTTTATTAATATATTCTCCAAATTGAGTAATATAAGTTTTTGTGAAGTGTGAATGATTATAATATTAACTTCATATTCGATTAAAATTAATTAATGTTTATTAATTTTATTGTTTGGTCATCATAATTTTTATCCGTGATGTGTTTCTTAAATTTTATGTATTATGGTATAACAACATAAATCCACATTTGTTGAATACAATATTTTACATGGTAAATTGGGTGTGTCAAAAGTAGAAATGAATATATCATATACTGAAATTGAGGTTTAATAATTTATGAAAATTTTGGATTTTTTCAATATCATATTATTGTTTATTATGCATATAATTATTTTATGCTCATGAGATTTTTTCTATTCTTATTCCACGATATGAACATGGAGGAATGAAGTTAACAATGAGTGTGTTTGATAGTTCTATGGGATACCGGTTGGGATGGGAGATGCTGTGAAAATTATTATAGTTTTGATCATCCAACTTACTCAATATGTGAAAGATAACATGATCCACACATAACTTAATATCATTCCATAGAATTGAAAACTCAGCATTCATTCATTCATCTCAAAAAAACCATCACCCATTAGTTTTTCTTTTTATCCATAAAGTACAGTTAGGAAATTTGAAAAAAAAGCCCCAAGGAAAGAAAACATGTATAGTACATTTAGTATCTCTGACTTTGGCATTAAAAAAGATTCAGTCTTAGGATACATAATCTAAGGTGAGGGTATATCATTAGATCATTCAAAGAAACAAGTTATCAAAAAATGGATTACTCGAAACACAATAACCATGATTCCTAATTTTCTTGGGTTTATGGATACTACTGACGTTTTGGGAGATATTTAACATGAATATATAATGTAACGATAATGTTGAATTAGATGGTTAAAATGTAAATATGGATAGATGAATGTAAATAGTGTCCCAATGAACTATAGAAGAGGATGTTCAATGAACCTATGTCTAAAGAATCTTGTTTTCGAAATTTTCTTGTCACTTAGAGTGATACATCAAAGAATAAATTGATATTTGTCATTATGAAGAATGAAATGTTTATATAATATTTATCTAATAAATTAAAAATTAATTTGATAAAATAACCAACTATTTATCTTTTTTTGAATATGGTATCTTTTTAATGAATTTCCTTAGTAATTATATGTATTTTGAAAGGTTTTATATATATTATAATAACAATTTCTTGGAGTAAATATTTACAAAATTTAATGATTTGAATATGTTATAGATATGATGGTTGGGTTTCACAAAAGATAACGATTGACCAATAAATTAGGAACATAGGATGAAAACCAAGGTTTCAGATGATAAGATCCAAAGAACATTATATCATATCTATGATGAGCATCACAATGGATGAAATATTTGTGTATTTTTAAAATATAGATAAAAAATAGTGATGGAAGTGGTGAAATTAAATCATTATAAAATGAATATTCTTCCATATATATTATGGGGGAAATAATGGAATATGTACAACTAAATGTGTTTCTATGAAATTTAGATGTGTTCATCACTGATTTTGGTGGAATTATAATGTTCAAGAACCATGTATGTTTCCCATAAATTTCATATTTGAATACCGAACGATTTGATTAAGCTCATAATTTTTCATACTCTATTAATTGTAAGAGTGTGTAAAAGTATAGAGATCTGAAAAGATATTTATAGTTGGAGAAACTAAAAAATAGATAATTCAGAGTATTTATATTGGTTCATGCTATGTATGCATGTTAAAAATGAGAGATACAAGTCTAAGGGCATGTTACAATCCCCAACCATATAAGAATAGAAATGGGAAAACATAACCATTAATTTTACCACGAGACTCCCAAAATGTGTAATTCCCTAGAATATTAGAGGGTTAAATAGATAAATAAAATGACACATGACAACAAGTTTCACCTTTCATTTCAGTTTTCTACCTGATTAGAACACACATTTTAATTTTCTAGGTGTAGATAAAGGGTAAGTATGGGTGACCTATAGAAAAATTTCATAATGTGTGTGTGAGTGGAAACAAATAACATCGGATAGAACATGTGTCGACTTATGGGGAAAGTCATTAGTCTAGTGATCCATCCAAAAACATCGGTGGGCCCCATTGAGCAGACCTGGTTTCTATGGGGAATCATTTGGTACCTAGTTGTCCAAGGCCCGATGACCATGTTAGGGAGGGGTGTCTATACTATAAACAGTTCCCAATAGATACAAAGCTATTATAGGATGAACCACATCTAATGTGTGGATTTACGGCCTGAGTTGAGTTATTAGGTCTACAATGAGGATATTATACTCTAGGGGTGGGGGAAAAAGTGACACCCTATAATGTAAAAGGCATAAAAGGAAATATTATATGACTCATGTAAAAATGGATCAACAATAATTCTGAGAGCCTACATAATTAGAACTTGGTAGTTAAGTGTGCTTGTCTTGGAGTAGTGACTAAGTTTCATGATCTCCTGAGAAGATTAGAAAGAACATGTGTCATCCTGTGTGGAATATCATTAGTATGATAATTCTTTTAGGGACATGTTTTGGGACCCTTGTATGGGACTAGTTTTATGTATATAATATATGTACTATGTAGATATTCTTAGGAACTAGGATGGGCCCCATATATGCGACCAATTATCTATGGGGAAACTAATGTTACTTGGAGATCCATGATATGTTATGGTGTTTGTGCAGTCATAGAGTACTAGATGTAATATAATGACAAAATATCATAAAGATATTTTGGTTTTAGTCAATTTACATATGATGTTAACACACACCATTTATTTCAGATAATATTTATGTATTCATGAGATGTTCAAATATATATTATGTAAGAAATTATCATTTATGGATACCAGAATTTTATTCTTTCTAATTGGGATTAGATGTTTAACTCAATGTTCTGGGGAATTCATCATATAGATATTGTTAAATAGATGATTGTCCAAAATTATTATCATCCATATATAGATGGTTTTTCTAATATAACCATTAAAACTCTAAAATATGTGTTAAGGATAGTATCCATGAATTTATAAAGTAGTTGGGATCAAAACAATATATTAGAGGAATATTCACACAGAAATATAATTCACTCAAGAATTCAAATGGATAATTATGATTCCCGCTATGTTTTTATGTGTATAATGTAAACTTATTTGGGTGATCATAGAGAGTGAATACTTTTGGGACCTGATCATGATGATGAAATGATAGGTAATGTTTAACCCATTAAATGTCACGTAAGTGTAGCATGATGTTAAAAAATTATTTTTACAACTGTCAATGTGATGTAGAGTTAAAATTTGGCTAAAATGAATTCCTATAAATATTTCTATGGAAAAAATATATGATTTGGAAATAAGGGGAAGTTGATCACATTATTTATCAATACCATATTAATTAATAATTCCTTCTGGATGGTAGCTTATCTCTTAACACTTAAACCAAATCTCTCTCATGTCCCTGATTTGTTCCATGTATCTATCCCAAGGACGTACATAGCCAACCCTTCATAGGTACATAACTTTGAGGTCAAATCATTGTAAAATAATCTATATTATGAGGAATTACCTATCGTGAATCTACATCTTAGATAAAAGGTTATATAAAGAAATACAACTCACTTTGTGTAGTCAAAGGTTCCTAGTTGTTATAGAATGAAAATTTTCATAATTATATTTTGTTTGTATATGGTTTTTTTACAATTTTAACACACATAATTTTGTTCATAGAATATTTCAATATTGATGTGGAGTATAATATACATTATGGAAGCAGTTATCATTCATGGATTACAACATTCTATTGTTTCTGAATGGGATTGAAGTCTTACCTCAATTTTCTCGTGAATTATCTAGATAGATATGGATACATAGTTGACTTTCAATACTTCTTATCATCTTTATATAGATGTTTAGTCTAAGATAACCATTAAATTTTTATAATATATGTTTATTGTGTTATCCACGGATTCCAACAGTTGTTGGAATAAAACCAATCCTTTAGAAGAATATTCAAATAAAAATATAATTCACTCATGAATTCAGATGGATAATTTTGATGTTGTCTATGATTTTTAGTATAGATCATCAACTTATTGAGATGAGGATAGTGAGGGAAATATTTTTGGACCTCATCAAGATGATGAAATAATAGATAATGTTTGACCCATGCAATGACAAGTGATGGCAGCTTGATGTCAAAAAAATAGTTATGTTAACAACTGACGATGCGATGTAGGGCTAAAGTTTGTTGACAATTAATTCCTATAAATATTTACATCGAATAAATATATATGATTTTTAAATTAGGGGAATCTGATATCTTTATATATCAATCACTTAATCACTCTTAGTCCTAGAAGTATGGTATATTGTCTCTTAACAGAAACACTAAATATCTCATTAATTTCCTTGAGGAGTTCAAGGTATTTCTCCCAAGGAAGTACATACCTGGACATTCCCAAGTACATAACTCTGAGGCCATATCAATGGAACATAATACATATTATAATGTGTAAAATTTGGTTAATCTACATCTTAGATAAATTTTTCTAAAAAAAATACAACTCACATATTTCCTTCAGAGGTGCATTATTATTATAGAATGAAAAAAGTTCGTAATGATATTTTTGATATTGTAGATTTAAATATGTTTTTAAAAACATAATTTAATTTATAGAATATTTCAATATCAATGAAATGTTAGAATATAAATTTTTTTAGCTGTTATAATTTTGGAGTACAAAATTCTATTATTTTTGATTTGTATTTGAGGTTTACCTCAACGTTATTGAGAATTCTCTAGATATATATGTATACAGAGTTGAGTTCTGACAATTCTTATCAACATTATATATATATTTAGTCTAAGAGAACCATAAATAATATAGAATAAATTTTTATGGCATTCTCTATAGATTTAAATGGTTTAGGGATGAAAACAATTGTTTAATGGAATATTCATATTACAAAATAACTCACTCAGGAATTCATATGGATCATTATGATTCCCTATATGGGTTTTATAGTAGAACATATACTTATTGACATGAGGATAGACAAGGAAAGGTTTTGTGACATGATTAAGCTAACTAAATTATTGAAAATGTTTGATCTATTCAATGAAATGTGGGGTTAGCATGATTTCAAAAACATTTATGTTGACAACTCTTGATGTGATGAAAAGTTAAAATATGGGGACAATGTCTTCCTATATATATCTCCAATGAATAAATATGTATAATTTGTTAATATTGGAAAGATTATATCTTTATTTATAAATCCTTTACTCATTCTTAATCGCCATAGTATGGTAGCTAATCTCTTAACACTTAAAATTAATGTCTTTCATTCCATGATGTGTTCCATGTTTCTCTCACAAGGAAATACATTATCGACCCTTCAGAGGTTCATAACTATGTGGTCATATGACATGAACATAATCTATAATATGAGGAATAAACTATATTGAAACCATGTCATAGATAAAAGGTTATATGAAAAAAGACGACCCACCATTTCAATGTTTGGTGTTGACATCAAGAAAGTAAGGAAGCTATTTGGGAACATGAGGATGTGGTGGGGAAGAAGTATCCTTATTCGTTTTCATTTGACTGAATATCATTCATGGGAGAAATTATTTTAATGTGGAATTATTCATAACCCTAACATTTTATGATATATTTATTTTTAAATAAATTTAATTTCATTGATGGGTTTTGTTACACATAGCATTGAGTTTAAACATAACATGATCTATTATTAAAATATTGTTTTAATGTGATAGAAATATCCTAGTGGTTAAAAATTAATTGTATGAATCACCAAATATACATTTTTAATTATTTTTCATTATAAATTTATAAAATATATTAATTATTTACCAGTTCATTAAAAATAAAAATAAAATGAATTTGACAGAAAAATATTGTTTTTCTAAAAACAATATTTATGTATGTAATGTGTTTCTATGTTAATAAATTAAAATTTCCAATATGTTTGAAATATTTCGATTAAGTATATATATTAGGCATTCAATAAAAAATTTAACATTCATATATAATTTTTGTGGGGGCATGCGGGTATAATAAATCCAGATTTAAGCATTAAAACTGATTTTTAGGGAGATTTTCATCATATATTGTGTACTTAATTTAAAATTCATGTATAAGACATATATAAATTGAATCTATAAAAATTGATTCCTTATTCAGAATATCTATAATAAATTTTTTATAAAAATTAACTTTTAGTTTTTTTCAATTTTAACAGTAATCGTGGTAAATTTTGGTCACCTCCATAATGATAAAATGATACACCCCAATCATCCATGGTATGCTTCTCTTTGATTAATACCGTAGTGTGTGTTGTACGTAACATCGAGTTCAAAAACACACCACAACCAACTAAACTAGCCGTTATGAATAGTAATAACCATTTTTTAAAATTTTATAAATTTTATCATTCAAAATGGACTTCATTTTCAGATTCAGAATATCGCAATTAGCCAATGGTAAATTTTTGGAATTTTTCTGAAACATTGAATTTTAGATGAATAGCGAAAAACACTGAGTTTTGGTTAAAAAAGACATTTTATTTAAAAAAATTATTTATTTTATTTAAATTTATTTTTGGTCAAAATAGATACGTAATACCAATATAAGTTCAATTTAATTCATTGGAGTCAATTTATAAGAATTTTAGACATATAAAAAGTTTATTGATCTTTTCACCGTCTTTTAGCCACCTCCTAGAAGAATATGGAAATTCACAAAAAACTAAATTTTACCACTTCTGTGAGTTGAATTTCAAAATACAGAGAGACACGGTTAATATTAAAGTGTAAAATGTGCTTTAATATGATAAAAATAATTTTTTTTAATAGTAAATTTTTACTTTTATTTATCACTGTAAAATTTAAATATGGTAATTAGTGGTAAAAATGATATTAATATTACCTTAACACATGTCCAAATTCTATTGTACAAGTTTATCTCGACCAAAAATAATTATAGAAATAAAATATTATCATTTAGGTCCACTTGGATTAGATTAGGGCATTTATTATTATTTAATTCAAAGAAGGGTTAAAATAGTTAAAATCAAAGTTTAATTACAAAAACATTTTTAATATAGGGTTATACATAAGATAAATTATTTTATAAATATTTATTAGAACACTAAAAATATTTCCTTCATAATAGTGTTTTATTTATAATTTTTAGACATTAAAAAATTTAATTTATTTACGACACAATGGTGATGCAGTAATTACCTAATTAACAAAAAATTAGAATAATTGATATTATATGTATAAAAATAAATGTAATTTGAACCTTTTTATTACTTCCACTAATTTTATAGGTTACTATGAAATATTAGGACATGTTATATGAAATACTGTTGAATTAATAATGCTATTATGAATTTATCAAAAACAAAATACCCAATTCTATCAAAATTGACATAGAAGAGTTTTTAAAACAAATATTAAATTATTAATTGATATTATATTCCTAAAAATCAAACGTTCGGTCATATGACCTATATCATGATATTTTTATCATTAATGGTCCAATTGGGGGTCTCTTGGATGTATATAGTATGTTTATTTAATATATAATATAAGAATACAAAGTGACATGGTTACTGTCAATCTATTTAACTAAAAGTTAAATCTAAAAGATAAGGTTAATATAATGACCCAAACCTGCCTAAAATATATTGGTTGAATTTATTTAGACCCATCCCCACCATAGACTTTAAAGAATCCACTTTTGAGTAATTAAAAACCGAATATGAATTTATTATAAAATAATATTTTATGTTTTTTCAAAAGAGCCCCTCCTCTCGATTATAAATGGACACCACTTCTAACCAATTCTTCACGCCTTCAAAGCCTTTTGACTCGGCCAAACCCTGACCAAATATTCTCTCATCATCCCTCAATATAACCTAGAGGCCTTATTTTTGTCATAAATCCATCCTATGTATCCCTTTTGATCCAATCAATAGGAAGAACCCGAAGAAGAGGTAATGTTTTCGCCACCCTTTTTCAAGTTCCTTTCTTCTTCAACTTCTTCTTTCTTTGTTATTTCCATTCTAAATTAATAACTCCAATATCATATATATAATGTCATTTTATTATAAATATGGTAAAACAATATTGAGTATTCTATTCTTCCTTTGAATGACATGTCACCATACGTGCGTACGTACGGCTTACCATCTCCACGTCGTGGTGTAATTGTTATTCAATTTTTTTTGTTTGGATGGTTATTATAATGATATATAATAGATGTAAATAATAAATATAACATGATAATTATTCTGTATATATGATACACCATCCAGTTATATATGATTTTAATATCAAAAGAAGGATATCGTCGCTCGTGCGTACGTAAGGACTACCGTCTCCACGAACGCGATGAGATTCATTCCCCATCGTATCCATTCAATTATAATTCACATTTGATGATTAAAAATAAAGTTTAAGGACATGATATCATTATGTATATGAATAAGATACATCATATCCATAACAAAAATGGCTTATGTAACAAAACATATAAAATAAAATGAGTAAGTTAACACCAGAAATGATGATAATTCTAAAATATTATTAACAAAGAATTATTAGAAGATCATATATGATATCTTAATTATGTATATGGTTCTTGTATAATTTAATAACAATTTTTTAAATATTATATAGGGGGTTAACATACCATCAACTAAGGAAATGTACAAGGTAAGGGGTTTTTCACAATCTCTTCATTATCCGATGTTTTTCTTGTGGAAGTTATCTTTTTTTATTATCAAAACACAGTTTAGGAAAAGTGAGAAACCCCAAGATCACCCTAGTACACCACTAAAGTAAACCACATACTATTTGAAATCATACTTAAGGCTACCAGATAAATTATCAGAGGTTATTTATACATAATTATCTACTTTGAACTCTTTATCATCCACATCCATGTTTCATAAAAATGTATTAAAATCATTCTTAATATTTTATATACTATGGGTTAAAGACATTTATACCCTTGTTTTACTTTTTATATTATTTTTATAAAGGAATCATTCTGTCGTTTTCTAATGAAGGTCCTTTTTAACCTTTTCGACCGAATTAAGGTTAGAAAGTGTTTTTTTTCTTATACGGCGGGTGCGGCTATTTTCCACCGTTATAAAATTGCAGAAGAATCCCTTACAGTCTTATAAGAATATTTTTAAAGTAAATGTTTTCTTTTATTATTATGTGACTTTTAAATGATTTAAAAAAAAAAGAGATATTTCTCTCAAATATTTTTGATTTCATCTATGTCAACATCCCTTGATGGATTTTATGTTTATTTGAAGTTGATTTATTATAATACAAAAATTTTATATTTTATTAAAGGTTTTGTGATATTTTTGACTGTGGATGTGTTATTTTTATACCATTAATGGTTTATGGAGAAAGTATCTTCATTTCATATGCTAGTTTCAATATGAATTTTTATGTTATGTTTAAACATGTTCATATGAGGAAAGCATTGGAATTAATAAGTTACGGGTTGAGCCCTCTGTAGCTACTCGATGCATCAGTAGGTCTCATGAGACAAACAATTGTCTTGGCACGAGGCCTTGACAGAATCTTATTTGTAGTATTGTCATGAGGCCTTGGCTACGTGGTTATGATAATCTGGAGTTATGCATTCCATCATTATGAAAGTGGTTATTGATATTTCATGTGATTATTCAACTAGTAGAATATCCATGTGAATAAGTAAATGGCATTAGTTCATTTTATTTTCACCATGTTATGCTGATGTTCAAGTTAAAAATGCTTTTGTTTTAGTTATAAATTTCCATTAATGTTTATGCTTATTTACGAATGTTTCTACTATATTGTTATCCTTACTGGTCTTCTTAGCTCACCCCTTTCAATGTTTTATTTTTTTCCAGGATGTGAAGAGGTATTTTATGAATGATCGGGTGGGATAGTATTAGAGTATATGAGTGTGGACTATGGAGACTGTGTTGCTGTAGTTTTCATTTTATGATGTAATGTAAACTTTATGAATGTATCTAGTGTTTCCAAGGCTACTAAAATAAAAAATCTTTCGATACATGATTCCTTGTGATCATGCCAATGTTATGTAATAATGCACTGACTCTGGGTAATTGTGGTCGGGGCGTTACAGTTTGTATCAGAGAATGTTTAGTATAATCTTTGGAAGCTAGATTTAGATAAACTCTGATTAGAGCACATCGCCGTAAGATAGAAATTGAGGATTAGTATAAAAGAACTTCCTAGAATTTTGGTATTGTTGAGATTTTGTGAGTTTTCATAAAAATACATCCCTTCCTGGATACGAGCATGTAGAGGTGGCTCTCGCACATATGTACCTAGGGGTAACATGAAAAAACACTGCTTTGAGCTAGACTCAATCGGGAACTGGGGCACGACAAAAGGCCTTGCTTCCCTCTTAGTTACGACACTCCCGGGGGCTATTCTTAGGATAATTATCATTTTGATTAAAAACCATTATGATGGGTTTATGAGTATATACATCATCAAAGAAATTTTTTATTATTATTATTGATTATATCCTTAAATAGTTCAATTTATGTTAAGTGTTTTACATGTTTGGATTTATGTATTGCGATTCATAAACTAATCTAGTTTATACCATTGTTTAGAAATGGAGCCTAGTGGATAGAATGGAAACTGTATAAATGCACACACTCCATATAGGGATTTCACTCCTACTCAAGATAATTATAGAGGAGCTGGTGATGCAACTGGTGCTGATCAGCTAATCACCATACTGGGACAACTCACTCCGGTTTTGAATAATAAACTTACCCTTATGGATCACCCTGATCCGCAACATGGAGGATCAATGTTAGATCTATTCACGGGGAAACAACCACTAACATTCAATGGGAGTACAAATCCGTTAGTAGCTGAGCAAAGGATAAGTTCCCTAGATAAAATATTCCAGGCTTTGGGAGTAGTGAAAAGAAAAAGGTCATCCTGGCAGTTTATCGCCTCACTAGAGATGCTGATCAATGGTGGTCATTAAAAAAAACATGAAGGTAGATGATGAAGTATCAAATATACAAAGGAGGCAGTTCAAAGATCTTTTCATAGAAAAATACTTTCTTCTTGACCATCGAGCAGATATGGAAATACAATTTATGAGTCTGAGACAAAAGGAGGATAAAATGTTGCAAAGTAAGAAGCTAACATTACAAGGATAGAAAGGAATGATGGAGATTATAAATGTATCCCAAGATGTAATATTGATAGTTTCTTTGATGGGTTAAAACTGTTTCTCCGTCGAGCATTAGTCTCATAATCATTCTCATCGTACGAAGACATTGTATCATGTGCTATTAAGAGAGAAAAATAATTCTCTAAGTCTTATGAGATTAAAGAAAAGAAAAAGAAGAAGATATATACTGATCAATTTAGAAATGTAAATAAGTGGAAGAAGGGAAAATTTGAATATCCATAATGTAGTAAATGTGGGAAGAAACACACTTGTACTTGATTAAAAGGAATGGGAGTCTGTTACAAGTGTGGTGAAAAAATCCACCAAGCTCGTGATTTCAAGGGAAAGTGAGTTGATCTCAATGTGGAATGCTATAATTGTAGAGATATGAGACACTATGCAAATGAATGTACTATGAATTAGGGGAACATACCTTAGAAAATGAAAAGGGATCATGTCCGAGCTTATGCTATCACTACTGCTGAGGTAGAAGCTCCAAAAGAAGTGGTGGCAGGTAATTTAATGGTTTTGTCAAGTTTAGAAAATTATTTATTTGATTCTAGATCATTGCATTGTTTCATATCTTCCCAGTTTTCTAAAAAAATTAGATATTTCCAATTTTATTTACCAAGGGATTTTTTCGCCCAATCTCTTAAGGGAAGTATCATTACAATAATGTTTTGTGAATCAGTCCCCATTAGAAGACATAAATGTTCTTTATCTGCTGATCTCATCATCAAACCTATGATTGAGTTTGATATAATCCTCAGTATGGATTGGATTTCGGACCATGATGTGATGATTTATTATAAGAATAAAGAGGTTATGATATTTGATGATGATGATAAGGAACACCTTATCTTTAGAGTAGAATCGTCACCACCTAATTCTTTTCTAGATCCACCCCCAGCAGCTTAGCTAAATTCAATTATGTGGTAGGAAGAGAATGAAATGACTGTGGGTGGGGAAATGAATGTTCAAATTGAGGATGTACCTATTATGAATGAATATGTAGATGTGTTTCCAAAAGATTTACCTAAACATTTCCTGAAAATGAAGTTGAGTTTTCCATTTATTTAATTCCTGGATCATGGCCTATATAGAGGACCCATTATAGAATGGCCACTGTGGAATTAGTTGAAATAAAGAAAAACTACAGGAATTGATTAATAATGGATTTATTCGCCCTAGTGTTTCTCTATGGGGAGACCCTATTCTTTTTGTTAAAAATAAATCTGGATATATGAGGGTATGTATCAACTACAGGGGGATCAATGCATTAACAATAAAGAAAAAGTATCCCTTACCTCGCATTGATGATTTTTTTGACCAACTGCATCGAGCTCAATACTTTTCAAAGAATGACATTCAATTTGGATACCATCAGTTGTGTGTGAAGAAGGAAGATATTCCGAAGTCATCATTTTGAAACTGGTACAGGCATTACGCATTTACAGAAACGCCTTTTGGGATGATTAATTCACCCTATGTATTCATTGATATAATTAATAGTGTTTTCAAGGAATATCTTGATGATTTTGTGGTGCTATTTATTGATGATGTCATGGTATACTCCAAAATCTACGAAGATCATGAAAATCACCAGCATATTATCCTAAAGTCTATAAGAAGAAATGAATTATATGGGAAGTTTAGCAAATGTGAATTATAGCTTCATGAGATTTATTTAATTGGACATGTTGTCTCTAAAAATGGAATCTCTGTTGATCCTTCTAAGACAAGAGCAATCCATGAATGTCCAGCACCAATGAGTATAACTGAGGTACACAGTTTTATTGGTTTTGCAGGTTATTATCAACATTTCATCTATAATGTTTCCCAATTGGCTAACCCATTAATGAACCTCACATGTAAATGGGTTAAATTTATTTGGGAAAAAGAGTGTGAATAATGTTTTCAATATGTGAGAAGAAGATTAATAAATTCTTTTATATCAACTCTATCATCAGGGAATGATGGGTTTGTTATTTATAGTGATGCATCGAAGAAAGGACTTGGTTGTGTCCTTATGTAGAATGATAGAGTTAATGCATATGCATCACGACAGGTAAAAATTCACAATCAAATCTATCCTACTCATGATCTAAAGTTAAATGCTGTAATATTTTCTTTGAAGATATGGATACATTATCTCTATGGTGAAAAATGTGAGATATATACAGATCATAAGAGTTTGAAGTATATTTTCTCACAGAAAGAACTCAACATGAAGAAAAGGAGATGGATTGAACTACTCATGAATTATGATTTCATGATACAATACCACTTAGTGAAGGAAAATAATGTGGAAGATGATTTGAGAAGAAAAGATCATAGAGTTTTGAATGTGATGAGAATTGAAAGGGATCCTATTTCCATGGATCTGGTGAAGGTGAAACATCGATACTATTTCAAATGGTTTCCAAACCATCTTTACTAGAAATGATAATGAGTTCTCAGACCAATGATGAAGAATTTAAAAAGAAGATTTAAGCTGTGAATGATGGGAGATTGAGTGACATTGTGTATGAAGATGGAATTTTGAAATTTTGGAAGATACATTGTGTTCCCGATATATTTGATCTAAAAATAGAATTGTTATATGATGATCATAGTTCTCATTTTCATATACACCCTAGGAGCACCAAAATGTATAGATATTTGAAGGAACATTTTTTGTGGGACAACATGAATAGGGAGATTATTGATTTTGTGTCAAGATGTATGGTTTGTCAACAAGTGAATGCTGGAAGGCAATAGCCTAGATGATTCATGCAACCTCATCCCATACCGGAGTGGAAATGGGACAATATTACGATGGACTTTGTAATGGGGCTACCAAAGACTCCCAGAAGGAATCATGCATTATCGGTTATTGTTGATCATATTACGATGTAGGCACATTTTCTTGCTATAAGAGACGATTTATCAAATGAAATTCTAGCAAAGATATATATTAATGAAGTTGTGGGACTTCATAGAGTACCCCTATAGATTGTTTCTGATCGTGATCCCCATTTTACTTCAAGATTATGGAAGAGTCTTCAGAAGGAAATTGATACTGAACTTTGTTTGAGAACTGCCTACCACCCTCAAATAGATGGACAATCAGAATGGACTATTCAAACCTTAGACGACATGTTGAGATCATGTTCACTTGACTTTCATGGTATGTGGGATCAATATTTTCCTGTGGTGGAATTTTCCTATAACAATAGCTTCCATTCATGTTTCAGATGGCACAATATGAAGCGTTATACGTAACGAGATGTCACACACCAACCTGTTGGGATGATGTTGGTGAATGATAACTCGTAGGCCTAGAACTGGTGGACGAAATGTTTTAAAAGGTAAAGGTAATCCAAAACCACATCAAAGCAGCGCAAATATGAAGAGGAGCTATATCAATAACCGAAGTAAGGGTTGGGAAATTCTTGTAGAAAATAATGTTTTCTTGAATGTATCTCCATGAAAGGGAGTTATAAGTTTCAGTAAGAAAGGTAAATTGAGTCCCAGGTACATCATACCATTCGAAATTCTAGAACTGATTAAGGCTGTAGCATACCATTTGGCAATGCCGCCAAATCTCTCCAAATTTCACAGTGTGTTCCACATATAGCTGTTGAAAAAATACATTCCTGGCCAAATGCATGTACTCACCTATAAGGAATTAGAACATTCACATGATCTGTCTTATTGTGAAGAGCCCATCAGGATTCTTGATACAAGAGAACAAGTGGTGAGAAACCGGACGACTCATCTGGTAAATGTTCTATGGAGAAACCATAAGATGGAAGAGGCAACGTGGGATCCCGAGGAACTTATGATGAAGAATCACCTAATAATTTTCATGATATAGTATTCTAGAAATTTATAAGATGAAATTATTTATAGTAGGGGAGAATGTAACACCCCAAGCTTACACGGTACGATTCTCTTTGAATAATACAGTAGCATGTGTTGTATGTAACATCGATTTCTAACACACACCACAACCAATAAAACTAGCTGTTATGAATAGTAATACCCACTTTTTGAAATTTTATAAATTTTATCAATCAAAATGGAATTCATTTTTGGATTCGGAATATCGAAATTAGCCTAGGGTGAATTTTTGTCATTTTTCTAAAAACAATCAATTTTTGTTGAATAGTGATAAACACTGAGTTATTTGTTAAAAAAGAATTTTTTTAAAAATATTTATTTATTTTATTTAAATTTATTTTAGGTAAAAATTGATACGTAATACCTATATAAGTTCAATGTTATTCATTGGAGTCAGTTTATAATAATTTGAGACATATAAAAATTTTATTGAACTTTTCACCGTCTTTTACCAACGTCCTAAGAGAATTTGGAAATTCACATAAAACATAATTTTACTACTTCTGTGAGTGGAATTTCAAAATTACGAGAGACACAGTTAATATCAAGGAGTAAAATGTTGTTCAATAAGATAAAAATAATTTTTTTTGAATAGTAACTTTTTACTTTTATTTATCTCAGTTAAAATTAAATGGGGCAATTACAGGTAAAAATAATATTAATATTACCCTAACACATGTTCTAATTCTATTGGTCAAGTTTACCTCGACCAAAAGAAACCTTAGGAATAAAATATTTTCATTTAGGTCCACTTGGATTAGATTAGTCCATTTATTATTATTTAATTCAAAGAAGAGATAAAAGAGTTAAAATAAATGTTTAATTTCTAAAACATTTTTAATATAGGGTTATACATTAGATAAATTCGATTATAAATATTAATTAGAAATATAAAAAAAATTAATACATAATTTTAGTTTATTTGTAATTTTTAGATAGTAAATAATTTAATTTATTTATGACACAATGGTGATGCAGTAATTATATAATTAATAAAAATCTAGAATAATTGATATTATAAATATCAATATAAATGTAATTTGAAACTTATTATGAATTAAACTAATTTTCTACTTTAAAATGAAATATTAGGACTGGTTATATGAAATTGGTAAAAAGTAATAATGTTTTTATGAGTTTATCAAAAACAAAATACCAAATAGTATCAAAATTGACAAAAAAGAGTTTTTAAAACAAATATTATATTATTAATTGATATTATTTTCCTAAAAATATAAGGTTATTAAAAATGACTTATGTCATGATAGTAATATCATTAATGGACCACCTGGGGGTCTCATGGATTTATATCATATTTTTATTAACTATATAATATAAAAAACAAATTAACATGGTTAATGTCAATCTATTTAGCATAGAGTTATAACTAAAAGATAAGGTTAATATAATGACCCAAACCTATTTAAAATCTATTGGTTGAAATGATTTCGACCCATAACCACCTTATAATTTTAATAATCCAATTTTGAGCCATTACAAACAGAATATGAATTTATTATAAAATAATACTTTAGGTTTTTCCTAAAGAGCCCCTCCGACCCCTTATAAAAGGACACCAATTATAACCAATTCATCACACCTTCAATGCCTTTTGGTTCGAACAAACCCTATACAAATATTCTCTCAACTTCCCTCAATACAACCTAGAGGCCTTAGTATGATCATAAATCCATCCTAAGGAGCCATTTTGATCAAATCAAAAGGAAAACCCCGAAGAAGAGATAATTTTTTCACCACCCTTTTTCAAGTTCCTTTCTTCTTCAACTTCTTAATTCATTGTTATTTACATTCTAAAATAATAACTCTAGTATCTTATATATAATATTATATTATTATAAATCTGGTATATCCATATTCAGTATTATATCCATCCTTTGAATGACATGTCACCATACGTGCGTACGTCTAGCATACTGTCTCTATGTCGTGGTGTAATTTTTATTCAAAAACATTATTATTTGGATGGTTATGATAAAGATTTGTAATTGATTTAAATAATAAATATAACATGATAATGAATCTTTATATATGATACACCATCAAATTATATATTATTTTAATAACGAATGAATGATATCGTGGCTCGTGCATACATACGGACTACCGTCTCCAAGAACGCGATGAGATTCATTTCTCATCGTATAATTTCAAGTATAATTCTCATTTGATGATTAAAAATAATGTTTAAGGACTTGATATAATTCTGGATACGAATAAGATAAAACCTATCCTTATCAAAAATGTCTTATAGAACAAAATATATAAAAGAAAATGAGTATGTTATCAACCGAAATGACTATAATACTAAAATATTATTAACAACGTATTATTAGAAGATCATATAAGATATCATAATTATTTATATGGTTCTTGAATAATTTATTTACTATGTTTTAAATATTATACATGAGGGTATCATACCATCGACTAAGGAAAAGTTCAAGGTAAGGTTTTATTTCATAATCTCTTCATTATCCGAGGTTCTTCATACATAATTATCAACTGGGACCTCTTTATCATCCATATCCATGTTTCACAAAAATGTATTTCAAATAATTCATTCAGTTTTACACACTATGGGGTAAATTAATTTATACCCTTGTTTGAATTTTTCTAATATCATTATAAAAGAATATTTCGGTCATTTCCAAACAAGGTCCTTTTTACCTTTTTGACTGAATTAAGGTAAGAATGACATTTTTAACTTTTATGGTGGGTGCGGCTATTTTCTGTTGTTATATAATTGTCTAGGCTTTCCTTACAAGCTTATAAAAATATTTTTAAAGTAAATGTTTACTTTTATAATTATGTGACTTTTAAATAATTTCAAAAAAGAGATATTTCTCTCAAATAGTTTTGATTTCATCTATGTCAATTTCCTTTGATGGATTTTAAGTTTATTTGAAGTTGATTTATTATGATTAAAAACTTACATATTTTATTTAAGGTTTAGTGATATGTTTTACAATGAATGTGTTATTTTTATACCATTAATTGGTTATGGAGAAATTATTGACATTTCATATGATTTTTTTAATACAAATGTTTATGTTTGTTCTAAACCTATCATATGAGGAATGAATTAGACATAATAAGTGATGGGTGGAACCCGTTATAGCTCTTAGATAGATCAGTAGGTCTCATGTGAGAAACTAGTGTCTTGGAATGAGGCCTTGACAAAATCTTATTTGTAGTCATGGCATGAGGCCTTGGCTACGTGGTTATGATAGTCTGGCATTATGCATTCCATCATTATGAAAGTGGTTATTGATATTTCATGTGATTATTCGACTAGTATAATATCCACGTGAATATGTAAATGACATTATTTCATTTTATTTTTTCCATGTTATGTTGAAATTAAAGATTAAAAGGATTTTTTTAGTAATATATTTCCCTAAATGTTTATGCTTATTTTTGAATGTTTCTGTTATATTGTTATCCTTACTGGGTATCTGAGATCACACCTTTCTATGTTTGATTTTTTTCTAGTATGTGAAGAAGTATTTTATGAATGACCAGAAGGGATAGTATGAGGTGATATGAGTGTGGACAAAGGATACTATGTTGTTGTTGTTTTCATTTTATAATGTAATGTAAACATTATTAATGTATCTAGTGTTTCCAAGGATAATAAACTTATCGATCTTTCAAGACTTTATTCCTTGTGATCGTGCTAATGTTATGTAATAATGCACCGAATCTGGTTAACTGGGGCTGGGGCGTTACATAAATTGGGTAAACAAATGTTCAAACTATGGGGAAATAAATTGAAATTTCAAAAAAAAATATGACATTATCCTATTTGATATTTCATATTTTTTTAATTTCTATCAATTTTTCAATAAGATGGTGACATGATTTTATTTTTCTTCGATATTGGACTTAATATTCTTTTGAGTCCTAAAATCTAAAAACAATTCCACCTCTTGACATTAAATATAACTTTTATGTTCATAAAGGTATAACAATATGATCTAAATGAATATTAAAAGAAATTTTCGTCTTCAATAAAATTATATTTATAATTATATTTTATTTATAATTATTAGTTATTATAATAGTTCCTAAAATTATTTCTCAATACAGAAAAAGGATTTCATCAATTAAATAAAAAATAAAATATTTGATATTAAATATATTAATAGTTAAACAATTTAGAATTTTCCTATAATATTATATAATGATATATCCTATTAGGAATGTATTAATTGATTTGATTCTAATTATATCTTTTTTTATAATTCCATTAATAATAAATTAAATAAATATTTTCCAAATTTAAATTAATGAAAAATTAGGAATTAAAATTTTTTATTATTTTATTTTAAAATCATACAAACAATTAATGAAAAGTATGGGGATAAGAATAGTTTTTAATGTCGTACTGTAAATATTTATGAGCCAATTTTTTAGTTATAGGTCAAATTATAACTCTTTAATTTAAAAAAGTCATTACCATAGTTCTGATTACAATTTGATAACCACAGGGTTAAAGAAAAATATAATATTTAAAATGAAATTAAATAATATTTAAATTTCATTGGATGATTATATATTAAAATATCCACATTTTATTTAAATCTTGATATATTTGAATGAATTTTCCTTGATGGAAAATTAATTATATTTTATTAATTTGTTTAATTAACAAATTATACTTTCCCTACGTTATAAAATGAATCCCCCTACCTCTATTCATTTAAACAAAAATGAGAAAAATAGATCAAATTAAAACCTAATATAATATCCCCAAAACATCATCAGAAATATTCTAGAGGTTCTTGTTATTCAAAAAGTCCATCCCCTTATTTCGTAACAAGATATCAAATGAGGTTTCACATTGAGAAGGTAATTTTTAACAATTATTTCCAATTTATTTCTCCTTTTATTTCCACTAAATCTTTTATAACCACCCTAACATAATAACTCAATGATCCTAAATATCCTAAGATGTTATTATTATTATGGGATCACCATTTATCAACTACTTTTATTATTATCCAAAGTAATAACAACACTCAGTCATACATATGGATTACGGTCTCTATATATCGGTGTTGTTATTTTATATCACCGATTTTATTTGATTGTTCTAAATCTGGAACCAAAGAGTAGATGTGATACATTTATCATTTTCATTTAAATGGACAGAAATAATAAGTTATTAAATATATATATTTGATATAAATATTTATAACAATGATTATTCATGAATTTTGAATTACTATTTACCATTATTTTGTTCCAATATTAAAAATGTGAAAAAATAATTAATGTTTACATACGTCGCACTGTCTCGATGAATATTAGAATTATTCTTCTATCCCAATCATTAATGGATTATGATATGTAGTTATCTAGACCACCTTGGGCCACTCCTTTGTGAAAATCATGTGTTTGGGGTGTTTTGGCAGGTGTCGATGACCCATTTCAAGGGGTTACCAAAAAAAATCAGTTTTATTGTTAGTGTGTCCTTGTGAACTATCAATGTCAGTGAGTAATTTTGAGCTATTAGTGTCAGTGTCTCATTTATAATTGTTGATGTAATTGTATCATTTTCAACGGTTAGTTTCGGCATGTCATTTTGAACTTTCCTTGTCGG
Source organism: Viscum album (assembly GCA_963277665.1). NCBI lineage: Eukaryota > Viridiplantae > Streptophyta > Magnoliopsida > Santalales > Viscaceae > Viscum > Viscum album. Next base: position 403,185 of record CAUJRU010000070.1, read on the forward strand.
CCTATCATTTGGAGCTTTTGGGGCTGACTGTCCTTTTGAACTGTAAGTGTCGGCCTGTCATATTGAACTATCAGTTTGGATAAGTAATTTTGAACTTTATATGTTGGGGTGTCATTTGAATAATTAGTTTAAGTGTTTCACTGTGAACTCTCGGTGTCATCATTTCATTTTAAACTGTCAGTGCTGGAGTGTCATTCTGAACTATCGGTTACAGATTTTCATTTAAAACTATTGGTGTCGGTGTGTCATATTTTATTGTTAGTGTCGGCATGTAACATTGTACTATCAATGTTATCATCTTCATCAGCATTGGAATAAGAATCATTATGTATGTGTCATCGTCACAATGTCATTTCCATCATCAGTGTATCAGCATCAAAGTTTGTGTCAACATCAATGTCGGTGCCGACATTAGTGTAATTTCTGGTTTTCTTCGATTTTTTCCAGTTTCACCCATATTATGTGTTTTCCATCATTAAATAAGAAACAATAAACTATTATCCAATTTAATTATCTTTTTACTGTTTCTGTGGGGAATAATTAAATTTTATGTATCTCCAAATGTACCAAAATTGTAGTAACTACCAAACCACGTGGTCAACCTACAATCTGATTTTTATGCACTATGAAAATTGTTCCATGGTTATTAGAATATCAATATTTCTTAATATGATACCCTCTATTTCATTGAATCATTCATTATCTCTTGGTTTTCTAGGAGTCAATCTTCTTCAATGAGTAGTGTGCCTATGCTAGAGCCCTCTACTATTAAGTTTTCCTTAGACATTTTTAATGCTCTCTTTACCCTCCATTTTACGTGAGAAATTGTTTTGTTCATCTATTTCTTCTAGTAGTTATTTCCATCATTTCTATTCTTATGTATATCATGCGGGGTGGGTTTACAAATTTTTCTATAAGATAATGGTTGAACCATATTCCTTAAAATGTTTAGTTAATAAGTGGTAGGGAATATGACAATAATAAGATAACAGAAACTATTATGATAACATGTATGGAATTGGTGATGGATTGTTCTCAGACATTTTTTTACACATTGTCATTTTTTTCTATTATGGGTTTTTGTGTTTTCTAGTTCTTTTGGTAATCATGGTCATTGGGAGTCTTTTCTTGTTCACTAGTGGTGTTCGGTATATATAATAATGTTTTTGTTAATTGTTATAACATTAAAATTTATTAATCCCATATACTTTGTTAAATAAATGGATTCTTTGTGATCGAACCAATTATGTGATCACCCCTATAAATAAAATTGGAATTAAAGAACACATTTTGGTTAAATTTGAATATTCTGGTCTTGATGGTGTTGTTATATGATGTGTGTTTTATGGGTTTTTGTGCTTCATATGGGTTGTGGGGTTCTAAAGGAGGTGTCATGGTTATGATTAAAAGTGTGGGTGGAAGGGATGGATATGAGTTTGGGGTATGATCTGTTTATGATGTGGGGGTGCTATTTTGGTGTTGTTTATTGTGGGATGGTTTTGGAATGGTATATGAGGTACGGTTAGAATCTCGGGTTGAGAGATTTGGTGATTGTGGAACGGATGAACTTTTAGAGTAGTGGTACTAATTATGGGTTTTGATGTGTTTTGATTATAGTGGGACTGTATATCTCGATATGTGGTAATATGTATTGGGACTATAGCATTGTTTTTCATGGTTTTTTGTGTATAGTTATGGTAGGTTGTGCCTAATAGTGCTGGAATAAATTAAAGTAAACTCCTTAAATAAATAATGAAAAGTGTTTAAACAAGAATGGTGTTGTGCTTATGTTTTGATGGTGGATGTATTCGTGGTTGTTCATATAGGGGTAGCAACAAAAGTAGTTTTGTGTTTCTAGTGTTTTGTATTGAACCCATATGTTTTACTGGGTGTTTGTTTCAATATATGAATAAATTTTAGTTCCTTGTGATTTCTATACACACCCCACCCATGTTGAGAACGATGTGTCGAACACCCCCATCTTGCGGGGGTGGGTGTGATTCCCAACATCCCAGTGGGAGGATGGATGATTGGTTATTAACATTTTTATTCACACTCTATTCCGGGCTCTTACCACTCGGGAAAATCATGGCAGGCTGTAATGGACTGAGGTTTACAATGGCCCAATATACTTTGGGTAGGTTGGGTTGTAGATGAGAGGCCCATGTGTCTACGGGATGTGTTGTTTTCCCAAGTGTCTCTGGGATGAGGCCCGAGTGTTTTTGGGTGGGGTGGATGATTGTGGTGGCTTAGGTGTTTGTAGATTGGTTTGTGTGTAGCTTGAGGCCCAGGTCTATGAAGGAGGATTTTGGTATTGGGACTTCGTATAGAAAGAGTGTTAGATTCAAGAATCTATTTGTTTGGAATGAGCAGTTAAACATGGATAATGTGGTGTGGGTACCCATATATCGATGTTCTTGTACTATTAATTTACATGACTTGTGCTAATTGTTGTGTGTTCTTTGCTGAGGCTTGGTGGATAGATCCCTGTGATATGTGTTTTTGGTTTATACTATTTTCACAGTAGTGTTAGTATGTTCCTCACTTGTACAAGAGTGACTTTGGATTCCCTATTGTGTGTACTTGTATTCTCACCCTATGTATATAAAACAATTTTTAGGTTTGATAGAAGAATTTCACGATGGTTCTGGGACTTACTAGCTCATGCATTGGTATTGTTTTTGTGATGTTGGTTAGTCTCCTTCTTTTAGCAATTTTCAGTGTTGTTTTTATACTTTTGAAGTACTCTATGTTTAAATCATTCAGGTGTTGGATTTTGGTTCCCTTTTTATATAAAATCTTGGAGTTGATCATGAATTTATCCATCTATATATCCTGATATTTGTTTCATTAGAAATTTCACATCCTCACATTTTGTGTGAGATTCAATATCCTTAGTGTTAGTCGCCACATAGGGTCCAAATAAAGGCAAGACTCATAGGTCATAATCTCTCCTTTATCTTGAGGATGGAAGGGTGTGTCACTCTGTTATCCCTTCTGTTATCTTGATGAAATAGTGTCATGACATTAATTATATATATATATATATATATATTGAATATATATATTTAATATTTATATATATATATTGAATATATATTTTATTTATTTCACTATTAAAATATTGGAGCAGATGAAACCATTAGAAAAATGAAAGGACTGAATGTACCGAACATAAAAAAAACAGGAAAAATGACATATTTAATATTAATAAATGTTTATTTTGTGAAACATTTACTAATATATGGTAATTAAAATATTATAAGTGGATCATATATGATATTATTAAAATATATATGGTCCTTCTAAAGGAGTATAATAAATTTTAATTTATTAAATAGGATGATAAAAGTACTTAAAATAACATGAAACAAGAAGAAAGTGTTCATTTTATTAGATTGTCTTCATTATGTCATATGTTATTTTATACATAAATATTTTTTTGGGGTTTCTCATACAATTCCTTTGATATTTTATATAATGAATCAATTTATCATCACGGTATTTAATATTTCATTTGAAGTTATTTCTCTCTTGGTTATTATGATTTGAATGTTACCAAATTGGTAAGAGTTTATATAATAATATCATCATTATTCAAGATTATTTATGTCTATGACTCCATTGGGGGAATTAATTGATATTTAATTCCTAAATAAAACAAATTTTTTCTACTATAGTTAATTATAGAAATTAATTTCTTTCACTTTATATTCCCACTTTTACATACTCTATAGACAGAAAAAATGATTTTAATGATCAATTTGACTAGGGAAATTAGTGCCATTACATATTCTATTTTTTCTAAGATTGTACAATTTAGATTTTTAAGGAATACTTATTAATTTATGTTGTTCATTAATATGATCAATGTCTTAGACATTGAATGTGTTGGGTAGATCACATTGTAACCCATCAAGGAATCATTATGTATCATTTGACCAATGTTTTTTGGTATTTGGCATATTACTTACCCATATAACTTTGATGTCTTGGAATGGTTCCTTGATGTTTTGTTTAATATGTATTTGAATGAGGCCTCCACTATATGATTATGATTTCCATAATTCTACATTCCATTAGTATGTAATTAGTTTTTTATGTCCATGTAATTATTGGAATACTTATGATATGCCTGATTGTGGATAAAAAACATTATAATATTTATTTGGAATTATTTGATAGTCATTTATTCTTTCTATATTATTTATGCCATATTTGGTTTTGAATATAGTTATTCCTTTACTGAGAAAATAAGCATAGACCATCATTATGCTTCTTTTCCCTTGGTAGATTGAAAGTTTACTATGAATGATATAAAACAACATGATAGAGAGTATAATTAGTGTCATAAATAAAATAAAATATTTTAATTTATTGTTTAAAAAGAAATTTCTGTTTTATGGATGTTGCATGTTTACAATATATATATAAAAATTTAGTCCATTAATATGTGTTCATTTGTATCTAGTTCCAATTTTATAATTTAACCACCAGATCTAGGCTACTATGGTTGGGGTATTTATATATCCTCCTATGATGAATTTTATTGAAGAATGACCTTCAATAAAAACTATTATACTTACATATATTTTTCGTGGATTGTATGAAAATTAATGATTATTTTTTTGAAATATTTCCCAACAATATAAAATAAACTATTTAACTCATAATGGATTCAAGTTCTTCTAGATTGATAAATATGTTGAAAATTTATGTGATATTGAAAACTGGTGGGTCACTGGACAATTAATCACAGTACTATGCTTTGTAGAAGGACTCATGATATATTATGAGTCCTCAAATATGTTTTTGATATTTGTTCACAAGAATAATGAAATTTTAGAATCTAATAACAGAAAACAATTAAAATATCATTAAAAAATCAATGTAATGAATGATATTGATAATACAATAAAATGTAATATCATTAATGATATAAAAGAAATAAGGAAATAGATAAATCTTTTTTTAAATACCGAATCAAAGTGATTAATATAGGTTTTCATGTATAAAGAGTTTGAATTGTTCCAAAAGAGATAGATTGTTTCAATGACATTGATAGAATCTTACATTATTACACTTAAAGTGAAAAAAAATCATTAATGTTATGAGGATAATGTATCGTAGTACCGTGTTGTTGATGATAATTAAAATTGACATAATAAATAGGTATTTTTGATGTATGGACCTCTGAAAAAAGGACGGGTATAAATAATATATTTAATAAATATAATATTTATTTTCTAACAATTTTATGATCTTTGAGTCATTATAGGTTTATTTATATATTTATATAATATAGTAGGGAATATTCCGAAGATCATCCATGACACATATCAAATTTTATGGATTGAAAAATGAATTTTTGTTAATTAATTACAACATTTTTAGATGGAACTAATTTTAAAATACACCTAGCATATGATTCTCTAACCATTGCAGAAGTGAAATGATGTATCGTAATCTCATTGATAATTTTTGGTGGGACATCATGAAGATGTTAGATATAGAGAATACTTCCTGATGCTTGTTATTCCAAAATGTTATTTTATAATTATATATGTATATTAGGATAATGAACCATGAACCATACATATCTAGATATGGGGTGACATGACCATTTATTTCATTTTATGTATTACTAATAACTTTGTGAGACATATTATAATCATGGAATTATTTGATCTACATATGATGTCGAAACTTTTTTATTTGTATTTAAAATGACTTCTCAATTGATCAAATTTTGATGATAAAGATAAATAAATTTTTAATGACATATAAATCATAACTCTTAATTTTAATTAATAATGATCTTATATTACTTAATGAGTTAGAAAAAGTATGAAACAATCATTGGATACTAATTTTTTATTTAGTAAAACTTATTATCTATACAATGATAAATTTGTTTAATGGCCTAGGTAATTAAACAATAAGACTTTTTAATAATTATTAATATATTTATGAATTATATTATAACTATACCTTAATGGGATTATATTTTTGATAGTGTACCTGACACACAATAATGGGTTTCTATGAAATATTACACTGCATGCAAGGTTGAGTTATACCAAAACAATAATATATTATAATATTATAATTTTATGTGGTAGTTATATCATAACCATTATAATAGATGAAATGAAAAATGTTAAATGAATTATTAAAATATCATTTACGCATGTTTTTATAATGATTCATTAGTTACCAAATGAAATAGAAATGAAACTAAAAGCCTACTGTATATAAAGGATTTTTTTAAATGAGAAAATATTTAATTATAAATTAGTAATATAAGACTTGTTGAATTAAATTAATGAAATCTAATTTGAATAAAATTTTTAAAATTAATATTGTATATTTTATAGACGATAAACAAGAACAAATTTAATTTTACAGAAAACATAATTATTTTTAAAAAATTAAAATTGTGATGCCTTTTGATGGGGAAACTATTTTCAATCTAATTTATACACTTTTATATGTTTTATTTAAAAAAATAAAATTTTTATTTATAATCAGAGTATAAAAATTCAGTGTGGGTGATTCTTTTTCAATTTTTTGATGAAATTCATTTTTATTGAATATTGAAAAATATTGTATTTTAATTCCAAACTGATTTTTAATAAAAAGTATATATTGTTACAATATCATTTTAATTGGTAGAAAAGTATAATTATGTTATTCGTTATAATTTAATAAAATTTTATTACACAGAATTATTTTTATAATGAAATTAGATATAAAAACTTATGGGAATTTTTGAACGACTCTTTTACACACCTTCTCGCCACAGGTGCGGGATTAGTGTTAAAACTAATTTAACCACTTATATGAAATAAATTTTTAAAATTGGACATACATGGTTTTAATCAGAATGAAAAATTTGATCTAATAGGATCAACATAATTTTGGGTGAATAGAATATTTTGAATTTTATTTACCACAGTTAAGGGTAAATATATTTATTTAAGGTAAAACTAATATTTTAACAGGTTAAAATTAACCTATAATTTTTCATAATTTCATTGGATGACTGGGTTTGAGAAGAATTCAATGTTATGACAAAATAATAACCATTTTAAGCCACTTGGGTAAAAATATGACAATTAATATATTTTACATAATGATATGTTAAAATTTTCATTATTATATGTTTAATAATTAAATAATTTTAAATATAAGTTTATATTGAACATTATTTTATCTTAAAATAGTTAATTGAATTAAAAAAAATGTTTATATCAATTATGGGAATTTATTTATGATATTAAGACATTAAATAATTAAATTTAATTATGACACAATAATGATGTACTAAAATATTTGTTAAAAGAAGATTAAATTAAATGATATTCATAATATTACAATAAATATAATTCGATATGACAATGGGAGCGGAGGCTAAGGAGCTGTCGGGTTCAGGTGATTGCGAAGAAAACCCAAGGAGAGGGTTTCGAGATGCTAGATCCTTCGCCGATGTAGTCGTGGGTGCCGATTCATCCACTGACCTGAGGAAGGTTGAGCTTCTAGCTCCGAAAACATTCAGACATTGTGGTTTAAACGCTATATCTTTCACGAAGGAAGAGGTAATCTCACTTGCCTCTGATTTACAGTATGCCTTGATTGGTAATTTCTCTAAGGAGCGACCTTCACTTCCGTTCCTATGAAATACCCTGGAAAAGATAGGCTTTACTGACATCAAAATAGGTTTCTTAAACTCTTGGAATTTTCTTTTTAGATTTTCATCAGATTCAGACTATTATAGATTCTGGATGCGTAGTTCATGGAATTTTGGGAGATCCTCCATGAATGTTCTTAAATGTTCACCAGACTACGTTAATAGCTTTGAATCTCCCATCGCCCCGATCTGGCTTGCCTTTCCAGACTTACCGATTCACTTGTTTAAAAGAGGAGCCTTATTTTCTATTGCTAAGCTGTTTGGTACTCCAATTAAATTGGATTTTCCCACCTCAAATTTGACAAGGCCCTCGGTTGAAAGGGTATGCACCGAGATTGATCTCTCTAAGGACCTTCCATGTTGTTTTTGGATTCAAAAGGGGGACTGTGGTTTTGTTCAGAATGTATTTTTTGAAAACCTTCCTGAATTTTGTAGCATTTGTTTTAAATCTGGTCATGTTCGCAAGAATTGTGGGAAATAAGAAGCTCCCTCTGCTAAGCCGTTAAAGACATGTTGGGTGGAAAACCTTTCCAAGACAACAGCTCCTTCAAAAATCCCTTACAACTCTAATCTACCAAGTACCTCTAAGGTGTCTAATGAACAGATTAGAGAATATTATTTGGAGGTTAAGGAGGATAAGGAAGACTCTCATATTTCTGTGTTCCAAACTGTAGATTTTGTCACGAAAGTAAATGCTACAAATTCAATCTCTGTGGATAATAGGGTTCATCAACAAAATGCGGTGTATAGTAATGATTATGTTCAGCTCAACATAGAAAATCACAATCTTGTTGATTGTTCATTATATAAGAAATACATGGGCTGTCCTGCTCGATCTATTAACACAAGTCAAGATGTTGCTGAAAAGGTTCAAAAAGATGGATCCGTTTGCAGTGGATCATCATCTGAAGAGGCGGATAAGCCTGGACAATTAGAAGAAGAATATCTGAAAACTATGGCTAGGAAAGGAAAAAAATCAGTGGTAGATGCTGATGGTTTCATCACCCCGAACCCAAAAAAGACTAGATGACATAAGGATTACTCTCAAGTGGAAAGAACCATCACCACTAGGTTGACTGAGGCTAATAAAATGGTTTACCTTGGAAAAGAGCAAAGAGAACTAATTTGCGAGAAATCCAGCGTTGTTTTATATTACTTCTCATTTCAATTCACAGAAGAGGAAATGCAAGGGTGGCTTGTTCATACGAGAAATCAACAAGATTTGTTGAAACATGAGAGACAAAAATGGATTATCAATGAGGATCAATTTGAGAATGCTATGAAATTCATTTACTTTGAGAAATTGAAGTTGAAAGCACCACTTTCTTAATGTTGTTGTTTGTAGACATTCTGTGAGGTCTTTGTTTCTGGTTTACTGGTCACAACTTATTGCTGTGCTAGCTGATCTGTGTTCCTCTAAAGCTGATTATCTATCCTTGATGCGGTTGGAGTTCTCTGATCAGTCTTACTAGTGGTCTTCTGCTGATCTTGGATGTTTGGCATTTAAATGCTGTTTTTTTATTTCCGTGAAGATCACCTGGTTGGTACAGTTAGTGGATTTCTTTGGTTGTTCTGAGGAGCCTTATCTAAGGGTTTGATTGAATCTGGCTAGTTTCATCTCTGTTATTCTGTTTTTCTGGAGACTTGTTCACTTTGATGAACTGCAGGCATGATGTCTTTGTTTAAAGCTTCAGTCTTGTGATTCTGCAATTCTGTTTTGAAGGAATGCCCTATATTTTTGCATCGGCAAATGTCTGAGCATCTATGTATGGATTTTTATCTGTTTCTCATGCGCTATATAGAGAATCTGTTTAATCATTTCATAGTTTGACATGTTTTGTGAGCGTGATTTGGAGCAGGTTTTCTCTTCTAGAATGAATTGTTGGGAGATCATGATGCTAGAGCTAGAGTTCCTGTTCTTGTTTAAAGCTTATTGACAGATTTTGGCCCACCTGGATTGCATAGCTCAGACGGTTTGGGACTGGTTTTCTGGAATGCTGGGTGGGATATTCTTGTTGGAGTGTGTTTGGTTGGTTCTTGTCAGCCTAGGTTGTTTAATTATTCATTCTTGTGGGCTGTACTTTGGTTTTTGCTGGTGTAGGCTTACTACAGCTCGTGTGTACTTTGACCCTTTTTTGTTTTAATAAAATTCTCTTGGCATGGATTGGGAAACCAATCCATGTCACCTTTTAAAAAAAAAATTATAATTCGAAATATTTGATGCCATACACGAATTTTATGTAATAATTCGAAATTTTATAGATGTGATAAATTATTTTGTTTGAAGGTATCATGTTTCTATGAATTTGTTATAAATCCTTGAAATGAATTGTGCCAAATTGGACATAATTCCTATTTTAAAATACAAAATATTTAATTAAATGATATAATGTTAATAAAAATAATTTATTTGGTGAAAAAGTTAAGATAATTAAAAAATGACATTAATTAAACATTAATTGATAGTTTGGAAATATATGATAATTATATTAACTCTTAAATTCGAAATAACCTGATATAACTATAAGAGTGAAAAGGGGATAAAAATAGATAAGGATTAACAAATATCCAAAACCTATCTCATTTTCAATGAATATTCATATTTCAACACATAATAATCCTTTATTAAATAAAATCAAATTCTTATCAATTTATAAAATAAAATAAATTTATATTAATTTATTTGTTTTAATAATTTTAATAGGGCCCCTCCCCTCTCCTATAAAAGGCCACCCATTAATCTCTATTGAAAAAACATAGTTATCTTTTCGGATAAGACTATATCTACCCAAATCCATTACTATAATCCCTCCCCAAATTCATAAATCCTTATTTTCTTTATAAAAGCCTCTTTCTATGTGTTTAGGCATTAATAAAGGTGATCATGAGAAGGAATGGTACACATTATATTTATGTGTTTCTATTTTATTTGTTCTTCATCTTCCATCAAATATTCTTCAACTATAATGAATTAATAAATATTCTTTCCTCAATATACAAAGATATTATTATGTTAATATCATCACCTCAATCCATCCCCACTTTAATTATATAGGAAAATAATTAATCATTCTTCTGAATGTGTGAGCTATCACCTCCAAAAAATGATATAATTCATTTTCCATAATCATCTCTAAAGAATGGTTATAATGATATAATCAAGGTTCATATTTGATATTAAGGAAAAAACACAAACACACACACATATATATATATATATATAATTATAAGATATTGGTATATCAATTACGTTCTTATTTTCCATAAACATAAAAATGATAATGCAATTTGTGCGTACTTGTAAACTATCACCTCCATGAAGTGATGTTATTTTCTTTTCAAAACCACATAACTTGCATAAAATATGTGAGTATATATATATTTATATTAACATGATATTAATGATATTATTATCATTCTGGAACACCAAAATAACAAATAACTTTTTTATAATGATCATTAAAAATGAAACCATTACTAATATTTTTGTATTGCGTACCATCTATATGATTATACCGCTTATAATTTTTCATATCTGTATTTAATGAATTTATTTAATGATATAACGTATTTATAAATGTTATTATTATTTCATGAATTATATTCTAGAGAATAATTAATTATGACCACATGGACTATTAACATAAGACAATGTTCATTTTTTACTCAAGTACCAAATATCAACAAAACATCTAATTAGAACATAAATAATTATATAATTGTTATGACATGAAAATCAGTGATATAATTGGAAAAAAAAGAAAAAGGTAATCATTCAATTAAAAATTATTAAATGTTTCTAATTCCTGAATATAAATAACATATGGGAGGAGTCAGACATAACTTAAATGACTTTTTCTTGATCTCCCTTCATTGAAGAATTTCATGATAGTATGAAACTTTAATATTTTAGAAGGTGTATATATAGATATTATGAAAATTCATATCCACAACATATCTATAATAATTTTATTTATTGTTTTGGTAAAAGAATTTGTATAGGTATATTACGATTTAAATGTTCAGAGTGGTATGGGACACAAAAAATTATTAATGATTTAATTATCACATATCTTCTCCATGTTAATATTCGTGATATAATTTTACATAATAATTATTTAGATATTAAATGATTTTAAAGGACATTTTTTTAATTTTTTTATTTAATTCAATGTTTTTCAAAAGGACTATTTTTATATGAATTATTTTACTGAACAACAATATGAATGTTTTTTAATTTGTAGGGTGATAATGACTTTCCAACCATAGTGACCATTATTTAATATTTTCATCATATAAATGCAAAAATGTTTTTGGAGAAATTTAAATACTATATTCTATTTTCTAGTATTTTTATATTGAAAATGGTTTTGAGAATGGATTTATTATATCAATATCTTGAAACGATATCTTTTGATTATGAATTGGAAATTTTATTTTTCCTTTTACACTTTTTTTATGTATTATGATTATGTTATAGTTCTTGGGAATTTCTTATGTATTTCAGTAGTTCCGTGATAAAATAGGGTGGGTGATCCCATTAATTCTTTCCAATTCATTGGGTAATGACACAGAGTTAATTGATTTGGTTTATCCTAAGAGACTTATGGAATATACTTGGATGGGTATTTCAAATGTAACCAGGGAGGTTACACCCCTCGTAGTTGTGAAGGCTATAATGTATGAATAGTATGGATAAAACAAGTTACCTTTATGATTTTTTTTGATTATTATATGAATCTTATTTTTTCATGATGTAAGATAAAGGATCCATGTGTTATGGGTGAAATGTATTATGTGTGAAATTGTTTTCATGTTTAGAAAATATTCATGGACTAACATTTTATTTCTTTATTTTATATCCCTTACGAAGATTTTTTTCCCATGAAATTTTATGTGATGTTTCTTAAAAGGGTTTTATTGATGGATAAGAGAAAAAAAGATGTCACGTTGAATCTTATGAATATTTTTATTCTGAAAAAGATTTCATGTTTTATTTTATAATGTTTATCTTTTTTTAAATAAATTGATATTGAGTTGAACTATCTACATTGTAATATTTGAGTTGATATATAATTTATTTTAGAATAATTCTCTAAAAAAAGACTAAGAAAGATTTTATGTGTGAATTAATTTATATTCATTAAATAACTCAATATTATTTTACATTTAATGTTGCAGCCTTAATATTTTACTATACCAAAAAATCCTGAGAAAATATGATATTTTCATAAATGATGGATTTCATTAGAGGTTTAGATAAGTGAATTCCCTAATAGGGTTATCATAAAAAATTATTATATAATTCTAAGGGAACCATAAGAGTATCTATAATGGAATATGTTTATAACTACAACATTTTGGGTTGTGTTGGAAAATAATTAGTTTATTTTATATGATCATGATGATGATATTTTAGAGAATATTGAACCATTAACAGAAATAAATAAACTACTTAAAATAAATTTTTAACTATAAATATAATAATCTATGAGATTTGATTTTTACAGCTAGAGAAATGTACTCTATTGAATATCATCATTTAATAGGTTTATGTTATTTGGGAAATGGGGATGCTAATCAATAAATATATTTAACATTTCTGAATCCCTTGTCATATGGGGATAATATCATTTAAAAATAAAGTTACATTGAATATTATTTAATTTTTAGATGTGTCCCACGTGTCCAATTTTTGTATGTATAAAAATTATCCATCATATGTACTATATCATTGATTTTGAAAAACATGGAAATGATTACCCTCATATGGATGAACTAGTAAAAATCATGGAAAATAGATACGATGTAAAATGTAAAAATTTCAATAATTTAGTTAAAATCTAATAGAGAAATAATATGATTGATGAAGAAATTCTGAATAGAACTGATATAATGAGACTGTAGTAACCTCGTCAGTTTTCATTGGTGCAATATAATTTCAATGGAAACATATATTTTATGGTGGGTAATTGTAATACCATGGTGTTTTATTTTGTATTTACCTATAAATAAATTATATTCCTTTTAGATATCATGATACATGTAATACCAAACTAATATGTATATTTTATTTTTCATTATTTTAGAATATTATAATAAATAATCAAATACATCATGAGATTACATAACAAAATAAAATTAGTAAAATTATTAAAATTTTGGAACATGAAGATAAAAATATAAAACATTGGATAAATTCTCGTAATAGTTATATTGAATGAATATGACACCACCCATTGTAATATAGACAGTATAAAAAATTTTAAAAATATTATAAGAACTTTTTGATTGTAAATTGGTGAACCTAAGATGTGATTTTTGAAATATATGTAAAACTAAATGTTATAATTTAATATAAGATATATATATATATTATCATTCACTATAAGGATCTGGTATATACATGCATCCAAAAGGTACATTTATGTTCACTAATTAGATGTAAATAATTTAATACAATATCATTAAAATATAAAAATTATTCTATAATTAAAAAAATAAGAAATAATTAATTTAAAATCATCATTATAAAATAAGTATTTTTAATCATTACCTAATAATAATAATAATAATTAGTTTAATGATTAATTTTATTTTCTCATATCATTAAAATTTTATTCCAATATAAATTGATAGATAAAATGGAATGGTTTGAATATATATAACAATATAAGATGGAATTTATTTAATCGGAAAAAATTGATATTTTTTTAAATATTACTTTATTCCATGTATTGTATCATTTATTCTTATTAAATTAAATTTAAAAATTTTAAAAATCAATATAATGAAATATCACAATTTAAAAACAAATATATTAACACTCATTTAATTAGTATCTGATTTTAAATATGAATAAGAAAAAATTACAGTTGAAAGGAAATTTTTCTACAAAAAAGTGTTTCCCAATATATTAAATTTTTAAAATTTAAAATTTTATTTTATAACAGAAATTAAATTTATTAGATTAATTAGATTTCATATTTATAATAATTAAATTTAAAATTGGAATTATTATTAATTATTGTTTTTTCCAAAAAGTAATGTTTTCAAGATAAAAGTTATACTGTCATTGTAATGGTAAAATGTAGTTAAAAAGTTTATATTACGTGGTATATTGCAAAAATATACCAAATATTGAGATTAAATTTTAATTATAGGTATATACACAACAAATATACATTATTTTTATAAATTAGATTTATTTCTCTTATAAAATGGAAATATTAAATAACATGGAATTAGTATTTGGGAAAATAAAACCCAAAAGTAACCCTTAAAAGGACAACATCTATCACAATTATAAATTAATATTTTCCATTAAAATACTCATTTATTTTATCACCATAATCCCTAAGAATTTCAATGGAAACAATTCTATCTTGGTTTTTGTCGATGGTATTACAATGAATAAACACATCATTGCATTTCAAGAGGATTTCTCACTAGATAAAAGGGCATAGATATACCTTAGAGATGTGGTAAGGATAATGGAGTACCACTGGTGATTTTATATGACCGCGATTCAAAAATCACCTCTATATTTTGGATGAGTCTTCATTATTCTATAGATACTGAGCTAAACTTAAATACGGCTTATCTTCCTAAAACAGATGGCCAATATAAGAGGACGATTCTAACACTTGATTATATGTTGAGATCATGCTTACTGGACTTGTAAGGAGGACGAGATCAACATCTTTCTCTGTTTGATTTCCCTTACAACAACAGTTTCATCTCAAGAATCTACATGGATCCTTATGAAGTCATGTATGGTATGAGGGGCATAACACAGAATTGATGGGATGAAGATGAGGAGAGAATACTCCTACGTTGAGAAATTGTCAAAGAAATGATGGAGAAGGTTAAGACCATCTAGTACCACATTAAAGCTTCTTAGTGTCTACAAAAAATAAATATGTTGTTAATTGTCGATGAGACATAGAGTTTTATGTTGGAGACCTCATATTTATTCACATATCATCGTGGAAGCGAGTTATGAGTTTTGAGAAGAGAGTAAAGATTAGATCAATTTACATCGGCCCTTTTGAGATCTTTGATGGCATTTGAACAGTGGATTATTGACATGAGCTCCAACCAAACCAATATCAAGTACATGATGTATTCCATGTATCACACTTTAGGATCAACAAACCAGACCCAAAACATGTACTCAATCAAGAGGTGGTTGCGTTGGAGAATGACCTCTCTTATGAAGAGAAGTTTGTAAATATCATAGATCATAGAGATAATGTTCTATGAAATAATAAAATTCCCCTTGTTAAGGTGTTTTCGAGAAACCAGTAGTTTGAAGAAGCATTGTGGGAATCAGAGGAAGTAATTTAGCAGAGTTAACCACAATTGTTTTGGGTGGGAAAAGAAAATTTCGAGGGAGAAATTTCTTAAGGAAGAATGATTTTAACGACTGATTCTATTACTAATGAAAATTACTCATGATATGATTAAATGAGTTATTATGTAAAATGGTTATATAAAACAGATGCAGTTCTTTGGTTTTATGTTTTTGGATTTCAAAATACCATTATGAATTGTAACCATTTCTAATATAGTCTTTAAATCGTGATCACTATATTAGTATAAATATAGGTCCTTAACAAATCCTATTTACTAGAAAAAGGAAGTAATTGACTCATTTTGTATAATTTCTCCATCCCAAGAAGATTTTCGAATTCTAGAAAGTAGGTTGCGTCATTGGGCTTCTCTCTTAACCAATCACAAGCTGATCTTCAACACGTTAAGCTCGAGAAGAATTGCCAGCGAGGGAAGTGAATGTTGTTAAGGATTACCACCTGTGAAATGTTATCCAAGCTGCACTAATGGTATGTAACCATCACACACCTTACCCTTAAATATTATGCAGGTGCTATAAGTGGGTGCGTAAACAGACCCTAGAACTATGATTATGAACATTATTTTATTTTTTATAGGGAATATACATTCATTTTATTATTGTTAATTTGTAAATAGTTCTTAACTCGCAAATAGTATTTTTAGTAAATATTCAATTAAAAAATATATTTTTATAAATTAAGGGTTATTTAATTAAATTATATTTTAATGAAATATTATTATCAATTTAATTATTATTAAATTTAAATTATTGTAAATCATTTATGAATATAATTGTAATTTTTTTATGGTTTGAAATCTATTTATTTCAAAACCCATGAAATTTTGATAAATGATTGCTCTTTTCACATATTAGGATAATTATTTAGATAAAAATAATTTTATTTTTGGAATTAGGACACCTAAACTATCCAATAGTGAATTTTTCAAAATATTCTGAGACAATCACATTTTTGGGTTAAAATTAATGATCAGTTAAATATATCAAGTGTTTTATGACATCATAATGACCCAAAAATGATATAATAAAATAATATAAACATTATGTTCGTCCAATGTATGTTTTACGTTTAAAATAATATTATTTTTGATTTTCATATTTATTTTACAATGCTTTACTGGACCCTCAATGACTTATAAATCAATTTTACTTTTAAAAAAAATTCTTGAGAGAATGAATCACCTCTACATAAGAAAACCTAATATTTTAGTAATTTAGGGCATTGGAAATATAAAATAATTTTTCCACTCTCCATTGGAATAAAAATTGGGAAAAAACATGGTTTGGTTTTTTTATTAGTTTAAAGTGTGGTGTGAAAAACCTATGTAATAATGAATTATCTCCATTTTCCTAGATAAACCCAAAAAATCCCTCTATTCTTCTCCAATAAATACCTTTTTATCTCGACAAACATCTACACTACTCTATATATTATCCTCCCAATGTTCCCCTAGCTCCTATGAAACCTCTCCAAAGCCTCTCCCAAGCCTTTTGGATCACACTTCCCAGTAAGGGATTCCTTCCTTTCTTATTTTCATCCATGTTTCTTAATGTTGTAATACCCATTTAGTTTCAATTAAAAATCTTGTGGTATGATTTTACACCTCCCTTATATTCCCTTAATTATTATTTACTGATAATATCACACTTTATCTCTCATTAATTCCTTCCTGTAAACTCGTTACAATTCTGAAATTTCCTAATGGATTCCATCTATTCTTATTTTTATCCACGTTTCATTATGATGTAATACTGTTTTAATTTCAATTAAAAGTGTTTGGGTATGTTTTATCACCTCCCATAAATTCCCCTACCTATTTGTTAAATGATGAGAGTCCTCTTCATCTCTCATTAATCCCCCCATGTACACCCATTTCCATGTCGAAATTCTATAAGTAATTTCTCTCTTCACCATCACATTTAAGAACTTTTCCTGTATTATGACATTAATTTCAATTAAATTTGTTGGAAAATGTGTCTATATTACCCCTTACACTCCATTTCATATAGGTATGATGAGACACCCATTTCTTTGTCATCAACCATTTTTATGAAATCTTATGTCATGTTGTTATGCTACTGAAATTGCACCACGATTTTTCTCAAGAAAAATTCAGTATTTTGTGAATAGTATACCCATTTCCCTATCAATGGTATTCACTTTTATGCACATTTACTTATTTATTATAGAGTTTCATGTATGAATTACACATTCTTTTATCATGGAAAATGTTGTGATGTTTAACGAAACCATGTTGTATGATCTATGTGGCACAATTATGGATGAAATGAAATTATTAAGAAGGGTGCTCCTTGATAGTGCTCTAATGAATTGGGTAAAGATTATTATAAAGGTATGCCAATTTAAATGATTTTTTACTCATTATTATTCATGTGTGATAATTTTTTACTCGTGATTCACTTGCAATGATCCTTGGATCATGGTAATACCATGTTAAATATTGTTTCCACATATCCATGTTATGATAATCATGCTTTAACATTCCTTTATGTTCATGTTTCTATAATGATATATTGATTTCACTATTTCCTAACATGTACTGTAATCTTCATTTTATTCTTTGGTTACTCCCTTACTAGGCTTTATTGCAACCCATTTCTTATGCATGTCCTCAGGTTATCTCATGAAATGTTATGTATAAATGAATGTATGTGGTCATGTAAAGGAAGTTTTCAATAAAGATGTCTTATATCATGTTTTATGTCGTTATGTATTTTTCCTAATCCCCAATGACATAATACCTCACAATATTCTAGGTTATGTCAAACGAATGTTTTATGTAATAATCCATGTATAAGTGTGTACTAAAAACATGGTTGTTATACTTTGGTTAATCACATTCACTTTACAAAAAATTAACTAGGATTGGAGTATGATAGTAACTAACATGGATACAGAATAAAATTAGAAAATGAAATTTTATAATCAATGAATTAAAAATAATGTAATAAGTTTAACCTAGAGTATCATATTTTAAAACCCACAGTGTCATAGAGGGTGAAATACTCATATTGACATATTTATATCTATATTTTAGAAATTGTGAATGTAATATAAATTTTAGTATTTGGTTTAAATATTATTGTGGAAAAACATATGTTAAAATAATATATAAAAAAATATTTCTTATGTAGAATAAATTGGCATACATAATCTTTAAAAATTGGTTATATATTCCAGTTTTGGTGGATAATGTGATATTCTTATTCATTCAAAAAGAATTGAGGATAATATAAATTAAATCACTATAATAATAGATATTTTAATAGTGGGTTATATTTATCGATGATATTATAGTTATTTTTTAATCTTAAGTGGAATATAAGAATTGTTTTTTATATTTAGAAATATGTAGTTTTTTATTTCTTTTATAGACATGTAATCAATCATATAAAGTACATTGAAAAATAGTTTCTTGATGTTGTTTTTTTAAGTAAATAATTAAGAACATGTGATTTGGGGATGGATAGGCCATCAGTATAAAATGATGTTTAAATTTGAGAATTTTTTATTAGACAATATAGTTAACCATTGGATTTATTATTTATTTATTATATTTTTAGAGAACATCATCGAGTTTTTCTAATTTTGGTATATAATAGAATGTATTTACATTGTAACCTAAAAATTAATACTTTTTTAGGACAATGATAGATTCTATATTTCTATTAATATATTGTGTATATGTGGTTTGACAAAATGGAAATTCATGTGGATTATGGAATGGTATATTTTGGAGAATTTATGATTAGTAAATATAAATTAATGAGTAAATGATTATATAAATGATTAATGTTGTTTGATTAAATAAAATTAAATTGATATAGCTTAAAAGAGAAATCTGGATTTTATATTAGAATATATATCATCAATGATGAAAATATTAATAATACATTCACATATATTCATAAGTGTGTAATAATTTTAATTATGAGGTGAGAATGTTTTTAAGGGGGTAGGAAGTAATGACCTATTAATTTTTAATATTTCATTTTGATTCAATAATAAATTATAAAATTACTTCCAAACACAATACCAAAATAATACAACCAATATATGTTAGATAAAATATTAAAATACATGGTATATAAATATTTAATTAAAATAAAAAATACATAAAAAAATTTATTTTCAATAAATAATATTTTAGAAAAAAAAAATTCAATTAATGTTCTTTTTATTTATATTGAGTATTTTAATTTTGAAACAAAATGTAAAATTAAGAATATAAAATTTCAAATAATTTCTTTCATTTTTCAATTAAGAATGACGATGATAGGTTAGGAATAATGTTTTTTATTTTTCTAAAATTATCAATTTATTATGAATAAAATTAAAATTATGATTTTTATAACATGCTAAAATTTATAGAATTTTCATAATAAAAGAAATAATTATTCATAAATAATTTTTTATGAAACCCCATTTTTATAATGTAAATATATCATTTAAAATTATTATGTTAAACTTATAGCGACTTCGTTTAACTTTTTTGTAATGAATGTGACTCAATGAAGTTCTTAAATCCCTTAGCTATGATCAATAAGATATTTATATAAAACCCAAACCACACTAATTTCAAAAGTGTACTATAGTGGAAGCATGATATTGATCCCACAGAGAATAATGAACATAGTGATGGAATATTTTGACTAATGGTTAGGTCATCCAAATATCATTTTAATTTTATGTAATCATTGAATCATGGTTTTTTATTCAGACTAGTATAAGGGATAATGGTAAATTTTAATGTTAGGAAAAAAATTTAATCCCTACTCTATCAAGGTATAATAAAATATAATAGTCTACAATGTGGTGAAAAGGTCACTAATTGATTATGGTCTAACCAATTGGTTATACTTAAGGTCAAACTGTTATTTAGTCTATATATATTCAATAAGAATTCTGTAGTAATATTAGACTATAGGTATAATGTATGACAATATATTGGTCCTTTATCACTCAACTCGTAGTAGTTCATGGTCCTTCAGTTGTATCTCACATGGTTAGATTAGTGAAATATAATGAAAACTAATTATTTTTTACATAATTACTAGTTATAATGTTACCAAGATTCAATTCAAAAATTCATTACATTAAAAAATACCCACAATCTGGACAACAAACCCTAATTTAATTTTCTGTGCATAATGGTATTTCTTTAAGTGGTGAAATTGGTAAACAGCTTTACATAAAAAATAAAAAAAATAAAAAACAGCAATCTAAATGATTTTAATGTATTCAAATTCAGAAATTATTAAAGAAATAATAAAGAACACAATTATAATTCTTGTTGTATCGAAATGTTTCTTGAAATAAACCATTGGAATTGAAATATGAAGATATTGAGACTTTGAATTGGTATGAAATAACAATATAATTATTAAAACAATATAGTAAATCAAATACAACAAGATGGAAACTATTTGTGAATTGAATGAAGATGAAAGTGGAAAATTTATACATCCACCCCTGCCCCATGTTCATTGAATGGGGTTCGCATATATAGAGAGTTGAGAGTTTCATGATTCATAAATAATTAACATCATAAAAGTGATTTAAGTCATTTTACCATTATTTTTACTTTATATGTAATTATATTTTACATCATTTACTTAGAATCCATAAGCATAACTAAAAATATTTGATCTCAAGGATTTTATGGAATAAATCACTGGAGAGATTCATAATTCAAAATTTTCAATTAGTTATTTGAGATCTTATTCTATACATGATTCAATTCTTATAAATAGATTTCACTCCATTGAAAAATCTACTATAAGGTATGATTGAGTAATAAAGGTCATATACTTTGGATTTACATTGTGTAATATCCATGTTTCCTATTTTCCTACACATCTTCTTATGAGTATTGAGTCCATATTAATTGTAAAAATATTGTGATCATCCACCATCATGGGAAAAAATCATTTAATAGAATCCTAATAGTTTTGGATTCAATAACCAATTCAATTTTCATCACCAATTTTCATTTCCTTGATATTTTTCCTTAAAATTTTACCATATGTATCTTCTACCATAAAATAATAAAAAAAAATTATATTATAAATGAATATCATATTCAATCACTTGAAATTGGATTAAATTGAATATAAAAAAATTTAATTTATTAATAAAAATAGAGATGTTATATAATAACTTTTTAAATTTTTTCTCCACTTTTGTAGGGCTTATATATATTCTATAGAAGGTTAATCTTCCAACGTATCATTATTGAAACATCCTTTTAATTCCATTAGGTCTTGAGGAAAAATATAGAATTTTATTTCACAATGGATGTATCTTTTTAGTGAAATTTGGTATCCAAAAAAATAATTAAATTATTCCATATTGTTAATTAAAAAATAGGGTATAAATTCATCAATGATCAATGTTACATGACAATAATGTTTTCCACCCTTCTAATTAGTGTGAAAAAACAACATTGTGTATTCCTTATAATGATTCGGATAATTGTATTCTCCAACATAACACTTAAAATATTTATACTGGGACACCTTTTTAATTTTAGTTCATCCTTCATCTCACTTGAGTTTCCCTATTACTATAATAATTTCTAGATTCATCTTGATTCCACATGAATTTTTCATATAATGTATTAATATAAATTTGAATTTTTATAGTATCAGTTGGTGGGAATTTCATATATGGCCTTGAAACATGTACAATTCCTTTATCTCGTTGAAATACACTCACCTCCGACCAATGAATTCACCATATGATTATATATACCCTTTAAACATGAAATAATATAACAATGTTATTACTAATTTAGTATAAGGGGAGCAGATCATTTCAAAAACCAATATCGTGTTGAAGAGTGTAGTTCACAATTATATACCAGTCCATTACATAAAATATTCTTACAATATTTCATAGTGGATTCCCTCTGATTTATATTATAAAACCCCCAGATTGTGTATTCCATTAAAGATAATATAATTTTTTATATCATGTTCCACACATAACATAGAGCATAAGTGAAAAATGAAATAATATTATTTATATGATAAAATTATGTTGTAGTGTTTCCATTTGTGAGTATTGATAATATTTAATACATTAAAAATATAATTATAAAGGTAATTCATGATAAAAATTTAATGGATAATATTCTAGAAATAAGGACTCAATTTTAATTAATGATGTTTTATGCTTCAAAAAAACCTTTTCGTTGAAGAGTGAAATTATATGTATTTGTGAGAAAATATTATAAAACATTTCATATAAAATGGGAAATTATTTTGAATAAATAAACAAAAAATTTTAAATCCACATTTAAAAATTATCTTACATCCAATATTGTTTTTAATATGATTGATATTTTAACTGAATAGTGAAAAATTCTATTTTTACATAATATATTCATTATGTTTTATCAATTTTAAGTTATTCTTTTTATTTTTAAATTGTTTACATTTAAAAATATTTATTTTATTTTAGTAATAATCCTATTAAGTTCATTTTAATAAAATTTATCGATGATTTTTTTATAAAAATATTTTAATCATAAATAAAATTCAATAAAAACCACCCATTATTACATATTGAAGGTTCATTTTCATAATATATATTGGAACATATGTGAATTTAATTAGATAAAAAAACTCTATATTTATAATCATAATAATTAATTTTACTTCAGAAGGTCATCTTAATTTTTTTCCTACTGTATAGTGAAATTAGTAAAAATATATCCCCAATGTTATGGTTATAATATCACTACAAAGGTTTTAATATAAAAAGATAAAGGTTAATGTGACAAAAAATAATATTCAACACCATTGGGTAGTTATATTTACACCATACAATTCTATAATTCGAATATGAGTCAATTTAGATTCATTTTTCAAAAAAAATATTTAATAATATTTTATAACCTTGTAAATTTATAGTTGTACTGCTCTTCATAATTAGAAAAAAAGGTCTTCTCAAAACCATGGTTCTTCATACATTATTATCGATTTATCTTAACCTAACCATAAAGAAATAATATCCCAAAAATAGTTACACATGTTTTATAGTTTTTTTGTTACAAAAATACCAACACTAGTGTCCTTAAGAGGATGTCTAAGGGATTTTATTAAAAGGATATGTAATGTTTTTAACCCATTTGTTTAGTTTTAATTTTTGTTTTACATATATTTATATTTTTCATTAATTATAAAATAATATCATTAGTACCCTCAATATAGTTAAATGATGTAATGATTATTGAAAAATAATAAACCATACATTTAGTACATTGATATCACCTCATAGTAGATGGATATCCATTTCATAACCTAACCATCTATTATAAAACCATATAGGTCAACTGTCTTTTGATAAATAGATATATAATAAATTTGATCATAATATTCTCTCATTAAATTTATCATAATTAAAAACCTTCTTAGATGTATCAGTTCTTAACAAGTTCTTCAAACCCATGGAGAATTAAATGTAAGAAAGGGTAAACTCAGATTGACAGTGACGGTAAATAAGGGAGATATCACAGATCAAATAAGAATAACATGACTATATAGATATTAGTACATTATATTAAAATTTTATATAAAAACATTTCATATCAGATTATTTAATTTTGAGTCATGGAAAAATTAATTGATTTTTGTAAGAGGTGAATCATAAAGGAATAAATGAAGATGATCAATCATAGCAACACATTGGATTAATACATGAATATATGGAATATATCTAAGAATAAAAAATCATTTCAATAGTAGTCATGTTTCTCTTCCAGGTTCATCATAGAGAAATGAGTTCACTTCTTAAACCATCATACAATTTAATGTGCACTCCCAAATATTTCCAATTGTACTAAGTCCTTTACTTGAATGGGTTCTTTGAAAATTATATTTCTATTAATATCATGATATATCAATAATTAACCAATAGATTTGATGGAGATATAGGTCCCACCTATCACATAATAAAAATAAATTATATAAATTACGCAAGATAAAAAACAATTCATCATTTTATAACCCATGAAAACGAAAGAATTTAATAAACATTTCTCCATTGAAATACAATTAGAAAAGAAATTTTATTCATAAATTATATAACGTAACCATTGGTCATGCATTGTGGATATATCTAATTTTAGGATAATATAGTAATTTTTTGTAAGGAATAAGTTCTATTTTTTCATAGAATTACATCCATTTATATATACTTCAACTGGTTGTCATTTTTGAATATATTCATATTGGTGTAACAACCCATAAAAGAGGTCGTTGAGTATATCTCACCCCCATTCTAGTGAATGGTTAATAATCTCTTATTGCACACCTATTTTGACACTCCAAGGTTGTATGATTTACTTAATTCACATTTTCACCAAAAACCATTTTGATTTATTTTAAAATGTAATGATCATTTCTGACCCAGTTAATGCATAGAGTTTCATATATTTGAAGTATTGTGTAAATATGTAGACATATTTTAAAAATAATTCATGATAATAAGATATCTGACTATGATTAAAGTTGAGGAGACTATGGTTTATAGTTCTCTTTTTTGGATGGAGCCATAAGGAACCATTTTAATGTTAAATGGGATATAAAATCAATGAGTGGCCCCAGTATAAGAAAAACGTTATAAGATATGAAATATGAATACTAGTGATTATAACTAACCATCTATCTTATACCAAGATTAATAATCTATACATGTTTAAATTTTTGAACATATCAAATTAGATTAATATGAAGTCCAATGTAATTATATGTGAAAAATAAATTCACAAATAAAATGATTCAACATCCTATTGACCATGAATGTATGATAAGGCACATAGGGAAATACCTTAATGGAATAGTAACATGTTTTACATGTGTTGAAAGAGAGCATCGACCAATAAAAAACTGATTGACATGTTGAATGGATGTAATATCATGAGAAGGATTAGCAGGGTATGTGAATAAGGAATAAGAAATTTTACATTTTATATATCTAAATATGATTAATCTATATGTAATATATATTAGGAATTAATTAGTTTACTAGTTACCATTAAAAGTGAATATGATTATATTGATTTTGAAAAATCATGAGATATGATTTATATTTATAATTATATGAAGGATGTAAAACTGAATAAAACAAAAAATATTTCATAGAAGATTATTAGGTATAGTTATTGATGTACCTATGTACTAGTTCTTATTATTTATGATGTATTGGAATTTATTGATATTATTTTTACATTAATGGTTTATTCTACAAATATTTAATATAATTTTTTATGTGGGGATTATAAAATATAATGTATCAGAATATATGATCATATGTATAAATGACCTCTCAGATTAGTGAATCCTTATATATTGAGTTAATTAAGTGGGGAGACTATTTTATTTTCTATAAAAATAATTTATTCTACATAGATAACAATGAATGCTAAAAATTATTATAATGCTAATTTTTTAAATATTTCCCTTATATTTTTTTGATAATGTTAAATTATGATCATAATAGTGTTATCCTTATATATTTTCAATGTTTTATATAATTTTAATTATGCAATTTTTTTAAATAGGGAATCATGTGGGTCCAACATAAAAAATTAGCATTCAATAGATATATGGTGTATCAACCCAAAACTGAAAAGAAATAAGGTCACAATTCCATCCACTAGTGTATATTTTGTCCTTGTAAAAATATTATTTTATAGATAAATATTTATAATTATATAGAAATAATGATTTCGTTAATTGTTTTAAGAATATATGATTTCTTGTGACATGATGTTTCAGGTCATTTATGAAATGATTCTCATATTTTGGTGAGTAAATGATTGGGGTCGTATACATGTTAGTATGCGACATTACGATATATGTTATGATGTTTGGGGATTAAATATAAAAAAAATTTGATTGAATTTGATTGAAAATTTTTTGTGAATATTATTATGAATACATTTATTGGTTTTATTGATTCGTTATTTATGGATTTATTTATATAGAATATTTGGGGTATTTTTTTATGTTTTAATAACAAATGTGTCAATCCTTAAAAAATGTTTTATTCATATTATATTGTACCATATCATATAAAAACATTCGAATTTATTAGGATGGATTAAATTCTCAATGTTCTATAGATCCTATTGTATTTTAAATCATTATTTTAGTACTTTAGGATTGCGAAATTCATCTTTATCATGATTATGTGCATTGATTGATTAGATCAATTATATTGAATGGGAAAAATATACTATGAAAACATTTCATATTTTCATCCTTGATGAGAGAAATTATTATTCCTCAACTTAATAAAATGATACACCACTTTATTATTATGTGGAGAGTAAAAAAACACGCAAGGTGAATTTTTAAAAAGTCGTTATGGATTTTAGGTCTTATAGATGATCAGGAAATATATGTTTTGAAGTTATGAGATAAAAATGTATGTTCCTAAAAAAAATGTATAATAAATAATATTTTTAGGAATTATAACTAGATATATAAAAATAAAATTTAAACAAGGGTTGTATAATATAACATTATGTAGTTTTAATTTCCACTAAAATGAATACCGTGTTTGTGAGTGTGTACTATAATAACTATTGAGCTTAAACGAACAATGAAATAAAATTATTCAAATATGACCATTTATACCTTGTCATTTAATTGGGGAGTATGAATTAAAATATTTTTGTTATGAAATATCATTAAAATGATATTTTTATATAATTTTTTTTACTAATTCATTGGAAATAAGGTATAAGTTTTTAGAAAAGTCATTATATGATTTAAAAATTAAATTCCTTTAAAAATGGTTTTAATTATCATTTGGGGGGAAATATTTTAATTAATTTCATCCGTATATAGAAAATAAAATTGAAAATTAAAAAAAATGTTTTAATTCATTATGTACAAATTACCTTATATTGAATATTTAACACTTTTCTGAAAATATAATTTTTTGAATGAATAGTGTAAAATAAATATCTTTTAAGAACAACGCCTTGTCATTTCATAAATTTAAAATGTTAAATTAGATTTTAAAATATTTTCAAATTTAATTTTTTTATTAATATTATGAATAATTCAATTATGGTGTTAAGAATCATTATATTATCGATTTTGGAATAAGAACATTCTATATTTAAGAAGAAATGTTTTCTAAAATAACTAATATTCATCATTTTTTGTGGTTTTGTTTTTAATTTATAATTTAAATATTTTATAAATTGAATTTGATAAAAGGTATGATTTATTTTTAATCATATTAATTTATACTAGGTAAAATCTTGTACATATTTTTTAGTCATAATTATTAGTAATAAATAGTTAAAATATGTTAACATAATAAAAGTTAAAACATGTTTACCAGACATTAGTCTAAAAATAAAAGGTTTACAATAACTAAACAACCTGATTGATACAAATTTTTTGGTTTAATGTTTTTCATAAATTTATTACCTTTGAATTTGAGTTCTTTTTTATCTTTTTTCCCTCAAAAATGACTTTTAAAATATTTTAAATGTTAGAAATATAAATTTTTTTACATCCATTCAATTATAATATGTATCATCCTCCCATAACTTATTAACACAGTTTCATCCATTATGTCAACCAAACCCTACAAAAAAATCTGCAAAAACATCATTATAACTGTTTTATAGGTTCTTATATCCCACAATGAACAATCGATGTTCCTTGAGAGGATATCTAAAGGTGTTATTTTAGAGAAGAGGTAATCTCACCTGAACCGATAACTTTCTTTTTACATTTTCATTAACATCATCTAAATTTATGGTATTCATCATAAAATAATATTTTCATTAAAGTAAATATAATTAAATTTCATTATGATTATGTATCCCTAGTTATTCTCCCCTTTTCTCACAATTGGGATCTGAATGTATCGTTCGCGTCAGCGTACAACCCACTATTACCCTGAAGAAATTACATTCATTTTATATATCCAACATTAAAAATTGATTCAAAAAAATATCTAATGAATAACTTTTATATTTATGGGACAATTATTCTTCCATAAATATAATATCATATATAACTTATTAACTTCAAAAACATTGGAAAATTATTACATTTCTTGTATGTACATATGGACTATGACCTCCAAGAAGTTATGTGATCCATTATTTATTAACAATTTACAAGGATAGTAACCATGATAAAAATAATTAATATATATTATATGTATTATATATAACTAATTACATAGATTATTCTTATTATTCATATTTGAAATATTCCATCCATAAAAATTTAAAAATAGTGTTCAATCGTGCGTACGACCTACCGTCTCTATGAAAAATGTAATACCTTTTTCAATCAATAAATTTTGTGGATGACACTAAATATAAATATAAGGAGTAAATATACTATGAATATTAGGGTTAAAAACATAAATATATATTCAAACAATATTCAATGTACAAAAACCATAGATTCCATATCAAAACATGCATTAGAAAAAAAACAATTTACACCCAAAAATGGTGACAATGATTTATTATTAATAAAGAAGGGATAATATTTAGTAATAAGATCATATATGGTATTATACATATGAATATACTTAATGAATAAATTAATAAAATGATTAAAAGTATTATACCTGAGTTTATGATTTTTTAAACTAATGTGAAACTATGGTAAGAGGTTTCATTACATAATTTCCATTAATTAGGTTACACATATACATAATTTAAAATATTAAACCATGTTAATGTTTCAATTGACATCATATTATGTTATTTTTTATTTAAATATTTTTATTTATGTTTTTTACACACGATTACTTTTTTTATTACATAAAACATCAATAATACAATAATTTTAAGTTACTTTTTCTGAATTTCGATTTCTTTTATACATATTTTATATTACACACATATTTTATTTTATGGGGTCTATATAATACACAATTTATGAATTTATCCAAAATATATTTTTATTCTTGGTAATTAATTTTCCAATTCATGTACAACATTTCATTGGATTAGAATTTAAATTTTACCAAATATATAGTAATATACTTTATAATATCATTTTTTTGGATTTCATTTATTTACATTGATAATATATTATAATATATCCTTCACAAAATAAATATATTATCATATAATATAGATATTTAAGAAGTTAGAATGTTTTAATCCGTCATTTAATCTCATTTATAACATGAATTAAATAATTTTACTTTGAAAATAAAATATTATCAAATTTATCTTTTCAATCAAGTAATTTTCTTCTTCATTGTATAATGTGTTGAAAATTTTTTAATTGGTACTTTTTATTTACTCAGTTAACTTATTAAGGGAAAAGATATTTTCTTTTACTATTTATAAAGCGATGATGATAAATTTAAATATTTTTCGAAAGGGAAATAATTTACTTTAAAAACATTCCTAAGAAATATTGTATTTTTAACATATAAGGTGTTAATTGGAATTACCACCACCATAACCATTTTAGGATTTTTTTGTCAAATAATATATAAATTATCTCAAAAATAATTCTTTATTAAAACATATATTATTTTATTCACTAATATTACCCTCTATTCATTGAATAAATTTATTTTAATACAAAATATACTTTTCTCATGAATTGATAGTAATCTATCATCTCCTTATTAATTTTTTTTTCATTAAATTTCTCTTGAAAAATTATCATTCATATGACTTCCTTTCATAATATATTATATTACACATCAATATTTAAATAATTTGTATCATATATATTCTTATTTACGAGACTATATAGCATTTTCCAAAACAATGTTTTTGTAAGAATGTTATCTGATTGATTGTGGGAAATCATGTTATTCTATATTCCTTACTCAATAGGGATATTTTTGGACAGGAAATATTGTTAATGAATTCAATTGATCATTTAGTATATGAAGAATGCATTGGATATGCAGTGATGAGTGGGACACATAATTAGATACCCCTTTAATGCATCAATAAAACTCATGTGACAAAACATTGAAAAAAAATATTAAATTGTTTTTTATGTATACTAACCAATTTATTGAACTAACATGGAACATGACCCTTATGTTATGCATATCATTATGTCCAAAATCAAGACAAACAACATAATACATTTCAATAATTTGGAATCTTTTTAATTAGTATACATTATTTTATTACAAAAATATTATATATGGATTCCTTTTTTACTCGAGGTATTTATAACAAAAACGTATCTTTTAACTTATTTACATTATAATTATGATTATTACATATTTACTCACTGTATCATTAATTTTATATAACCCATACTGAGTTTTTTAGATCAACCATAATTTTTTTCTTCTTACTATTATATGAAGAAGGAATCAATAAGTGATTTTAGTGATCCCGAATACATACTTTCACCTTGATTTATATTTTATATATCCAAAAAACAATTAAATAATTTATATATAGAGTTATTCAAGTCTACAAAGTCTATTGGTCTATCTAAATGAGATCCCTCGTATCATATGCTAATGAAATAATGTTGATTCCATCTATAGGTTACTATAGGTAGGTTTATTATAGATACTACATGAACAATAATAATTTAATTTTTTTTAATTAGAGTTGTCTATTTTGATTTCATTATGGTCCAACCCCAATGTGATATTGATCACGCATATGTAGGATTCTTCTTTATATTGAGTATCCCTTCACAAGTCATAATTATTCATCTATTAAAGGAGTAATATTCCACTGATCTTCTCCTCCAGTGTTATTAGTCAAAAAACAAAGGCATGCCCCATGATTCTCCTCCATGATAACCATTAAATACCACCTGGATATTGTCTATCCTTGTATATAATCATACAAGAAATAATTCAATATTGATCACTCTCTTGACATGGAAATGAGGTTGCATCCATTTCATCTATATCAGTGTTCTTGAAAAAAAAAATTATCATTTATAAATATTTATTAAATGTGAAATAACTCATAATAAAATCAACCCACATTATTCATGTCTTAATTAATATTTTCTTGTAAGTCTTATTCTATTATTTATAGCACTAGTTAATAGAAAAAAATAAATTGGGTGAATAATAGTTTCACAATTGTATAGTATTGATGAAACTAATCATTAAAATCAATCACTTTAATATTATTGCATAAACTTTTAAATAGTCACCATTTATAATTTTTTATTTTATAAAATATACATGTTGGGACTTACATGGGGGAATTTCTTTTGTTAATGGTGGTACCAATGAAAAAATTATATTGCATATTAAATTGCTTGTATATTCATGGATTAATTATTAATAAATATATTATCAAAAGATAATGGATCTTTTTCATAACATTAATGTTAAGATTTTATTATTGTATCCATCACATCAAGTTAATATAACAGTTTTGGGAAATAACAATAACATTGAAGTATTATGATATTATTATAAAATACATTTTATATGCCCAGATTTAATCAATCTGATTGGGACATATATGATATAGTATATGAGTCTATATGGTATTATAATACTTTGATGAATTATCACATGATGTTTTAACACAGTAATCTCCAGGATAAGAGTCTATGATAATAGACTAAATGGTAGGAATTCCACAAATCAAATATTTAATTGGATATAATGATCTATAAATGGATTTATTGATACTTCGACTAGACAATATTATTGATGGATATCTCGAATCACATACATAAATGTATTGAAACAAATTTGGATAATATGATCTCATAATGAAGTGGGATATATATGGGTCATCACAAGTAATATTACATTAAGGATTAATATCATAATTGATTTTTCTCTTCCATTTTGTTGTGAGGGGATATCTAAAGACATTTGATTGAAATAGAACTGTCATAAAAATTCATGTCTATGATAGAGTATTGACATGTTTATTTAAGGAAGTCCAAGAAATATAAATCAACCGTAAGTATTGTTGAAATAATGTAGGAACCATTTTTTATGAGTTATTGGGTTAGAGGGGCTATATTGCATAGTGAGAATCCATATGAGGTTCCCATAATTATGAAATTTTCTTCTATCTCAATGGTAACAATGTTGTGATATAAGTCATTGATCATGGAATCTATGTTAATTATACAAATAACACAATGAAAAATCTTTATAGTGGGCCACACACTATGTGTATCCATATTCACTGTTAAATTCATTTAAAATTTAAAATTTTTAATAAATAATGTTCCAGAATTATAGTCAAATAATTAACTACAATTCATTGGTCATATTAATTTAATAAAAAATTAAAAATAATACATATATATGTTGAATATTAAATATATATTTCTTCACTATGAAATTTATCATTATAGAAATATGTATCATTAAATTATCTATTTTTTACTCTTTTAGAAACAAACAATAATTCATTCTGATATATAGATAATAAATGAATATTTATATTCCTTTTGGTTAATAAAATATTTATTTATTTATTGAAATTGAAACATTTTAGTATTTATTTATTAAATAAATTATTTTTCAATGTTAAGTAAATGTTAATGAGGATTGCCATGTTGGGTCAATAGTCTATGTTACCAGAGAAGTCCAGGAGCCGGTCAAAACCAGTCCTAAGAAAAAATTTATTAAACAAAATAATATAGAGTTAGAAAACAACATTATTATTACAAGACTGAGAGCACAAAGAACCATACATATCCGCCTCCACAAATGGAGAGCAATAGATGGGGGTCATAAAAGACCATCCCATATCCATTATCATGATTTCCTTCTTGGAAAAAGCATCTGCCACATGATTGACCTCTCTGAAGGCATGCGAAATAAACATATTCATTCGACTATCCTGATCGATACATTCAACCCACTTTGGAAGTATCCGCCAAGGTACATTCCACGTTCTTATTTGTAAATCTTGAACTACAAGTTGGGAGTCTGATTCAATCCAAATCATATTCCAATTATAAAGGGTAGCATACCTGATCGTATGAACAACCACCCATAACTCAGCCTCAAAAGAAATAACAATTCCAGTGAAATGATAGAAACACCCTTTCACAAAGCCACGGTACATACGAAACACTCCACCACACCCCGATAGACCAGGCGTGCCAGAAGCAGCTCCATCCACATTAACATTGAGCCATGGGCTGATCAGAGGAATCCAACAGATAAACCTGGTCATTTTCAGCTTTCGGGGATGCACAGAGACCCCAAGAGATCACAAAATCTGTATGTCCAAAACAGTGTTAGACATCACACCAGATTGATCCTTCGAGGCAGAAAACACCTCCTGATGAATCGCAGTCATAGTAGCCCGTAAGGGGGACATTCTGCCTTCAAAGGCTGCATTGTTCTGAGCATTCCAGATGGCTGCAATTACAGCCGCAGCATCCACCAAAAGAAAATTATGTACCTGTTCGCTGCAGCGGATCTCGGACAGCTTTGCCAGCTTTTCCATCAGAGGCATGCGCTGCACTTGCAGCTCAAACATGTCACACAGATAACCCCAAATCCACCAAGAATTTTCACATTCCATGAACAAATGATGGACATCCTCTTCAGCAGACGTGCAGAGATGGTAGGCAGATGCAAAAATGACACCGGACCGCTTCAGCTGGTCATGCGTCGGAACCCTGTTTTTTCAAATGTTCCATATAAGAAGGAAGCGAGAAGGCTGAATGAAGGAGGATCTGTATTTCTTGATCCATGCAGGTGAGGTATAGGATCCCCCACAATCCACCTGATAATGATCCCTACTATTAAATTGACAATTCCTGTTATGCTTCCATATTAATGTGTCACAATCCATAAACTCATAATCCTGAATTTCCAGCTCATACTAAGAAGGTATTATGCTGTCAAATAAATGCCTATGAGACGTAAAATCAGCAATGGAGAGATTCCCCGCACTAGGAGAAATTTCAATAATATCTTGAATTGGTCGATCAAGCCAGATCGTGTGCTAGCAATTCGGTTTAGATTCGCGACAGACTAACCACTTTTAATCCCTCATAATCTGTTTAAAGGCGCACTTGAGAGGATCCCACATAGATGAAGCAAGGTAGTACTTGTAACCACTCATTATCCTTCCTTTGAATCGGTTAACTACATACTCATGAAAATTATCATTGGATATAAGACCCCAATTGAAATTCCCAATGAGGCCATCATTAAAAATCCTTAGATCCTTGACCTAGAGAGATCATCTCAAGAACAATAACTAGAATAAAGATATATTGTAACATTTTAGCCTAGGTTCCACCACACGGGTTCCACGAGATGCTCTAATACATTTCCTCAGGAACACCTCCTTGTATTCTAGAGGGTGATGACTAGAACTGAGGGTCTAACGAGGTAGTTAGGGAGTTTATACCCCTTTTACCATATTAATTCGTCAATCTGAATAAAACTAAATTACAAAAAATGTAAAAATATCAATCACCAAATATCACCATGAATCTCATTACTTTCCCCCAAAACTGAGTAAATTCCCACAAACCAATAAAATAAATATATCATCCGATAATAGTTTCATGTGCCAAAGGAAACCCAAAATTGAGAGAAGGTGACTATCCCCAAAATAGGTCCTGACATCAAACCAATACCCTCATCCTTACTACAATACAAATCCATACCTAGCTATATATCATATATTTTTTTCATTTTACTAACCAACATTAATGAAATCTACTCAAGTACAACAACCTAAGTAGGGTGTGAATACACATTAGTAGGCCTCCTATGGTGTTTTAAAAATTAATATCCATTCTAAAAAAATATGTAGATGTATTATTAGTAATATGTATGGTATAAAAAACAAATGTTTCCAAATTAAAGAGTATTTAATTAACCATAAGGGACCTTTGGCACATGTGACACAAAGATAATCAAAAATGCATTGGCCCATGTTGATTGTATGAAAAATATACCATATAGGATACAAAATAATTCTTAATTGGAATTAATTAATAAATTAAAAATCAAGGTATTAAAGAGAATCAATCCATGTACACACATCTTGTTATATGTTATGTTCTAAGATCATCTATCCTACAACCAATCCATGTACAACATTTTGGGTTCGTAGAGCATCTTTCCAACAACATAAATGTTAATACCCTAAAAGTAACATATATCATCACTCTAGCCCATTACATTGATTATAAGACACAATCAAAAATTCCAATCCATTCCATTATTCATTCTATCAAAATATAATCATCACTAACTTTTAAACAAACAACAAAAACATTAAGTGTTCACCATTCCATTTAATCATTATGCACTATTCACAATGGTCTAAATTTCTAACAACATTAATTGCATTTCATATTCAACAATTTAATTATTGAATCATCCGTGACGACTATCATGTATCAATTAATGTCAATTTCACTACACAAAATCCACTGTTTTCTATGATAAAAGTCATTCAATCAAGACAAATTTGTTTAAAATCATAATACCCTAGTTATATCATGTACAACCCATTACACATTTTTCAAGGGATTGGAAAACCCATTTGGAGGCCTTAGGCTGGTCTACTTATCATTAATGAGCCTAATGTAATCTATGATAGGTATAACATATCATTTAAAGGAACCAAATATTATTTATAAGTAGTATAAAAATTGTAAATCATGTTATACCAATACTACACATCATATTCATCTGAATAACATTGTGATTATGTGGAATAAATTATAGAACACCAATATTATTCTCGAAGATGAACACATAGCCATCCTCAATCCCTAATTTGATCTAAAATGGCCTCAAACACCATTGAAAATAGATCCCTGGTTATAGGGATCATTATATTTATAATAAGAGAATCAAACAACCAAACCCTCTTCCGATGTATATGTGAAATATGACACATTAACATTACATGAACTCTTAATTATACTAAACAACATATAAAACAACGTATAATCAATGGATTTTAAAAATTTAACAACATGGGAGATCTTAAATCCCACTCTATATAACATTAGAATAAATGACAAGGGTATTAGTTTAGATCATATAATGTCTAGTTGGGGAAATGGGGAATAACCACTTATTAAGTGGAACATTATTTGATTTCATCATTTTCTAAAATTTTAAATAACATTGTAGTTGCCTCAGTCTATGTTGATCCAGGTCACATGTTATGATTTGGGGGACCACAACAGTTTGAAAACTCATCATGTTTCTATGTTGTAGCCTCTTTCTAAGAGGGGTTGAGCTACATGGTATCCTAGGAAATCCTCAAATTATTTTCTATCCATGATCTATATTCCACGAGCTTCCATGGTTATGGTGTAAAGTTATTATTAACCATTCCTTGATCATGCAATATATAAATTGTGGCCTCATTGTCAATCTCTTCGTATTCCAAACACTAAGGGATCCCATGGAAGAATTCCATAACGAAATTTAAAATTATATTAACCTGAATTAAATTGAAACATACAATTTTGAATGTTTAGGGTCAAATGTCATACCCTTAATATAATTGCTTCTCATTGAGATACACTTCCACGGTAAAGAGATAATGACACTTAGACCCATACAATATTCCATATCATATGTTTAATAAAAAACACTAATATACTATCACAACGCTCTGGGAAACTATACAGTCCCTCATCAAATATAATTATCATTATGATCCACAATACATATTAGTTCTCATCAATGGATGCATTGGACATAATCTAAACATCCTAAAAGTCAATCAAATGGGAATGGTCATGTTGATACTACCAATGATGTGACACATGGAAAATATTTTTCATTCCTCCATACAACTATGTATATTCCAATCAATACGCTACCAGTCCGATCCTCATTACAATCCCAGAAAATATAACATACCTTTCCACCATGTTACCCTAATTATAAATCTGAAAGTGAACCAATATTGGAAAAACATGAAGGAAAACAAAATCACCCATTATAAACTCAATATGTTGATGACATCAATTAGTGTTTTAATATTATATACTATATGTCATATACAAATGATTCCAAATCAACTAAATACATTATGATGTCCCCTAAATAAGGATAAACCACAAAAACCCAAATTATACTACAACCATACAGAACAACTGTGATATGTGTAGCCTACCATATTTTGACTCACATGTTTGTATCAAAATATTAACTACATAAATGTTGTTATAAATTAATCAAATATAACATTTGGGGGATTTACCCCAATCCACCAAAATCTAGGATGCATACCCTAACCATGTCTCCAAACAAATAGACAGTTTGTTATTATTTCTCATATATGTCAGTGTTAAATTTTTTTACACAAATCACCGGATTTCTGATAAATTTTGAGAATCTATTTTAAAATAATGATGTAAAACACAAATCACCATATGAAATGTTAATCTAAAGTACCCCATTAAAATGTTAAATATTTAAAACACATAACTAACTTAACTAATCAATAGATAATGTATCCCGAATTGGTGTGAATTGGGCTACCATAGAAAATAGGTCCACAATAAACCATATGTAATCATTTTTATGTGGATTTCAAAGATAATGTACCTCAAAATCCATTTTAAAATCGTACCTCTTAAACTATATAATGGTAAATCGATGTAACCTAACATATTTACATTTATTCAATATCTTAAACTACTGATGGTGGTAGTGCTATGTCTCAAAACTTGTGTCCTCTATCTTCGTCCATGTCCTCAAACACAATCTATTATGACCATGGTAAATTTTTGTCGAAAAATGATGAACCACCCCCATCGACACCTGAAACTATTGAATTAGCTCATCCCACATACAAGTTGTCACAATAATATATACATGTACCTAGATCATATCATCCTCATCAATATCCCATACAGGATGATGTACACCTCTATTAATTATTTTCTTCTAGTACATGTATTTTGAATACTAATATTTCCACTTCTGGACATGAAGGAGAAAACATGGAATTACAATCAAAGACCTGAGTATCATCTACTACTCTTACGACTATAAACCTATTCGAATAATAGTGAAATAATACATCATTTTCAATTAAGAACATAATTCATAGACCTCCTAATTTTGTCTCTTCAAACGTAAAAAATTAGAAAAATTGTTTTCCCTCCCTATCATATATGCATGCTCGATATACACATATTCATACCCCAATACAACATTAATGCATAATATTCGACCCCCTATGAGATAATATATTTTTGAGGCTCTTATGATGACATTAAAACAAACTATCACCATGTAGTTGATACCATATAAATTATAAGGTATATACCAATGAGTTAAAATATTGATCACTCATAGGATAGTTACATTAATCTAGAAGAAATTTCACTTATTAGTACATTTTGACTTGATCTCCTTATTTTAATACTTCCCCATGTTCTATCCATGACATTTCAATAAACAAGGCATACTTCCTAACTAATTCAGGTATGGAATGAACCTTTGTTTTGGTAAAATTCATCCTTATATCTTGGTTGGAAATCTCACACCCCATGTATTATTGAATCATTATTCCCTTTTTGATCACGCATGAGAGGGGTGCGTCAAAGTTGGAAAAGACTTCGATGAACCTTTTGTAGTAACCATATAATTCCAGAAATAAATAGCCATCAAAAAAATTATAGGAGATATCCCATAAAACAAATATTAAAACCTTATTAGGGTATACTGAATCACCTTATTCGTAGAAAATTTTACCCTATAAATGAAAAATTTTCAATCTAGAAATGACACATAGATTGATTGTATTATGCAAAATTCTATATTATTATATATTGTATGATTTCAAGTTGTTTTTCGTGATCATCATGATTTTGGTAGTGCACCTATAATTCATAAATAAATACATTAAAAAATTAATAAACATTGTATGAGTTACAGATTCGTTCGTTCAAATCCATAAACACTATAGGAGCATCTAGAAACCTAAATGAAATTATGATAAAATAATATAATTTATACATTCTTCTAAAAGATATCATGGTATATTAGAAGGTATAATCATCACCAGATGAAACCCTAATCCCAAATAAGTCATGGAAAATACACTTTCTCTCATTTACTAATCAAAACGATCATCAATTAATTATAGAGGATATTGATTTTTAATCATATCATGGACAAACTTATTGTAATTGAAAAAAATGAAATGTTATATAATCCATTTTAGTAAACAAAACTATAAAACCCTATTATGAAATAATCAAAACAATAACCATTTATCCTCTAAATACTTTAGTAATTATTTAATCTCTTAATGTTTATCTAGATACATTTAGTAAGGTGGGATGGAAATAAGCTCAATTCTATGAATTCACAATGTTTTAAACTCAAACTATCACTTAGGTGGTATCCTTGAGTAGTCACCAAGTAAAAAATTTGGATATTGATATAATATAGGTGGAATGATATCATGCTACACTACCCCTTCCTCTAATATAAGACTCTTAACTCGAGCTATAATATCACCCAAATAATAGTGAACTGTCGCTTCATGACCTATATATATATCCCATTTCCCATGGTGGACATGTGTGCTTCTGTTAGGGGATGTCAATGTTAACTTTTTATTGTTATAATTGATGAGGGTATAATATGAAATAAACTAGTCTATACACTATTTTATGTCAAAACCACACCTCTAAATCACAAATAAGTGTCAAAGGAAATAGTACTCCCTAAAATTGACATAAAACCCCATTCAAATATATATAACCTTTGATCAAACTCCCAATGACATGATCAATGAATTGATTCAAAATAGGAACTCCACCTAAATATTCTAACCATATATAGGATGATAAGATAAAAAATAAGTATGATGTACTTTATTATATATGGCACAACCATGGGAAAAGATACATGAATCATATCAGGGATAATAGATGGACCTACCTCACTATCAGTGACAACATTCTGAATTGTATAGAGGTGAGTTGTCACTCTACTCAGAGAAAATGTATTAGCCCCATGTGTGGAATATAACTAACATTATAGATGATCTTTTCCTAAAGTAACAAATCCATCTCCATGATTGGTATGAATATGGGAACTCAAACTACCTTATATATACATAGTAGAAGACTCACTTCCAATGCTTTACATCATCTTAAGTCATACATCACTTATCATATGTCAATTGTTCTTGAAGAACCTTTTTATATTATACATCCTATCAATTTATCAACATCTCATTAATGGTCGAGGATATGGACCATGTATTTTACCTAGTCTACCACACTTATAGTAGAATACTCCATCCCTACTCTAAGTTGCTACGCCTTTCCGGGGCCAATCTTATCCACCATTTCCCTTATGAATGATCTAATAATTAAACATCCAACTATTATAAAATGTTTAACCTAATCACAAATTTGATACTCTGTGTCCCCAACTAGAGGCCTCCATTAGGTTTACCTCATATATGAGAGCATGATTCACCAACTCAAACAAAAACTAAAATTGGATTACAATTACCAAG
Source organism: Viscum album (assembly GCA_963277665.1). Lineage (NCBI taxonomy): Eukaryota > Viridiplantae > Streptophyta > Magnoliopsida > Santalales > Viscaceae > Viscum > Viscum album. The sequence goes on from CAUJRU010000070.1 coordinate 444,742, forward strand.
GAAATTATATCACATATAATCACATCCCCAATACATCTGGTTTTTGTTATCTCATATCTGGTCACCATTGGATACAAATATGGGAATCAATGAAGCTTTCAACATTTTCCATCGTTGACATGTCACTTGGGTCCAATGTATAATCTCAACATCTGTCACTTTCCTCGGGTTCATAGGGTAATATTTTTCGATGAATATCTACAATAATTCCTTCAATACCATGTAGTAAAAATAAAAATCATGAGTTTTATATTCCATTAAATTCTTCACTATTCATCATAACATATAAAATTCTAGGTTGACCATCTTCTCCAATGGAGTTTCCAATTGGTCTCGAATCATCTGATAATATTCAATATACACATATTTGTCCATAGGTCGACCAAATCGAGAGAATATTTATTATGGCTGATGCTTGACGACCCTCATTAGAACAATCATAGTCGACAAAAACCACCATGGTAATCTGTCAATAAATTTTTATAGTGATAAAAATTATCATTTAAATTATTTTTCTACCTTTCACACATTATAAATGGGGAATCAATTCCCACTACTAGATGTGAGTTCATAGAAATACCCTCCTTCCACCGCACTAGAAAATCCCATTGTAATAGAATCCCAATATAATGGAAAATTAATGTTTTAGTATCATGAAACACAATTAAAAAAAAGATGAAAATAGGAGGTTGCTATTATCAATAAAATAAAGACTCCGCATATATCATTTGAACAATTACAACTACATCACATTATCAACCGCCAACCATCCATATCATTGGCCATGAATAACATAGGGTAGAAAAGACTATAAAATTAAAAATTTACCATGTTAACCTATTTCAACCACTTCCACTAATATAATTTTATTCAATAAAATTTATAACAAATTTTTTTAAAATATTTTCTAAACCCCAATGAAATAGAATTTAATTTTTATTTACGATAACCCTATACATCATTTTAATTTAATAGGCCCCCGTATGCTTTCAAATGTGTTTCTAAACTAATTAATGTTATATATTTCTGTAATTAACTAAAATGATGCATTCTTACACTAAAATTATTCCATAGAATCCCAATAGTAATGTATCATAAACAAATAACCTCACATAATAAGTGTAACTCCCATGGTGAAATAAAATCCATCCATAACATGATAACATCATGAAAAACAATCATGACTTTAAAAATTTGGTTTCCCCCACACATGAGTTTGCTAATACTATGAACGAGATCAATTAAAAGTCTAAGATCATAATTTTCTCATATCTACCATTCCATGATTGTAATATAATATATCAAAAAGACCCTATGATACAACATTTTAATGTTCCTTCCTTTGTGTAACTAAATTAGTTCACCAGACTAGTTTACTACATGACTCTTGATATGCCTACCTATATACCAGAGTCTTCCATGTAGCGATGAGGATATAATGAGACATATGAGGCGACTTTTTTCACATTAATATAGTATGGTATCAAAAAATATAATATTAAATTATAATGAGGTTAATGATGATAAATCAATAACAATATCTATTCTTATCATAATGTAACACATAAATTATGTAAATTGCCACAAACTATTATAGATTATATGACATGACATAAAAGATTCATTTCCTGAAGAAAAACAATGTAATGGAATAGTGATAAGCCCAAAAATGGGTATTGATGCCGCCCTCACCCCATCATCCATCCATGAAACCAAAATCTCATTTCATCCATCTCTAATATATACATATCATATATCTTATCATGCATCCATGAAATCTACTCTGGTACCAAATTCGGCCCCTGAGGGGTGTGAGTATAACTATGTAGTCCATCGACCATTGGTGACTAAGGTATTATACAATCCAAAAAAATGTTTTTACAGAATTACAATATATAACATGCATTTTAGAGGAAATAATCCTAATTTTTATCATTAAAATTTATTTAATTAATTTCATTTTTCATCAAGTTCCTCGTAACACTTGATTCAATCAAGTATACTTCAACATATGCATGACATATAAAAATATTTCATTTGGATTTAACCATTTGTTACCATGGTTTTCCAATATATCATTCAATTCATGGTACGGAGCAGAATACTTATAATGACCCACATAATGTCTAATCATATGTTCCTATGAGATCAGTCCAGTAACCAACTCATACAAAAACATCAGGGGTTCTTTGAACATATATCCAGCAACCTAAATGTAATTTACCTGAGTTTTTTGGAAGTAAATTTGTATCTCTAAACTAAAATATGTGGATCCTCGGTCAAAAATAGCAAACCATACAATTATTCACATGGTCACATGTTCATAATCATTTACTATTTAACACACAAAAATAACAGTTTTTGTGGAGAATTCTATCTAATAAATTTTCATTGTTCACATTGGTCTAAATACTAAACACCATTAACCCTATTTCAAAAAAATCATTTCATCATTTAATCATATTCAAAAGTAATCAATTGTGTGTTATATATATTTTAACATTGTAAAATAACCGCATTTTACCATTCTAAATATACATACAATAAATACCAACTAGTTAATGTATATACACAACCAATTATATCATCTAAACCCCATTATATCATTTTCAAGGTATTAGAACAAATATTTGGTTTCCTAATGCCCATTCCATTTATGAACAATGGAATCGTGGTCATCTGTAACTTTTTTAACATTTAAATAAATGATTCAATCTATTATTCATAAACAACGAAACTGTTACCCAACACATTAGCCTAATAGATCACACCACATAAAAAATAAGAACATCAAGAAATTGGGATAGATCTTGTAGACCATATACCATATGCTAATAGAAAAAAATCTCCCAGCCTTGACCCTTGATTTCAACTAAAAACACCAAAATCCCAAACTATGTGGCCTCCCCTTTCTATGAGGAATAAGATCGTACATTTTTTTTGGGGAACCCCCCTGTTTTAAAAAGTAGTGCCATAGATATATGGATGAATTTTTCCATGAAGGGCTGAGTTCTATGGACTTCTGGGACCTCTTAGGATGTTGTGCTAACAATGCTCTACTATCAAAAAATACACACAATAATGGTGGGAACATAATTAATATCCCATAGAAATCAAAACATGTTTTGTAATTCAAATAGTTTAATATCCCATAGAAATCAAAACATCTAGTGGTCAATATACATAGAAAATATTAATTGCATGTCTCAATATAACCATCATCTAAGGAACATGTCCAATTGTGATTAATGAATATATAGTTGGTGGGAACATAATTAAATGCATAAATTTTCATGTGTATTACATGTTGAATATATATGTGTTTATCATTTAAAACCCCAAAATGAATTATACATAATTTATTATATTGTTCTATCTATATAAGTCATTCTCATTCACGAAAATTAAGAACCAATCAATGATCTAAAATAAGTTAATTAATTATGAAAAACGTAAATTATTTGTAATATTAAACTGAACAACATAATATTTAGCTAGTGTATATACTTTGTGTGTGTGTGGGGGGGGGGGGGGTTAGGTAATTAAATGTTTATTCATTCTCTATATTATTTCAAAACAACACATTTTGTATGGTTCTATTTCATGTTTTTACATCATGAGTATTTCCGGTGGTACATGCTCTTCTAGTAATGGTGTTCCACTAGTTATAAATATTGATATGAATCCTTTTTCTTAACTCCAAAACACCATATTGGCTAATATAGTGATACACAATTTATTCAAAATTCCATGTCACTAACTAGTACACAACAAGGACCATAAAAAATGTAGTGTGGAGGGTACACACCATGTTTCCTCTTGTGTAAATCTTGCATATATAAATTTGAAATTAATATATGTAATTCGTATATTTAATTTATTTAATATTACAAATAATGGGAATCTCTAAAATAGATCAATTACACAATTATGATAAAAAAATATATTAGTTTATTCAAATAACTTATATTAATAATGAATGAATATAGATGAAAACTAGTTATTTTTATTTATTTGTAATAATTATATTTTTTTGGATGATCATGATCTTGATTGATCAATACTTGTTTTGGGATTATTTTAATTAAATATATATTATATGGGTTTATTTTGTAATAATTGAATTATAAAATAATGTGGATGGTCTATAAGTCACGTCTCCATCCATTATTATATAAGGATCTAAAATCCTATTATGTGTTTTTGTAAATCCATATCGCTAGTTCCACTAACATTTGTGTGTGTAAATAAATGTAATGATTCGAGTTCCAATGAGAGAAAGTAGTTTAGAACATATGTTGAGTTGAATATAACTAAGGACATGCATATGTGAACATGTTTAACAGTGGTTTCAATCCAAGATCAATTCATGATGTTATTACCTTATGGTTAAGGGTTGGTTTATAATCAACTCAAAAAAACAAGTAGTACTAAAATATAATGATCATTCCGCCAATTTATTTTATTTATTTAAAATGTATTTTTTATTATTAATTAAATAGATGAATATATTTAAAAATTAACATAATGTAACTGAATTAACAAGCATGAAAAATATAATAAAATAAATGAAGAGTGTGTAAAATAGTTTACCTACACATTGTAAATTTATTATATAAAATCAGCATAATATTAACCAAAAATTTAAATTACCAAATAAATAAAAAATTTAGATAAGATCAAATCCCAAAGGATAAAATTTTGGTAAAAATACCCTTCTATGATCCTGATTATGATAATACTATATTTAAAGTGTCATTCATGTTATAGTAAAGTATAATTGAGTCTTAAAAATGACAATAGACACCCATGAAAATATTTTCATCAAGTGCAATATCCATAGAATATTCAAAAAAAATAAGAGTCAGGTGTTGATGAAATATATGTCAATACTTTCAAGATGTGGGAATCCACTAAACAGATTAAGGTGTTTTGTGTTTATTCTAATGGAAAGAAAATCTACCTAAATAAAATCATATAATTTACATTAGTATTGTATGTGATTTGAGAATTGTGAAATAGGCCCTTGTCTTTAAAAAATATATTGTAAATGGTATTCTAAATCCTATCGTGAGTCCTATTATTATTTAATAAAAATATTAATAGTCTAAAAATTCAAAATTTATTATATAATAATTTTTTAAATAATGAAAATGTATTTTAATTTAATTTTAATAATTATATAAAATTTAAAAAAAAACATCATACCAAGGTAATTATTTATAAAAAAATATTACATCCTCAGAAGAATTTTTTTTACAAGAGTACAAAATTATACGATACACTGAAATACAATAGGACTATTTTAACTATGTGTTGGAATCCTCAATACACATTCAACCACCACTATAAAAAACAAAAGAAGAAAATAAATCCTATAATATATTTATGGAAGGTACCTCTTATGACTTCTAAATTAGGATTCTAAAATTTTATAGAGAGTTAATGATGTGAAAATATTTAAATGGATGATTACATGAGGAAAATTAATATACATGAACATGATGAATTTACGTTCATTATTATGATAAATGAAACTATCACTAAACAATAATAGATTATATTGGGATTCATAAACCTAGATAGTGACCATAAAGTCCAAATACTAGAGTATTCTGAGCTACTATAAAAGATATACTTATCTATAGATCATAAAATATCCATTAATATCATCAAATAATACATATCCTTAATTTTCTCCACCATAATAAATAATGTTTTAATTAATAATACAAAATAACAACTCAATACTCTTTTATTCCTACTTTTCATGGGAGTTATAAATTTATAGAAACGTATTTCCTCACCCTATATAGAGAAAAACCACATAACTAGGATGATAAGGTCACCAAATTTTCAATTTCCATAGTTCATTTACAAATATCATTCAAGGATATACAGGATTCATTGTCCAGGTAAGGAATTGAAAACAATTGGCTTCTTATTAAACAAAAAATGTCACTAGAAGATAAAATAAAATAAATTAATAATAACAAAAGTGGAATATCCTTTTGTTATATTCATCAATAAATATTTATATATCTTGAAATCATAATTCAACAAAATGTGATAACAAATAAATGTATTCATATATAGTATACATTGATTTTTAGTAGAATTGCATGAATCAAATAGAACTCACGTAATTATATTAGGTTTTAATTCCATCATCAGCCAAGTAAGGGAAAAGAAATCAATTTTATATGTAGATATAATATACATATTTTTTATGTTTATCAAAAGGATATCTTGTATCTTAGGGTCCATTATATACAATGATACATTATTTAATTTTGAAATGAATGGTGTTTTATATATATTTAATGTTTTTAAACTAAAAATAAAATCTATATGACATTATGATATTTTGGTGATAGCATATCCTTATTCACATTAATTACATTTCCTTGGTTCAAATGTATCATAGTTACATGAAATTCACCCATAAAATACATTATAATAAACATAAAAAATGAATACATCATACGATGTAGTATCCTTTACATTCTAGTCTACTATGAATTGAATAAACATTGATTGAATACTTACTAAATCAGTTCAATGTATTTCTCAAATCAATGAAATTCATGGGATAAAAACTGATATAATTAATATGTTCGACATGAATAATTAAATAGATTGTTTCAGGATCGAATATAATGAAGAATAAAATCCCTTTTGGTGGTGGTGATAGTTTTTATCAGTTACATGGAAATAGTTTTGATGATCTCTACCATAATATACCATTTTTTTACGTATAATGATTCACTGACCCTCTTATGAATATTTAGGAATACTTATATTGAGACTATCTATCCAAAGGATTCTATAATCATTCAAAGGTAGGAATACATTTTTTGTTTCTTTAGTGATCAACTTTGATCCTTACTGTATTATGATGTATGGTTTTAAAATCATGTAATTGTAATTTTATAGTGCACAATTTATTTTATGATTCTATCAATAGTATATTGGAAATATATATGTTGTTTCTCCTATCATTGATCATTACATGATTTCAGGGATAATAGAAATGGTATCAGAGATTTCATCTTTGAGGAATCAATATTTGTATTTCATATTTTATTGACGAAAATATTTAGAGTAAATAAAAATATTTTTCATCAATAAATGTACATAAATATGATATCATATTGTTGAGATGGATTAGAAGATACGTTAGTTTGACAACACTATATGGACTACAAACTCAAGATTACATATGTTAAATAATGTAAATAATAATTGTTCGACATATAAACATTACAATGATTATATATTCTATTTCACATGTTATGAAATTTAGATTTTTTTAACACTACTGACATAAAATCAATTATTAAGGCAATATGAGAAATAAAATTGACATAAGATTTAGTGTTAATGTATTGTGAGGGGGGATCCCACATGGATGAAAATAAATATTATTTTTGGTCAAGTATGATATTGGTCCTCTACGACGATTTTTTCACCTCATTACCTAGGGAACTCTATAGGCGGTCATTGAATTCTCATGTTTTCCCTTTTGATATCAATTTTTAAGTATTTCCTTTCGCAATTCCTTCTAATTATGAACCACCCTTCCCCTATGTGTTGTGGAACTACATTGAGGGTCCTTGAATATTAAGATGTAGCATTATAAAAAATTCATATATTATTTATATTTTAATATATAGTTACATATTCCCATTGGTTGTAAATTATTTATCATTGAAAATGGTAGAGATTTTAAAATGTTATTTTCCATGGATAAAATAAATATTCAGTTTCTATATTTCATTCACATGTTTTGTAAAATATTTGATTTTTTATTTTTTTAATTGAAATTTTATATATGATTATTAAATATTTATATATTGTGAATAATGTGTTTCTTATATATATATATATATTATATTATACAATATATGGTTTTTAATTACATGCTAGTTTTTACTCCATAAGAATTATTTTTTCATATAACTAGACCTCAGTTTGTTTTTAGTTTTATAAACATCATAATTGTATTTGAATATAGTTACTTTATATTGGGTGAAATAGTTATCTTGAATTAAATTTTATCTGGATTAAATTATACATGAGGATAGAGATTTGGGATTATATAAACTATTGGAATGGAGGATCATTCCTTATTATATAATGTGAGGTTCTGACCAACTATTGGTCTATTCTTACTCGTGTGGTGATTGTAAATCTCATATAACTATTTAATCTTACATAAAAGTTTCATATAAATCTTGTACGATAAGTGTTTGGATATTATGAATATGTTTATAATATATTTTCTATGTGAATAGACGAAATATGTGGGTAGTTTAATGAGTTATAGAATAATGAGGTGAGAAAACGTTAATTTTATGGGTGGATTAGGGCTTACAAAATATCATTAGAAGTATTCTTCCACAAAGTGTTTAGAAGGGAAAAATAAATATTTTGTGAGAATCTGTGGGATTAATAAGTATTACATATATATTAAATATCTGAAACTCTTAGAAAAAAAATTTAAAATATAAATTGTAAGTGTCTATCAAAATATGAGCTTTTTATAAACTTAGTAATCTACAGAGGAAGGTTACACAAATCTATGTTGGCTATAGATTATCTTATTTAATGAACGAAAGAAAATGGGGACATATGATTATCCTAGGGTGGGGAAAAACATTTTAGGATTCCCATATATTTTCATTAATATCTTATTCCTTACATTTTATTTGGGTTATACATAGATAGGAAACTATTTGAATTTGGATACTATGGGAATACAGTTAATTATATCGATTTTATGGATCTAGGTAATGATTTTTCATCTCTACTATCTAGGAATAAAAATTTATTTTGATTGGGATGATTCCATAAAAATAAGTATACGGTGAGAGAAACACCAAAGATGACTCATTTCATAATGAAATATTGATCATGGATCACTAAATTGATGTGATGTCCGGGTTCATCAGTTTTAGTTGATGTTTATAAATCATAAATTATTGATGAAATGATAAAATACATGATAATTATACATATTTCAATATTATGTATTATTTGTTATTTCTATACAATCATATTAATATCCCCCAATGATATGACATATATAAAGTTATAAATGTTTAATTGGGGTAGAGACATGTTCTCAAGAGAAATATATCAATGAATTTGAATGCAAATATACTAGAGTTTAATTTCACTAACTATGAATCATTGGTATTAGATAACAATATCACATTACAAGATATTAAATAATGAGAGTTGTTAAATGGTGAAGTAGATCATTATATAAGTAATGGTTAGAATTGTTGCATTTGATGATGACATATGATTTCCAATTTTGAAAATTGGATTAGTCATATAATTAAAGAAATATTAATATTTACATAATATAAATATGAATTTAAATTTTATATATTTTCAAGAAAAGATCTAATTTTAATTCATTATTATCAATATGAGTGGTTATATATATTATAACAACATATGTTATAGTGTTGGTCATATAATAAATTGTTTATGCCTTCTATATAGGAATAAATGTTTTTAAAATTCTACAAATAAGATGTTCAGTGTTGATTAAAATCTCAAAACAATTTTTCACTCTCTCCTTGGATAAATAAATGAAAAAGGAATGCAAATTTTATGTTAATATATATCATTTGAACCATTCAATTATGAATCATTAAAAAATGAATTTTTTATTATTAAATATAGAAAAATAAAATTTTATTAGAAAGGGTGAAATTCCAAGGGAACTATTGGAACTCAAACATGTGGATTTAAATATACCAATCAGTACACATATAAGTTCTGGTTTTATGTACTTTGTTATATTTACTGGTGGATTTTATCATTATTTGATATGTTTTTTATCATACATAAATATGAATCTTTTTAAAATTTCATTGATATTTGAAATGAAATACAAAATCAAGTAGTTATGATTAAAAAGATGTAATGATTGGATCGGGGTATTCAATACATTAGAAATAAATTCATTGACAACCAGAAAGATTGAGGAATTTGTCCCACTACTCACGCCATCTAGATCACAAAAACAGAATGGTGTTACCAACACTATAAAATCATTCCTTTTTAGAAATAGTCTAATGAATGATGATTAAATGAAAAATATAATTTCTATTCCTAGACTATATGTTACATATTCATGTATTTCTAATAAATTTTTTTCCATTTAATGATTTAATAAATATCACACATAATATATGGATAGTGACATGTCACATTATGTTTTTAAAAATTATTTTAGGATATGATCGTTCATGAAATGTTTGTATTTCCATATGCATAGAAAAAAAATATTCAATATTCAAATTCATTTATTATCCCATGGATATTAAGGGATATTATATATATAATATTACTAAACAAAAAGCTTTTTTAACTTAATTGTTTATGACCACATAGGGTTGTCTCGAACACTGATATGGGGAGCGCATCATAGTTAGTATAATGTTATAATAATTATTATTTACCCCCTTTAACACCTCCTCAAATACTTAATGAGAGGATATATATGTGTGTATTTATATAAAATTGTTAGTATATATGAAGATATAGAATAATAATGCAGCACAAAATTACACAATGATTTTTTATGAGTTTCTCCCCTCGAAGGATGACTATACCCCAGGAACATTCTTTCTATGATCCCTTAAATACATCATTTTTATTATAATTAAATAAATAATTATTAAGGGTATGTACATGAAGTCATTTTTCATAGATCCAACCCAATATAGTTAAATATAGTTGTCATTGTTCTTCTATATAAATATAGAACAAGGTTATACCTACTCATTATAATATATATCGTCAATTAATCATGTATGTACCTGATTGATAATGTGAATGATCATTTTCCTCATCTATAGTAATAATGTAGGATGTATCATGCTTCATGAAACATCACCATCATATTCCTCTTTGATGGATCTCTCATATTCTCAACTTGTTATGTAATATTCTGATTCATATCTGAACTATCTCTTCAGATAATTTATATAATATGATGTCCCTAGGCTGGATTTAATACATTTTTCTGTCTGGATATGATATTCAATGAACATGGAATGAATGTTCTCTAATTATTATAATTATTTTGTGTCTATGGGATGAATTATTCACGATTCACTAAAACACCATATTCTAACCTTTTCAAAATATAATTCCAACACACATAGAATGCATGACATCTATATTTTTTAAAAAAAATATTGAATATTTGACAACACACAATAGAACATACACTATCTTTTATCTTTGTTATTCTCATATATATTAATAAAAATAAGGAAAATATGACTGTTTGAATTTCTATTATACATAAAAATTTTGTTCCTAAATTCCAATCGTATTATAAACTCATCATATTCTTCCTTATATAGTTTCATATAGCCATTGAAAATAGAAAATTAAAAAACATCATTTATGAGAATCCATAACAGTTGTGACCGACCATGAAATTAATTATTTGGATCACATAATGATATGTCCAACACAATTAGTGTGGGATAATTAGTGTTGTCATATATTAAAAAAATTACCTCTATCTTGTTACCACCTCATCACTTATTCAATTAGGTTATATATATATATATATATTTATTTATTTCTATCTCTCCATGAATTTGAATGTATGAAAATAAATATTTTCAAATCATCATTAGATAACACCTAATTTTCTTGTAATGGTTTCCCTAACAGAGGATTAAAATATTTATGGTACATTAGGGTTATTACCCAACATGCATAATATCCTTCTTATTTTCAAATAATGATCGTGAAAGAGTATGTCTGTGAACTCATTGTCCTAGAACTACTGATTTATAATAAAAAGTACCTTATTGTTCTTCTATATCTACATTATATAGGAATCATCAATGTAATCGTGATGTAGATTAGTAATGAATACAATCTGTTGTTGAAAACCGTTTTGTTTTATAGTTGTATAGTACTTCTCTAAACAATATGGTTATAAATTTAAGCTTTTGTTATATATTTGTACAAAGAAATTGAAATATATTATGAAATAAGTCAAAAAATGTGGGAATTTAAGTGATGAAATTTTATTAATTCCCAGTAATGTATCGCAACAAAGTCACAAGAAACTACGTAGTATTCACCATGTATTATTTTATTCATTAAAACTACCTAAATTCAAATTCAAAAAATATAATAAAATAATTAAATCCTCAACATTATTATATATCCAAAATCATCATCTACAATGAGGATGATTAATATAAAATTAAAACCTATAAAGGTAATGATAATAGTGAAAGGAGAAAGTATACTGTGAGATCTAAAATGATAATTATAGAAATTTGAAGAGTGACCTAAGGAGTGTTAATAGAATGAATGTGTTTTGAAAGGACAAATATATTAAAGAAATATAGTTATTATAAATATTTTCATTAGAAAAAATGGTTGTTTTATTTTCATGTAAGTAATTATTATACTAAATACATGTGTTAAATGTAGTATAATTAATATATTATAATTCAAAAATAGTAAATAATGACATAAAAATAAAATATTATAAATATTTAAAATATAATTTTTTAAGATTTATCTATTATAATTAAAATATTATTTTTAAACTATGAAATAATGTATTAACAATCATAAAATGAATGTATTAATATCAATGGAATCCTTAATTTGTCTTTTTAGAAAAACAAATTTTTATTTTAATGGTATTATGTGAAGATTAATTAATATAATTGTAACAACTTCAATGATATTTTTTTAGTGTTTTATATTTTTAAATACTTTTCAATATATAATGATTTCAATTCAATTCATATTTCATATTTACAAGATAATAAATAAACGTTCATTTAGTAGTTATTATTAGGAATGTAATATGAAAATATTCATTTTGTTCATAAAATCGATGTTTTTATAAAATTTTCTTTTTATATTCTATGACATTCTTATAAGATTCTAAATATACAATGTTTAAATAAAGAAAAAATTAAATTATATATAGTAATAATATATTATCATAAATTTGAAATAAATAATATATATGTTTGTGAATAGTTATATTTTAAAATTTATATACCAATGAAAAAAGTTTTCACTCAATTTAAAAATTTTATTTAAAAGATTAATTCTATTAACATGGAAATTTAATTTATTTTAATTATATTATATTTTGGATTTAGAATAACAATGTTATATTAAGAATAATATTTTCTGATTTTTTAGAAAAGTTCAATTTTATAGTGAATAATAATCAAACATAGTTTATATTAAAACCATAGTGATTTAGACTTCATCATGATATAGGAATGACATAAAACATTACTAAATAAATTCATGACCTAGAATTTATAAGGTAATAATAGTATATATTTAAATATAATATGTCATATTTATAAAACAAATTTTTATTATTTTGAATAATGAGTAATATTAATTTCTAATAAAATATAATTTTCACATTTTCATTATTTATGATATAAAATTGTATAATTATATTTTTATAATATTTTAAATCTATTAAACTATTTTTTCGATTATAATATGTTTTTTAATTTTATAGAAATCAATAACATTCATATTTTTATCCTATTTATGATGGTTTATAATGTAGTTTTTTCTAAAAATATTTTTACGAATACTGTGGGATATTATTAAAATTATTTTTTATCACATGTATAAATTTTCAAAATAATTATTTTATAACATGAATATTAATGTAAAAAATATCTAATAAGGACAGTATTACTATATGCATAAAAATGGATTACTTTGGAAAAAATTATTATTTGTGGAAATGGTAAATTATGTTATAAGAGTTCAACAATGGTTAATAAACCATAATTTTATAAGAATTGTCATTCAAAATGTTTATAAGTGTTTTACTGGACTATCCATATCCCTATCCATTACTATATTTTGTGGGAATATTTTGAACATTGAATATTGATTTCCTAGGTATATTGTTACAAAAATGTCACTCCTCTTACCTAAAAAACCACATACCTATATCCCATTTATCTCATAAATATAGTGAATTAAATAAATATAATATCTGAACTAGTAACTCCTCAACCCTCTCCTAACAACCGTTAATCATTTTCCTTTTTTATATACTATGCTAACAATCCAAAAGTTTTTACCCATGGGACAACATTCAAAAAGATAGGTAGTTTTATTATCCATGATCTCGTTCCTCATTTCTTATTATACCCATCATAGAATTTATATCATTGATATTTTAATAAAATCATTGACATTAATATGATGAAATTTTATTTTACTTTTACGATATATATTTTCCTTAATCCTCCATAACTATTTGAGAAATTTTAAAGTTGTAATGGGTATGTGAAAACTACTTCTTCAATGAGTGTAATGATATATTTATCATATAATTAATACATGGACGAAACGAAAGAGTTATTTAATGAACAAATATAATATTTAAACATGATTAATATTCAAAAATAATTATTATTTTATTTTTCAACCCTCACCCATTCAATAAAAAATGAAAGTGTCTCCCATGTGTATACATGGACTACCCCCACTTGGGAATAACATATATTGTTTCCCATTCATTCCTCTCATTTCTTCGAATGGAAAAAAATTATATTGATAAAAATATTAAGTTTTTATAGATAATACTATACACTTTATATGTGATATTAACAATAAAAAATCATGAAAACCATAAACTAATCAAATTATTATACCATAGAACCATTCTTAATTCGAATCTATTTTCTAAAAACCTATGAAAATATTAGGATGATATTTATAATATATTTTACTGTAGTCAAAAAACCCTGGATGATCCTAATATATTTTCCTAACAACATCATATAACTAACCTATGTGAAATTTATTTAAAAAATGAATAACCTAATATATTAAATGAAAGGTGTAAAATGAATTATAAACAAAAAATGATGTTACAAAAGTTTTTAGTAAACAAAATTTAATTATTTCCGAAGTTAGGAAGATTAATATAGTGAATCAACACCTATATTAAGGTTTCCAACATCTTACTTCTGCTTCTTTGAGTTATCATTTTTATTCACCATTTGTTCCCATTTCATGATTTAATTTTTTAACATTGATTCCTTTTTTATAATAATTTTTTTAACATGATGTATTTACAAATACATCTCATGTTATACCATAATGATATTTTTATTTGAATGATAATGAAATCATAACTGGTATATTGACCCAATTTCCTTTACATTTAGTTGTTGAACTTTCATTCTTTATTATTCTCTTATATGATTCAATTTTCATCAATTTCACATTTATATATTGTAAATACAACTTTTCCATTTGGTGAATTTATTATATGGAATGAAATCCATCGATTGATTTGTTACTATAATTTACGACAAAGATAGGATTATGAAAAGTGATTTTTTTATAGATTTATCTCCTCCCATAACATAATTTTTCATACATGAAAAATATACTATCCAATTTAGGAACACAGGTATATAATTTTTCATTTTATCTTCATATTTCTTTTTAACATCATTGTAGATTAATCATTATATTACTTTAAATATAGATTAATAAATTTATTGTGATATTATATAAAACCGAATATTATAATATTTAATTTAATATTTTATGAAACTGAGTTATTTTCTATAAAAATAAAAAAATATTGTTATAAGATAAAAAGTAATAAAATGTTACTTTCATTTTAAAATTATTAGTATTTTTTCAGATTTTGTTTGTAAATGTCATATTTAAGAAACAAGAATTACTATTTTAGTTTATATATTAAAATGTTATTACTCTAAAAATATATTAGAAGTTCATAAATTTTAATAAAATATCCTTTAAAGTATATATAAAAATAAATTTTTTATTTAACGGTTCCCTTATATTAGAAGTTGTATTTTTGTCTTTTAATGGTAATTTTATTGAACAGTATAACAATGTTTCTTATTTAATATCTACATGATATATTTATAAAATTATTTAATAAATTAATTTTATATATAAATAATAGTGATGATATATTTTTAATTATCACTATTATTGTATGAAAAATATTGTAAATATGGGTAACTAAATAAATATTACTAAGATATTAATTAATTTTTTATAAAAATGACAACGACAATTGTAATGTTGATATAAAATGATTAAATTCCTTTATATTTATATAATATTATACTTCTAAAATAATTTGTTTTGAAAATTTATTTTTTTATAAAATTATATAAATGTTGATTTATTTTTATTAGAAAATTTATTTTTTAATAAATAATATTTTCAATTTAACATATATATAGGCTTGAAATGATTGTAATTTTTGTACTATAGTGTTAATATTCAATAATAATATCTAATACGAGTAATTTAGGTTATAATTTTAAAAAGAAATATTTTAGTAGTCATTCTAATTATTACTAGAATGAGCCTATTAAAATGAAAAATTAAATTTACAGATAAGATTATAATTGTATGTTAATATAATTCATAAGTAAATTAAAATTTTTTTAATATTTAAAAATTAGTAAGTTAAAAACTAGCTTGTTAGCTCAACCATGTATGTGAGAAAGCAGAACCATGAAAATGTGTCAGCTGAGATAGATTAATAGTGGAATTGGTGTGATTAGGTGTATAAATAGAGCTTAGATTGTTCATGGTTCCCCTTATGGCATGAAAGGGGTCAAGAGAGTCCACCCGTCCCAATGTACATCTCGGAGTTTTGTTTAGGTTCCATGCCATACTACTTGCAAAAGAATTCGATGGATAAATTTGAGTTATTATGTTATTCTAAGACCTATAAAACATTTATGTGTGATTCAACAATTATATATTGTTCACCCATGTGAATATTGTCCATTTATATTAGAAATGGATGATCTGTATCATTTGAGTCGTCTTCTCATCATTAGACCTCATCTTCTTCCTCCCACTTAATTTAACAAACCCATCATCGTATAATTTATTTACTACTTCAACATTCTTCCAAAAAAAATCATTATCTCCCTCAATGCTTGAAAATCCATTTTTCTTCGACAAAAAATAATGATTGTTTAAACTAATGACATTGTTCCGTGTCCATGGTATGTTTCCTTCAAACTCATATAAACATTATTACTAGTTTTAGCAGGTATTTAGTTATAAATATTCTTACGATTAAACAATATTAAAAATACTATATATTCATAAAATTTCCCCGGAACGGTTCAAGAGACATTTATGGTACCATTTGGAACAAAGTTTCTCCAATTATAACACCAAAGTATGTATGCGAATATTTTCAATTAGCATTTAATGACAATGAATCTAGAACCTCTCGTAATATTTACATATCTTGATTTTTTACTATTTTAAATTATGAATCTAACCATTTAAAATACATTTTCTTCAATAATAAATTTATACATGTAATAAAACATTTTTAATATTGGATGTCAGTATATCATCATTCTTTCATGGCATGCCATGAAATTGAGTGTAATGTTTTGATCATTAAAGATAAAAATATCACTTCTAATCCTAGATATCAGAATTCACTAATGTTATAAATACACTATTATCCTTTCCAAATATTGTGAGAAATTATAAATATACCATGATGTAAATTATTTCAATTAACTAGTAAAATCCCTTAATAATATATACATATTAAAAAGGTCAAATACAACATGTATAAGGGAATTATTCTTAATTATCCATTCATAGACAAAAATTACCTTATTCCATATCTCCATACTTTCAGGTACTTTAAAATCTAGCACTAATATTATAATCCACATTATAACCTTTTTGTAATCAGTTTGAGGTAAATAATAATTTTATTTTTAAAATTCTATGAATTTATATTAAAAATTATATTATAGTAACAGATCTTATTATTTAAAAACATTCAAATTTCTAAATTAGGTTTTATACAAACGTACATTTTCAATTATAAGAGAATGTTATAAAAACGTACATTTTCAATTATAAGAGATTTTTTTTCAATCTATTATTTTATGGTGAGAAAATGTATCATTTTATATAAATATTTTATCTTAAAAAAATCTAGTTTTGAAAAATGTATTTGTATGTATACTATATTTTTTTTCAATAATTTTATGTAAGGGGGAGATAATTATAATTATTTAACATTGTTTATTGATTAAAATAAATTTAAACCCTTAATATAATATAGATGACTTAAGTAGTGAATTTAAACACTCTTTTGAAAATATCATTTAAAAATTAATTGTGTTCAACCAAAAGGGAATTACATTTTCGTAATTCAATGGATATATTATAATGTTAAATTTTTAAATTTTATGTTCATTTTATTTAAATAAAAATATTTACAAGATAATGTGGAATTTATAGTTATAATTTTTTTATCTAATGTCATCTTAAACATATGAATGTTAATCATGTTTATTGATATGGATATATATAATAACTGTCATTATTATTCCATTTATTTTAATTAATGAGTGTTTTCTATGTTAGAATTCCATAGTGTTATTAATACTGCCGTTGAATTTATAAATATTTTATAATGTTGAATTTCGCCTAAAAATTATGGAATATTAAAATTATAGATTATTATATAGTTAAGAAGATATAGAATTATTCATTTCTTCTAAATTAATTTAGATAATTATTTTGAATAGTTTTTAATTGAATTTATATGATAAAGGAAGGCCAAACAAATTTTATTCATAAAATGAAAATCCGCGTATGGGTATCAATTGAGATTATAATTAATGGACAAATCCCACAATCTCAAGAGTATTATGTCCTAAAGGTGATACTATGAGTGTTATCACATATTACATATGGTTTTCTATGTATTAATTAAATTTATAAAAAAAAATTATTTTAAAAAAAACATTAAGGATAATTCTATGTATGTTTTAAAGGATCCTTATTTTGTTATAAAATAAATTTTCAAAAGCATATACCATTTAATGTATTTTGATATGTAATTTCCTAATAATTTTTTTGAAACCCCATATTATTAATTCGTAAAAATATTTTATAAATAATATTATTTTTAATTAATATAAATGTAAAATTATTGTCAAATAGGATTCTAGAAGTATTTTTGTTTGGTTTTATCTTATGTTTTAGAAAGCGTTATTGGGAAATTTTATGCATACCATAAATTTAAAATTAATTTAATATGATCATTATAAGTTTCATGTTATCTAGTTCCATTTTAGGAGAGAGCGTGAGTGGTTCTAAATAATTATTTTACTATGAAACTATGTAAAACTATGATATATTTTACGTAATTTTCCTAATACATTAAAACCAAGATGAGATAGAATCATTGGGAAATATAGAGGACTATTTATTTTCAGTCACCTTTTATAAAAAATGATGTCAATGTTTTAGCACCAAATCCAGGTGTGTGGGTCCATGGTTTGTATAATTGGTATCAAAATGATATATTTAACAACAATAGTCTTGATGGTTGTTGTTTAAAATAAGTTATGTTTCTCAGTGTATTATTTTATTAAACTACTTTTATGAAATATTTTCATATCGAGGAAATTATATAAAAAGTGGATGGAGGAGGCTCCAAAACAAAACGTATACCTCTTCTATATGACATCACTATTACTATTATTTCCATGTTATTCAACTGTAATCATGATAATTGTTCATACATACAACTCTTCTACAAACGGTTTTGTGGAATATCAATATCCTCCCTTCTACCTCAATACCACCATGTTTTATTTTTTTGAATAAAATATTCTATTAACTGTTTTCTCATTAATCTCATCAACACAAATATTATCATAGATATGTCATCTATTTTACCTTGTCTGGGGACATTAAATCGTATTTTGATTTTAGTACAGCTACAAACGATGGAGACCCATATGTAGCCTACTTATATTACATATTAAATTATAGCCTTTTAGTTCTTAATTATTGTATTTTAAGAGGACCCTTGATTGAATGTTTCAAAACAAATGTAGTCATATTGTTTTATAAAAACCATGTTTTGGTGGATGTTTTGAAATTAAAATTCAAATAAAATCATTTCACCAAACTATTTCCCTACCAAAATCAAAACATAAAAAATATTCGATGTTATTTTTGGAAAAAAATCGTTGGAAATCATAGAATATATAAACGAGTTATGTGATGCATGTACCTTCTAGATACATAATTTAACCATTGATGAAATTAGGTAGATACATTGATCATAGTACTCCCATCATTTTTTTTCTTTATGTTCTTTTATTTAAAACATATAGAGTTAAAATTAATAATATAGGGTTATGTATGAATTCATCAATTTTGAAAATGAGGTAATATAAATTGCTAGTGTGGGGGGGTTCCAATAGGGTATTATGTTACATCATTGGCATTTATGCATGTTATTATATTAATTAATTTTCTGTAACTATATTTTTTTATAACATAAAAACACTATGATATATTTTAATATATTTGGTTATCTGACTAAATTATTTTCAATAATCAAAATTAGTTTTGGTTATAAGATATTCAAATTATAATATATTATTTTTATTTCTGAATAGACGATATTTAAATTTATTAAATTTTTAGTGATTGTCAGAATAAAACAATCTGTGTTAAATTTTCATCTAATATTCTAAAATTTTTTCATTATAAATATTCAATATTTATTATCATATTATTATATTATTTTAAAGAAAAGTATATGTTAAATGAAAATTTATGATTTAAATGTTATTTTAAAATAAAATTTACAAATTTTAATTTTAATACTATTTTAATTGGAATTTATAAATACTATTTTTGTTAAATTTATAAAGAAGATCTATTTAATATATTTAATAAATTATAGTTATAAAAAATATTATTAATAATATTTAATTTATTTAACACTATTTTGTGAGATTTTTTTTAATGAATGGTAAATTTTTTTTACAATGATAATAAGTAAATAAAAAAAATAAAACATTAAATATAATTATGATATAAAAACATGAAATTTTTTGTTAGACGAGTTTAAAATTATTTTTAAAATTAACTTATTATAAGAAACATATGTTTTTAATAAATCATTAATTGGTTAATTTATTTTTATATTTAAATTAACTGATTTAGAAATATTATTTCGGACCTAAAATATTTATAATCAATTGTTAATTTTTTCGAAAAAAATAAACTAGTCCTAATATTTAATTATATTAGTTAAAATTAATAATTAATGTTAAAACATTTTTTAATAATATATAAGTAGGTAATCTAGTTATAATTAGAGTATTATTATAAAAATAAAAAAATAGATATGTGAATAAGTCAAAAATATTATATTAACATAGATCCTATGTAATTTAAATATTACATAATAAATTAAAATAGGAGCACAAATAAAAACAATCTTTCTAGAACAACAATGAATTGGGGAAAGCTTAAACATGCACATGAGAAATATGAGATAACAACATAGTAGTAATGGTTTGATTCGGAGGACACACATCACCTGCATATTATATGGTTCTCCCGCAGGCACAAAAAGATTCAAGCAGGACAACCCATCCTCATGTGATTGTAAGAGAATATTGTGGGTGTCGAACCCCACTACCATATTGAGAATTTTTCAGATAAAATTAATTTCTTAAAAACATCTAGAACACTCATAACTTCGATGTGGGATACACTAACTGGGGTATTAGTCACCAATTACCAAAATATCAATTATATCACAATCATCTGATCAGTTTCAATCGACCCTTCTTATCATTTAATGAGTCAATATTATTCTTCTAACGTTGGTTAGTGAACTGAAATCCATGTAATTTATCCTCTTCATATTCATTTATACTCCTAACATAGGTTTTTTCCCCGATGAATGTATAATCGTTAATTGTTTTTCTGAAATCACCATTGTCTAAACCAATGACATTATTCCCTTTCCTATGTAGGTTTTCATAAATATAATTCAAATTATATGTATGGTTTTAGAAGGTATATACAAATATATATATATATATATATAAATATGATAAATAATTATCATACATCAAATATACTAAATCTTCACATAATCCTCCTCGAATGATTTAAGACACATTGATGGTACCATACAGTTATCAGGTTTTTCCAGGTGTAACAAGGATGTATGTATATATATATATATTCAAAATTAATATAAGAAAAATTATGTAATATCCATCAATAAGATTTTGTCTCATCATTTTGTACATGATTCAATGATGAATTTGAACCTCCAGTAACATTTTTACTATATATATATATAGATATTTATGTATTTATATAAATATTTATATAAATATATATATATGGAACTATCCATTTAAATTATTATTCCCCTTATGAAATCCATCATTCATGGAAAGATAGGAAATTTATTTTACTATTTTTGTCATTAATGATATAATTCACACTGCTGATCTTGTATCTTCTAATTCAATGGATTTATATGGCCATAATTATTCTGTCAAAATCATAAGAGATATAATATATGTATATATATATATATATTAAAATAATTCAAAGAAGGGGGAACATCCATTATAATTATTAACATATTGAAAATTTAAAAAACCGCCTATATAAAGGAATTCTTCATTAATCTGCATTGATAGAACCACAAAAAAAAACTTCATCTCTCTTAAGATTCCAATTCAAAAAATTAAATCACATATTGTAGGAAGAGAAATAGATCATTTTTATCATCAGTATAAGAAATGGAAATGTTTTATTTTCAAACTTATATGTTTTTATTTCCAAAATAAAATTATATTATGGAAACATATAGTTTTCGAAACTCCCGTATTTTAAAATTATATTTCCGTTCAAAATATGGTTTTAAATTATAACAAGGAATTGTTTTAAAAAATTTATTATTTAGTATGATAATTTATATTTTTATATAAATCTATTATCTAAAAAACTCTTCCTTTCAAAGATAATATTTTTTTTATATTATAATTTTGATTCAATGATTATATTTAAAAGGAAAATTAATATAATTTTATTTTTTTGTTTATAGAATTTCAATTCAACATCTTATATATAGATGTTTGATTTAGGTATTTAATTTATATTCTATTATGAAATTCCCTTTTACAAATTATGTATGTTCATTCCAAAGGAAGAATTATTTTTTTACTTAAAAGATTGTTTAAATTAATAATGTATATAATTTTATGTTTATTTATTCCAAAACAATTTTTTACAAGTTGATGTGTACATTATAATTATCATATATTAATTAAATGGAATTTTATACATTTGGATTTTAATAACGTGTATAGACATGGACATATAATATAATTATTAATTAAATTCCATGTATATTTATAAAAAAAATGTTTTCATGAATGGCCTGAAGGCCATCAATTGGATTGATTTTTATAACCCCCCTTTGATGGTATGAGGGGTAACCATTACATGGAACATAGTCATAGTGATTACATGGACCCTAGGGTGGTGATACATTACATGAAATGAAGGAATTATGGAATTAAAACAGACTATAACTACAAGGAGATGCTCCTCCCCAACATCTACATCCTGATTGTAGCTCTCTACCATCTCATGGCTATCTTGCCAAGCTTCACGCGCAAGAACATGATGGAACCAATTGTGCAGCCATACGCTCAAATTCTTCAAAATCCATTTGTTCAGATATGGTATTTATGTCTACTGTGAATCATCCTATGGAGATATAGAGTATTTTTGGGGCAACTGCATAGATATTGATGCATGAAGGCCTTGGGGAGGCCTAAAGGCCTTATAGGTGGAACAAAATATATACTGACCCATAGGCCTAAGTGGCTCTAAGGCCTTAATGAATCCAAGACCAAACTGGTGTCCCAAGGAGAATATGTAATGTTTTTATAGTAAAGAACAATACCTTCTATAGTAACTACTACAATAACTTCTACAGTACTGAACAGTGCTACTACAGTACACAAAATGTTTCCTCTGCCTTGTTTCAAACCTCGATCTACTAGATTCACAAAGGTATACCACGCTATCGAATCTAAGGCTAATGTTCTACAATATAATTTTTTTTATGTTATGATTTCTCAATTTTAATTAATAATTCCATTTGAATATACGAATATATTATATAAACTAGATTTCCCTTAAACATTATGGTATTTTTGACTAATATAGTGTTATTAAGTTGAGAAGATATAAAATTATTTTCTAATTAGATAATAATTTATATAAATTTTGAAATGTTTTTATGCATTAATTATGGTATTGGAAGGCCTAAACAATAATTTTTTAATAAACATGATGTTCATGGGTATCAAATCAGATAATGAGTAGTGGGGTGATACCAAAACCTCAAAGTGTTGTTTTCCTAAAGGAGATACTACTAGTGGCCTCATGGATTTTTATGTTTTTAATATATCAATTTGGATTATAATTTTTTTTCAAATGCTCCTAACACAGATAACCATATTTTTGAGGGGTATTTATTTTGAAATCAAATGAGTTTTAAGAAGGTAATATCTTTTTATGATATATAAATCATATATTCTAATTAATTTTCATGAAATTCCTATAATAATAAATTGGGAAACCATTTATTATATCCAATGACTTGTATTTGATAAAAATGAAAAATTATTTTCAAAGTCTTTTCTAAAATTATTTATGAAATGTTTTATCCAAATATTTAATAAACCCTAATGGGAAGTATTATACACACCATACATGTTAAAATGATTTTCACAGGATCACTAGATATTCAATGGTGTATGGTTTCATTTTAGGTGCTAGAAAAAGTAAAGACAAATAGTTATTTTACTTGTAAATTTTCTCAAACTCTGATATATTGTATGTATGTTTCCTAATCCCCCCAATACTAAACTAGAAAATATCCTTAGGTATGTAAATGATAGTATATTTTCATATACATTTTATAAATAAGTATATTGCATCTTTTTAGCACTCGATCCGAGATTGTGGGTTTTTTGTTTTCTAAAATTCTCTTTACCACATTAAAAAATAATTAGTTTATTATCCTTTTGTCTATTTTAATTTCCACAAGGGTAGTTCAAAATAAAAAATAATAATTCTGAAACCCCAAGTAATTTTGGTGTTATTATTTATGTTTATTTATCGAACCATTCCACTAAATTCTTCTCATTTTTTTAATATTTATTTTTTATATATGTTTCATAAAAATATACTAAAAGTATATAACTTATTTTTAAGTATAGTACATGCTTTAAATTATCTTAAAAATTCATTACATTAAATAATCTATATTTTATAGAACACCCCAATTTGTTTTTCATATAAAGTACACCGAATCTAAATTTTTTTTAACCATGAATGAATTTTGAAAATAGAAATTATTTATTAGAAATCCATTTTAGTTCAATTTTAGACTAAATGAAAACAGTAAACTTTTTCCTTCGTTGAAATATCCTGTTCTCATTTCATAAATAATAACCTTTCGACTTCTTATTACTTATCTAAAAAATTTTGTTGAATTTTTCAATATTAGTACTCAATGTTCATGACCTATGATTCTATTTAAAATTTTAATGTTTGATATAATTTATGTAATTATTAACTTGGGTTTCAATATGATATAGATTTAAATTTTCCCTTGAGTAATGTTTTCGAAGCCCACTTCCATCTCACTGGTTTTATCAATCATATAATTTATGTACATTTTATATTCCTTATTAGGCACATATATGAATATACATATTTTAAATATGAATAATTCAACATGATATCCATCCAATGCATTGGATAATATTTTTAATTCATTAGACCCCATGTATGGTGAATGTGTGATTATCTTAAGAATGCAATGTTATGATTTCATTAATGTGAAATTTGATTATAGTTTATGTGTTGTAATCAAAATCACACTATTAAATGTTTTGAATGCATTGATCCTTGATTATGATTCATGTGTTGTTATCCTAATAACACTATGTAAAATTATCTAGGTGGTAAGATTCAACTATAGTTCCTGAGAAATTTTCCTATGAACACTACGTAATTTTTTATTAGTGGGGATCAATAAATAAGGTGCATGAGAGATTAGCCTGTGAAAAATATATTATCTTTTTTTGGTTGTGTTCTATGAAATATACATATGATGTGATCATTTATGTTTCTAAAACATATTTATTATTTCATAAATGTATGATATAATTTTTTATTTCATGTTTCATTTATTTTACCGAAAACTTATTCCGTTGTACATGTTTTCTCTTTTTAGATATCAATTTTTTATATCATTACTAATGGAAAAATATTATTGTTCCTGGTTATTTGTAAAAACATATTTTGTCCCTACAAATATTTTATCATGTTATTATTATTATCTAAACCATGGTAAAATTAGGATATGTTTTTCTTTTCAATAATTCTTATCTCACCCCTTACTTATCTATACATTTCCATGATTAATAAGATGAGTATAACTTTTGGAAACACAAGAAGTGTGTCTAATGTGATTATATTATTTTGAAATGAAGATAAGTTTTAAAAATAATATTATCTTGTAGATTGTTCTCAAGGACACTAAATCATCATTAATTGGAATTGTGATATTATTATGACATATAATTTTAATGTTATGAAAATGATGTGAAGTATATGTATTTTAATCTCATTTTCATCTAACATTGTAATAACACCATTATTGAAATAATTTTCTGTTAGAACATAAACCAAGAGAGTTGTTATGGGGTTCCATTGTAGATATTAATAATTAATTATTTATTTTAGAAAATTAATATATATATATATTTTGGAATTTTGAATTTATTTTGGGATTTTTGTTAAAGATTATTTTTTAATCCTAATAGATAAGTCACTATATATGATAAAATAGTTAATTTTTTTACAATGTATAGATTTTGTGGTTTTGAAAATGTAAATCCATATATGGATACTAGAAACTATTCATTGTTGTCTCATGGATTCACATATTCATAATCACAAAAAATATGTTGGGTGATTATCTATATGATCATCACATAGTGCCTGGTGAGTGGATATAAGACTATACACCATTTTAGAAATGATTAGTTGATATAATTTGGTTAATTACCATTCTCATTATAGACTATTATGATGGATTTAAATTGATATTAATAATCTAATATATATCTTTTTTAGGTTGGTCAGGATAATAGTAAAATAAGAATATATGACATAGGATAAAAATAGGGTATTATAGGCTAAACCATGTCTGGCATAGTTGAATCAGAGTTTTCATAGTTTGAAATGAATAGTTTAAAGCAGTAATCATTTTAGGATTTAGATTACATATTAATATGATCTTTTTCTATGATTTTATTGGATTCTATAATAATTATATTCATTTCCATATTTGGTTGGAACCATGATATATAAATTCAATATTTGAATTTTTTATATGTGGAAAATTATAAAGAATTTATATAGATGAATATTTGGATTAAATATTCGACAATTTACATGTATTAATTTTTTTTGGGAAAATATATGTTACATAGTCATCCCTAATATTGTAGGGTTTATATCACTTTAGAAGATATATCATGATTCATTATTATCTTTATGATGCCCTTTTATATTTTTAAAAGTATATGATTATAAATTTTATAAGGATATAAGTTATTTCATGGAGGGAAAATGTAGCACCCATTGTTTTTAAAGAATTATATTCATTCCATAAACAATATTTTTATAATTATTAAATATTTTATTCTATTTATTAAATGGAATTGAAATATATTAGGAAAATAATACAAACAATATATGAATTAAACTAACAACATGATATTTATTTATATTAAAACATTAAAAGAAAATAGCATGAAACTATAAATTAAACTACATGGTCTAGTAATTATAATTAATTATTAAATCCCTTAAAAATGACAAAATTAATATCATAAAATAAATTGAAAAGACTAAAATTATGAACAATATGAGATATTGTAAATAATTTTCCATAAGGAGGATCCCTAATAACTATGGAAGACCTATAAATGTGAAGAACCTCATGGAAGGAGAAATCATATTGTGAGATAAACAAACTAAACTATGGAAATGGGAAGAGTGAATTAAGATGTGTGAATGGAATTAATGAGTTCTCTATGTAAATATATAGATATGAAATATAGTCATTTAATATACATGTATTCTATAGGTATACTAATGAAGTGTATTGAGAAAGGTATGTTTAATATAATATTTTTCATAAATAATAATTAATGAATATAATAAAATATATAAACTTATATAAAATTATATTTACTAAGAGAGACATATTACTATTAAAAATATATATTTAATTATAATATGATGTATTTATAAAATTCATGGAAATAATTTTACAAATATACATTTCTAAAAATAAACTCATAAAAAATAATTAATGGTA
Organism: Viscum album; assembly: GCA_963277665.1. Taxonomy (NCBI): domain Eukaryota; kingdom Viridiplantae; phylum Streptophyta; class Magnoliopsida; order Santalales; family Viscaceae; genus Viscum; species Viscum album. Next base: position 473,105 of record CAUJRU010000070.1, read on the forward strand.
TTTGAGGAAGATTGTTTAATACAAAATTAGTATTTTTAAAAGAAATGATATTTCAAATTGTTTACTAATTTTTAAAAAACCACTCAAGAATAATTTTGGTGAAATTTATTAAGAATATTAAATAAAAAGAAAATATCAATTATCTAATATTCATTATTATGATAGGAATGGGAAAAAATGTTTTGTTTCTTACATATAAACTTTTTATAAAATAAACGTTTTTGTGCATTAAATCAATTTCATTAATTAAAATTTGGATAATATAGTTAAAAAACTATAATATATATTTTTTATATGAATAATTAAATGATAGTAATTATTTATTAAATGTACTTATGAATAAAAACAATCAATAGTTTAATAGTTATTTTCCAATGAAAAAATTTCCCTGTGTTTTTTCTTATTTTTTTTAAAAAATGTAATAAATTTTTTTTAAATTTCAATACCAACAAATTAGATAATTTATAGTTCATATAATAATGAAATTATCATAGGAAATAATTTTTTTATTTTCCGAAATATATTTATTTTTATCTGAATATTGAACATTATTGTTTTTATAAATAAAATGGAACTATTGATATTATCATGATTAAAGGATGAATCATAGCTATTATGAAATGAATTAATGACCAAATATATATTTATGTACTAAAATGATTCATATAAAAATTATTATTTTTTTCAGAAACTCAAGTTCATCATTTTGAAAAATAAATAATATTTTAATCTATTAAAGAATGATTGTTTTCTTTTTCATTAATTATGAAATCATAAGAATTAATTTTATTGGAATTTGTTTTTTTATTTATATTTCAATTTTTCAAAAAAAATTAATGGAAATAAAAAATTTAAAACATTATTTTAAATATTATTTTTATTTTAAAAAATACACAGTTTCTAAATAAAATTTATTTTTTGTTACTGCTAATAATAAAATTTATTTTTATCATGATTATCTTTCAAATGTATTTGATTAGTTCTTAATAATGGAATAGGTAAATGATGGGGTTTGATGGAGATACCTCTATACTACATGGAAAATATAGTGAAGAAATCAGTTGCTTTTAAAAGAGCCTATGTAACTATATTCTAGAATCCAATTGAATTATTGGGATTTTTGTGTTGATCAACAAAACATTATGATATAGGTGCTGATAGATGAGTTAGATGTGCCTATAAAAGTATTAGATGAATTGAAATTTTCGAGATGCCCTGGAAGACCACTAAAGAATATAGGTTATTTGTAATGTGAAGTAACGAATTATGATGATTTTTTAAGGGACATACAAGACGTATACATATTCAAAAAGCTGATTCTATAACATAACCAAAACTATATCATATCTGATTCAAAAGTATGGAAAAAAATAAATGTGGGTGAATTTGTATATATGAATTCTATTGGGTATAAAAATTCAGAACTCATGTAAGTGTTAGGGCCAGTGTAAGGGAATGAGAAAAGTAACTAAAGGGTGACATGTATCAAAAATGAAAAATTTAGGTGAATTAAAACCATGTATAAAATTCTCATTGGTGTCTAAAATTAACATATTAGATTATATTATTATATAATTGGTGTGATTTTTATAATAATGAATTCTAAAAATAGGATGATCCATTTGGGGATGTTGAAATAGAAATCATGAATCTTTTTTGAGTTTGTGGATGAACCTCTATTAAATATGATGCTTCTATGAGAATCTTGTGGTTGTTCTCTATTAGAATAATCTACTAAAAAAGGAACATCTATGAGACTAATAATCAAAATGGGTATTATGGTTGACCTCTTTATGATTTATGTGATACCTCCTTGAATCTTCTATGCATATGGGAATAAGATATTCAAATAAATTATGTGAGTACAAACGTTTTATAATATTTTCATTCCTGAATGTATTGGTTCTTTCATTCATGTAAATTTATTGGGAAGTAAATATTATTATTCAATTTTATTAGACATCATGTAATAAATATCATAGTAATTTGATCCATCTTGTGATATCATGGTGAATTTTTAAGCACACTTTGAAGGAAAAGTTTTGTGTTAGGATAACATTGTAGTAAAATTCCATGTATCGCAAAAATTGTGGCACTAATGCATATAAGGGAATGTAAGATTAAGAGGAATCCGTAGATATTTGAGATTAAAAAGGTGCTACAAGTATTTAATATCATGTGAATGAATTTAAATCGGGGGATAAAGAAAATTTTATTATATTTTATTTTGAAATTAATATATCCCATGAAAGTTCAATGAATTTTATATTGATTTACATGTAGATGGAATTAAGGAGAGTTATATTTTATATAAAATAATGAGTGTGTTAATTATTTGCCACTTGAAGATGTTTAAAAAACCTAATTATTTATGGTGTTTAAATATGAATGTGATAATGAAATATCGCAAAAGGATAAATGTTCCTGTATTTAGGAAGTCTACATATATATTCAGAATTTAATATGAATGAGGAAAAAGATAGAAATAGATCTGAGAAAATTTATTGAGTGGATTACTTCTGAAACATCGGATAATATAATTTACATATTTTTACTAGGGGATATATATTTCATGATGTTTATATTTGAGTTTTTATATATGAAACATGTATAAAAATGTTATTAGAAATTATTTTATAAATTTCAGTTACTATATGAATGATATTGTGTGAAGAAGGCTAGTGATACACCTATATCACTGAAGTGATAATGGTGAAGTGATTCTCGAATGGAGAATGTTTTTACTTTAAATTAATACATTTAGCTATCCATATCATGTTAGGAAAGATATGAATATCTTTTTAGGAGGACTTAGGATGAACGTTGTAAATAATTAGACAAATATAGTATAGAGTGAGTGCCTTACATTATCAAATGGGATGAAGGTACAAGGTGTAACATCCCAAAAGTCCAAATTTATTAGTAGTCTCAATAGAGTAATTAAATATTTTAAATAAAATTACTTTTGAAATATAAAATAAAAAACATGTATCTTCTTTGAGAACTCTAATATCCCCTTTCGCATTACCTAGAACATAATTCCTTATATACTTGAAGGAAACCAATGGAATGATGAAATATAATAACAGGGTGATCATATTTTCTCAATAAGGTTTTACATACAACATAAGCTATCATAAGTAAGAATACATGGTTAAGTAAAATGCATTAACTAAAACAAATTCTATTTAATCAATAACATTCTAATCCTATTGAAGGAGTTTAAATAATCAAATAAATACATATAAATAACCACAAGGGAATTAAACTTCACCATAGACAATCTTCTTGTCCAATTATCCCAAAGAATATAAATAAGTAATATTTTAACAATGGAATACATAATTCTGGACATCATAAACTTACCATCATGGAATCGTCCAACACACCATAGATAAAAAGGAATGGCTGCATCAAATACCTAAACTAGTTTCTCTCATGAGACCTACCAATACATTAGGATGATATATCTTCCCCACCCATCATATACTAAGTCTAATTCGTTTTTCATATGAAAGGTGTGAAATATAATACAATCCTAAACATTATTATCATGAAAATAGAACATCAAATGTTAATACATTAACTTCACACCATTAATGGTATTAAAATCGCACAAACACTGCGAAACTAGTCAAAAAACATTGAATAAAATATGATCTATAATATCATAGAAGACAAATATCAATAATTTATATAATAAGAAATGGATTTTGATATATATAAAAACACTCTAATAAGGTAATTGAAAATTTATTAATAGAAATACTAGTGTTTCTCTTCAAATCATTTAAAAAACCCACATAATAATAAAAAAAATTAATTGAAAATATCATCATAATGTTGTGTAAAAATATTAAAATAATTGAAACATCATGAAATATGAAAAATATATTGATGAGGTATAAGATTAAATAACACTCCTTTCATATTTCTCATAGAAAATTTATAATGTACCTTATTTAAAAAATGAAAAAATATTAATTACAAACCATTTTGTAAAAGGAAACTCATAGATTAAGAAAAGACCATAAATTTTCATAGGATAAGAGTAAATATATTTTAGAAAAAAATTTAGGAAAACACTATCATGGAGGATAAATATTCCAAAGCGGAGACTTAAACTGAAACAATCTTGATTAATGATGTGAGTTTGAATTGAACCCTTACTAGTTTTTAATCAGTAGAATCATATTCCCGGTAATGGAAAATGAAAAATTTAATTCCATAAAGATAGGTATATTCATGATATTATACTAAAGTGTTATTATATTCACCTCACAAAAGAAATAACTTGTGAATAAGGAATGTTTCCCACAAAAATAAATGATAGATGAAAATCCCTTACCTTATATCGGATTTCCCCCTTAAGTGTCCAAAATTATTGTGTAATTTGTCTATACATATTATTATCTTATAATATGATATTATTAATATTTATAATATCATATATGATCACATTATAAATTTTTATTACTTGTTTATCAATTATATTTTATTCATTTTGATTTTTGGAATATCGATTTCCATATTTACCTGAGCTTGTTTTTTGTCTTAAAAGTCAATGTTATATTACATTTGATACAAATCCGTCATATAGAAAATAATTTTAACTTCATAAATATCATATTTATTGATTATATAAAATTATAAAATCATTCTTTAATTCTTAACATTGAAAATGAATCTCATCACATTATTTGGATGGTAGGCCTTACGTACGCACGAAAAATGACATCATTACCTAAATAGTAACATGGTAAGGAAGTGTATGGTATATTTTTTTTATAGAATAAATATACTGTCAAATATATTTTATATATCACTTATTTCCATAATTATACCAATATATGTAATTTGGAAATGAAAATAGATTACACCGTGGTGTCGATACAATAAGTAATACTGCGAACCAACGGTGCATTCATTTTTCATAGGATGGATAAATTATGGAATATAGTTGTATCATAAATATAATAAAATATAAAAATATATATAATATTGGATTTATTTATTTATAATATAAAAAATCCGTAAAGAATAAGTAGAATAATAAATGAACTTAAATGAGTTGGTAAAAACAATCACCTCTTCTTTAGAGGACATAATTTAGATCTTTTTTAATGGGATCTAATGTTGATATTTTTATAAGAAAATGATATCTAAAACTAGTATAACAGTTTTTTAGGAGTAATTTATAAGTTTTTTTCTATATAGAATATTAAATTGGTGTGAGGAGGTGAGGGAGGAGGGTCACTTTTGAAATTGGGGGGAGGTGACCTTTTAGAAACTCAATAAATATTAAAATAATATTAATTACATTCCAATTAAAAATGTATCTAATGTGAGTTATTTAAAATAAAAGATGATAATGGAGGTAAATACTCTGTGTTAATTTTTTTTAGACTTTTTTTGTCACAATATGACCCTTATATTTTTCATTTAACCTATAATTAATATTTATAACTCTTACCATGATGACATGTGTTTTTACATCATAATAGTTTTTATAGTTTCTATAAATGGCCAAACAAAGCATATATTGACCATTTTTAACATTTCCAATTGTATAAAAAAATTAGAATATGTTTATATTTTTTATTAATTTTATATCATTTACTAAAATAATAGTTATTTTAATATTAAATTAATAACATTTTTCAAACTACTAATTACATTTACATTTAAAAAATAAATAGAAAATTAATCTTTCAGAAAATACTTCTAATATATCACTAACCGTTCATAGTTATCTATGAAATTCATGTATGAAATTATTATTTTCTTATATTATATATTTTATGGTTTTTATAATAATTTATTTCATATTTTCTTTAATTAAATAATTATTGCATTATTATTATATAAGTATTGAAGATAATTTTTAATTTCATCAAATTTGAAAATAAATTATCATTATGATGATAAACATTTAACCTTTAAAATTATTATTTATATTAAAAGATATATTTCCAATAAAAAATATTAAAAATGTAATACTTATTAAAAACATGAGTATGGCATATGCGGTTTCTCATAAAATAAAATACAATTAAAATAATTAAATCATATATGTTGATTAAAGAGGCCAATTGTTTTCCCATGGATGATTTTGGTTGACATTAAAATAGCCAATAAAATTTTTAAAATAGTTTAGGGTAATTTTATAATATTTATAATTTTATTTTTAACATTATTTACCTGATTTACCAATAACTATGGTAGTAATCATTATTACAGTTAATATTTATATTGTCTGAAAATAAAAATGGACATATTTACTGAATTTTTTCTTTTTAATTATATATGTGAAATCATGTTTTAAAATATCAAAACACAGAATTGGATAAAATTATTTATAATTTAATTTAGTTTACGTAATAAGAAGATGTGTTTTTCAATTAAAAGAATTCAAATGATTGAAATTTTTTTATATCTAGGATCCATGGGAAATTGATTCCCATTATGTAAATTGGATTAAATGATAAAATGTTTATCTAATTATACTTTAATAAAATACATAATATAAATAAACACTTTGAATTATTTAGATAAAAAAATTATTTTCAATTACAATTCATTATTTCTTTCTATTCATCAAAACATGATATTTATCAGAAAACACATAAATTTAAATAAAAACAAATTTTCATATTCTTATTTTAAATAATATAATTATTTTTCAATTTATATTTTATAAATTTTTCCAAAAGTACAGTATAAACCTCTTTAGAATTCTAAGGTTGTACAAACGGGTTTTTATAAAAATACACGGTTTATGCATAAAATTGAATTTCTTCTTATATCATGTCTAATAAACAAATTGGGTAAATGTTAAACGTTATATTTCATATTATATATATATATATCATTAATTTAATCTAAAAAATATTCATTGTACATTTTAATTTTATAATATACCTAAGTACTCATATAAATAATTTTCAATAAAATATGTTCTTTTCTTTTATTAGAGGGTTTAATTTTAATTATTAATTAATTTGTCACAAAATATTTATTTATATTTAAATAAGTAAACGATATTTTAATAATTATGTTAATCCTTTTCATACACTCCATTCAAATTTCTAGGTTATAATAATATTACATTGTTAGTTTATGATGGATGTTTCACGCAACCCAAGCATTCGAAAATATTAATATTAAAGAGAGGCATACCATAAAATATTGGGGTGTTATGTTGTACCTTCCTTCCACAAATTACATCTTATTAATTTGAAATTTTACTTCAAAAATAAATTTTTGCTTCTCGGAAATTTAGATGGTGGATACCCACCTTAGAAACTGGTTTCATGTATCTTCTACATTAAAATTATTGGAGGGAAGTACGAAGGTCACCTGAGATAAGGTTACATGTAGTAATTCATGGAAATGGAGGAGAAAAAATAATATCATATTTTTATGGAGATTTAATGATAAAATGATTATTAGAAAGGTATCCATTATAAAACTATAAATCTATTATTGGTTAAAGGACAATTCATTTCTCATAAAAAAAATAAATAGATAATGTTTTTTCTCCAGAATCCATTTTATTGGGTTGGGGAATTATTTTTAAATAATGAAAATTACATACTTGAATTATTTATATGTAATAAGCATAATAGAATCCTTTTGTCAATCTTTAATATATTTTAATTTCAACCATCAAATCTAGAAATGAGTGTTCAAATTAATTTTTCACCCCTAATGAACTTTTATGAAACAAAAATTTCATGAGTCATTCCTCCATTAATAAAATATTTTTTGAAACCAAAATGGTTATAATAGGTTATTTAATAAGATAAATAATAATTTATACTCAAACAATAATATCCAAATTTCGACTAAAACTATTCTAATATTAAGACAAATCTAAAATACATCAGTCCAAATTCACTGTCCAATATTTTATAAGGAAGTTCACTAAATTTACCAAATCAATTCAACATAAAATATTCCAATAAAAACATAATGGATATATTTTTGTCACATACGATATATATTAATAACATGATCACAATAACACCTTAATAGAAATATGCATGCTTCCAAACCATTAAAGAAAAAGTTACGCATTACAATCCTTGAATATATCATTGTTCTTATAATCCAAATATCATAACATAATTATCCATTCCAAAAACACAACTAAATTAATTATTGCACTTCAACGTTAGAGATTTCATTATAATGACCTTGATGCATTTTCTCTTTCTGAGTCATATTTTCATCACACTCATGACATTCATTTTTGAAATTCATTATATCCTTATAGTCGATATATTTGTACATTTTAATATTCTTTCTATTCTGTAAAATCATGAGCACAGTGACCAATCTCTATACACTTGTAACAAACTTTTATTCCCATTAGAAAACTACTAGATTTTTACTTTTAATAATTTTAACATGTTATAAAATCATTATTTCACTTTTCCCTTAATCTCAATCTTTATCCATCATTCTCTTATTTTATTTATTTCCATTAAAGCGATAAAACACAGTGAATTATTTATCTATCTTAATAGAACATTAGAGGTTATCTTGATGTGACAAAAAAGTTTGGGAGACTATATAATTTTTTTGGAAATTAATTTAAATCCTCAAAGAAGGGATCAATCATACTTCATAGATTATATATGTATTCTATAACATGACTTGTTGACATTTTAATGATGGCTTCATATTTATCAATATTATTATCCTATTGTTTTCGCAGATTCAATAATGTTCTCTCCATTTTCTATCTATATTTACAAGGGAAATATTTTTCAAAGAATACTCCATTAAATTCATTTAATTCAATGTTATCTATTCCTTATCATCCTTAGTGTTTTCATGCAATGAAAACCATTATCCTATATCTCTAGAGAGAAGATAAATTATCATGACAACCTTTCCCCTTTCATTACTTTCCCATGGGAGAAATTGATTTATATGCAACTAATCCATTTCTCACATATAAAAGGTTTTTTAGTCCCATTTAATGATGCATGTTGTTGTTTCATGAATCATTGGGACATTGTTCTTCTACATTGTGTATTAGGATGATCTATATGGGTAGAGTTATTATTCATAACACTATTGAGTTTTACCAATTTAGATATAAGTTATTCAACACTAGTTTCAGCTCCAGCTCTAACATTATTATTTATCATTATAGTGAAATTACAACATAGATCAAGTGTGTTGATACGGTTTCTATTCCATCAACTATACACAATTTCAAAAAAAAAATACATGGACTAGATTAGATAATAATATTATGAAGCCTAATTTATAATCTAAAAACTCGATAATCAAATAACATAAATTGAAAATATATGTATATTTAATTTCTAAATAATAATATATGATTATTTAGATATATTTCGAATTTCAGTCAGAGGGTTTCACTATTTAATATAAATTTCCTAAATCTCATTTCAATGGATTTTAAAAAATATTCTTTGATACCAACCGTAACAACCATGACCTAGGTAGTCTAGAGTGGGTGCCTTAATTTTTTAAATTGGCATAATATTCAAGAAATTTCTTCCTAAATGAATCAATACTTAAGTTTCATTCCTAAAATACAATAATATTTGATATTAATTTTAAATTTTAAAGATAAAATAAAAAAAATATTTTATCTTAGAGCACTATTATTCCCATTATAATTACCCTACCCCTTGGACATAATATACATCATTGAATCATTGGGAAATATGAAACAAAATAAAGGTGTGAGATCAAATTCTTAGTAAGGTTATGCATACATTAGAATAAATCATAAAAAAATAATACATTTTTATGGAATGGTGAGTAACTAAAACAAATTCCATTTAATAAATAACTATATAATAATATTGAAGTATTGAAATTTGATCAAATATTTCTATATAAATTACCACATAAGAATTAAATTTAAATGTAGATATTCTACTAGATGAATAATCAAATGTAATACTAATAACTAATATAGTAATGAGTTAATGTATAATGATGAATATCATAAACACATCATCAAGGATTCGTCCAAAACACCATTTATAAATAGGTAAGGCTTTATCCAGTACCCAAACTTGTTTGTCTAATGAGACATATTGATGCATACAACTACTATAGTAGTCCTCTCCATTCACATACTAAGTAAAATGCATTATTCATATGTAATGGGAATACATAAATAACATAATCATTCATATTGAAAAAATAGTATATAAAATTTAATACATTAACCATAAACCATTAAAGAAATAATAATAGAACATTCCCAGAAAAATTGATGTGAAATAATTCAATAAAATCTTATACATGATATTATAAGAGATCAATATCGATAAAATATATGATACCAATTTTTTTTTTGAAATATATGCAAATAATATAATATATTGTTGAAATGTTTTTAAGGGAAATACATTTTTCATCATGAAATTATTTAATAAAAAATACATGAAATTATAAAAGATAATGTTTTACATGAAAATAAATGATATTATTGTAACAGAAACATCATGGAATTAAACCTTCAAAAAATAAGAAAAAATACATTTATTCCACAAAGGATAAAATATATATAACTTTTTAATTTTTGTGTGAAATTAAAAAATAATTTCATTTAAAAAATGAATAAATATTCATCTAAATATTTTTTGAAAAAAGTAAATAATGGGTAAATATAAGTAATTACAAATTCAATGCATAATAGTATAAAAAAATTTAAACCATTTTATAAAACACTGATACAGATGATAAATATTACCCAATAGAGATTCAAATAGAAATAATCTTGATTACTGATTGAATTGGGAATCAAACTCATACCACATTGTATTCAAGGGAATCATATTCCCCATAATATAAATGAAACAATAAATTCTATTTAAATAAGGATATTCATTATATTATATTAAATGGGTATTATATACACCAAAAAATAGAAGTATGTGGGGAATAAATCTTGTATCCCAAAATAGTATATGTTTGATGAAAATCCTGAACATTAGTTTTGATTTCCTCTATACCTATCCAAAATTATTATATAGTTATCTTAAAAATAATATTACCTTATGCATGATTATTATTACTAGTTATGATATAATATATTATACCATTATATAATTATTTACTATTTATTAATAATATTTTATTCATTTCATTGGTTTGGGTGTTAATTTCCTTATTTTCTAATTCTTGTTTTGTCATGAAATTCCATATTTTCTGGCATATGATACAGATAAATCATATCCAAAAATATATTAATGTCATAAATTTCATATTTATTCATTTTAAACTTTAATAGAGTCAATATTGAATGGTAATCATGAAAAAGTATTCACATAATATCATGGAGATGTAGGACATAAATTTGCATGAGGGACTATATCTTTCTCTTAGTGGTAAAATCGTAAGGATGTGTGTTGTATATTAATTTTCGTAGAATAAATTTCATGTAATATTAACAATATATATTTTTTATTTTCATAATTATACTCTTAAAATGAAAGTGATGATGAAAAATTGATTTCACCACAGACTGGATACGATAAGTTATATTTACCCTCGCTCGGCACTTTTGTTTTTTCGTATCATCGATAAAAGGTGTAATAGGGTTATACCATAGTTATACTAACTTATAGGCATATATATGATTAAATATTTATTACTTTATATTATAATCAACACATTAATTTGATGTAGAAGAATATACGAACCCTAATGAGTTGGTAAAAATGATTACCTCTTCTTTGGAAGAAATCATTTAGATCTCTGCTTAAGGGATCTATGGATGCACTTTTTGTAAGAAAAAAATCCAAAAACATTGAAATTGTTGGTTTAATGAGGGATTGGAAAGGTTTTTTTTTTCTAGTTATAAGTCCCAATGTGGTTTGAGGAGGTGAAGGAGGATGTGCCATTTTATAATTGAGGTGAGGGACACTTTTTTGAAACACACATAATATTAAATTAATATAAATTAATTTCCAGCTCAAAATTTCTCCAAAGTGAGTTATATATAATATCATATTATTACTGTCCTAAATCCTCTAAACCAACAATATTTTTGAGTTGTTTATGTCACATTACCACCCTTATCATTTGACTTTTACCCTTAATTAATAAAATTAACTCTCACCGTGACAACATGTGTTTTTACTCACTAACGAGTAATATAGTGGAAGTAAAATGCCAAAATATCAATAAATTGATGATGGATAAAAATTTAATCCTTCTAATAATAAGTTGGCTTGATTGTATATTTGATGAATTATATATATTTTAGTAATATAATAGTTATTTTTAAATAACGTCATTAAAAATATTGATACTATTAGTTAGATTATCTTTAACAAATGTAATTTAAAAAAGAAATATTAAAATAAACATATAATATATAAATAAAATGAACAATTTATCTTTAAAATTTCTATACTAAAATAATTATTTCATGTTATATTTATGTTAATATTTTTACAATCATTTATTTGACATTCTCATTAATTAAAAAATTACTATATCATTATAATGTAAGCATTTAATGTAATAGTTTAAATCATAAAAATTTAAAATAAATTATCCTGGTGAATGTATACATTTTATATTTAATATTTATATTTATATTGTTTTATATTCACTATATATACACACATTAAAAATATAATACTTATTAAAAATATGAGTTCTGCATATTTGTCGTTTCATAAAATAAAATGCTATGAAATGTATAAACTCATTTAAGAGTATCCAAGAAACCATAAAATTGCCCCATGGATTGTTTTTATCGAAAATATATCATCCAATAAATTTAGGACAATTTTTCAGTTAATTATCATATATTTATAATATTATTTTCATCCTTAATTACCCGATCTACAATTAAGTATGGTAATAAGAATCAATAAAGTTATTATTCATATTGTCTAAAAAGGGATATAATTACATAATTTGGAACATATTATTCTATTTATGAAATCTATATTTTAAAATTAAAAACACCAAATTGGATAAATTTATTTAAAAATAAACCATGAAATAGAATGAGAAGTCATACTTTTGAAGTGAAAATATCCAAAATATTGGTATATTGTTTATCCAAATGTAGTGTAATATTTATTCTAATAACTTGGATTATATTGAATAAAATATCATATGTATAATTATACTTTAAAATGATGAAAAATATTGTTTAACACAATAAATATTTTATATTCAATAGTTATTTTCATTTAAAATTCAAACGTTTTTACTACTCATCATTAAAAAACATATCAAAACAATACCAAAAATTAAATCCAATTTTATTTTAATATCAGACTTTAAAATAATAATTTTCTATTTTTTCAAATATATTTTTTTAAAATTTCAAAAACTAGATTTAAAATATGTATATCACCCAAATGCACCAAAATTTTCAATTTATATAAACATATCATATGCATAAAATTGGATTAATTCTTGTATCTTGAATATAAAACAGCTTGGATAAATGATAAACATTTTATTGAATAAATTATAAAAATATATATTTCATTAATATTACCAAATAGTATGATTTGTTCATTTTATTGGTATAAAATACGTTTGTGCACACTTTATTGTTATCTGGAAGAAATAATATATTATTTTCCAAGAGGGTTTTATCATCATTTATAACTAACTGGAAAAAACTTAATTCATAATATATAAATATTTAAACCATATCATCATAATTGAGTTAATCATGTTCATACACTCCATTATAACAACATTGTTATAATAATATTTCCTTTTTCATTTTAGTTGGGTGTTGTGTACAACATATGCTTTCAAAAATAATAATATTATTGAGATACATTCCACAAAAACATTGGTGGTCAAAACATTTGAATAAGTAAGAATAAGTAATATAAAGTCTCCAATGTGCATATTCTAAAATCATTAGAGGAGACAAATTTGATTTCTATGAAGTCTGTATAAAGAACACTTTGGGAGAGGGCTTTATTTGAATCCATAAAACCAAATGTTTTAAGAGATTCCTATTAGCCATTTTGGGAGACTAATCTTCATTTTTTTGGAAGGTAGCTTATGTATTATATTCAATTTTTTTCATAGTAGATAATCATGGTTATCATAACTTGTAAATAGTTGTCAGATATTGGGGCGAAGCCACATAAATTCACGTGTGTCTGATTTTCCATACAGAATCATTGAGTTAAGCATACGCGATATAAGAAAATAATGATTTCTCTTTATATAACAAAAATTGTTGAATTAGAAATGTTAAATGCTAAAATTTAAATTGATCACCATTTCACTCCATCTTGCTCGTAGTACTCTCACAACAGTAGGGAACATCAATTTATATTATATCCCTTGACCCATATAAGAATATAAAACCGTTAATACTGATTAATGACGGAGAGTATGATTTATGTCAACATTATAGGAGTTCACTTCATCTATGGAAATAAAATGTATGGATAAAAAAATTTTTTGATCCATATTCACTTTCCTATGGCCTCAAAGTTTGTGATTTCATAAAAATAGGAATTACTCCACTATTATATGATGCTCCCATAACTAATGTTTATAAAAGAAATCAATAAATATATTCGAAAGAAATAGATTTTCTTCATTCATATTTATCCAAAATTGTATTCACTAGGTTCATGGGACATAACACTTCCAAATAGATTCCAAAAAATATGATAACATATGTTAGAGAAATTGGTGACCAAATTAGGTAAAAATTTAATTTATAATGAAATTTTTAATGTGATCTTGAGGAAAAATGATGAGAACATTGATGAATACATCACCTAGGGAATTGATATAATAAGATATATTAGTGGATTTGGTGATATATTGGGTGATATTTATTTTGTAAGGAATCTAGTGATAAATTATTTAGAGATATTTAATCCAAATATATATGATCTACCTGATGTCTTTTGATCTATATCTTGATTAGTGTTTCCTTCAATTATCATGAAATGGTGGCAATAAAATGGTTAGATGTTCATAATTATATTTCTTCTATAACTCTGATGTTCACATCTTATTTACCTTTTTATTACATTGGGAATGTTTTATGGTTCCCTAGGTTTGGGAGAAAAATTCCTGATAGCTATAATGATTCAGTAATTCTCTAATTATAAGATTTCACACAATGATATATATTTTCATCTCTTATGGAAACAAAAAATGGCTCCCACATCCATATCAATTGGATGAAAATATTTCTAAATACATATTGTCATTTTAGTTTTAAGACCCAATAAAACATTAATATACAAATTTCTTGAGAGGATGGTATTTTTTATTCATCACATAATTTTGTGGGGGATTATTCCACAATGTATGACTCACTTAAAGATTTAATTTTTGTTTATTAATTTTTTCTATCTCTATATACAAGACTGGATACCCTAATAAAATGATCGGGTGTGGAATCTTTCTATTTATTGTGGAGGTTATAATAATGATACCATCTATATGAATATGAGTTTCCACATTTTTTTCCCATTATTTCTTAGCAATGTGTAGATATTTATATATTTATGCCATATAACAAGGAACTCTAAATATTAATGACTTCTAGGGATGCGATTTTCTTTAGGGAAATGGGATTGATCATTCATTTGATGTCTTGTATATCTATTGTATTACAGGAATCAAAACAGACATAGTTCATTTGAGTCTTTGAAATGTTGAATAATTTCATTTAGAAAGGAAATATATGAGGGAATTTAGGAACCAAGAATAGAGCTCGAGCCTTAAAAGGAATTAGATATATTCTTTTACCACCAATTATTTTTTGATATAACATATTTTTGGATTAGTGAGAACCGTAGAAGAATATCAGCTTTAGAGTAAAGATACCCAAGGGGATCCACCATTTTTGGCACGAGCCATGCCAAACCAAAAATATAAATAACACCATGGGCCGAAAATAGAGGGGTTAAACCCCATCACGTCCATCACTCCCCTAGAACATACCCATCACATTGATGCTATACAATACACCAGAAACACCCATCCCTTCACCGAAATAAAAAAAAAAATCAACTCAGATGATGTCGTTCCAGAAGCCAGAAGGCCAGAACACCAGATTCGTAAACAAATGGGTTTTACTGTGAATGAAACAAATAATTGATAACCTGGAATAAAGAAAAAAAATTCAATATTCAATGATCCACCATTGTGATAAACACAAAAAATGTGCTGCTAGAACAAAAAACCACACCAAAACCCTGTAAGAGTTGGATTACCATCACTAGTGACACTAACAACATCCCAAATCATCAAATAATCCTTCGAGGTGGAACATATATGGGGTATAGTGTGGGGGTACATAGAAATACGAGTAGTGGAGGACCGTCAATGGTCAGAGCAAAGACTAGGCAAACAAAACCACCGAAGGGCCTGAAATACACAAGGTATGAATGAAGATAAAAAGGAATGAAAAGTCCCTAAAAACCCCTCAAAGGGGGATGCAAAAAGAAGGGGGTTCATGGATATAACTCTGAGTGGGGAACTAGGGGATCCAAGAACAATGAATCTAATAAAGAACCAACATGCTACATTCCAGTGAGTCTAAAAATGACTCATACACCATGGAAAAATTTGAAGGATCTACAGAAAAAATGGGATGGGAAAACCCCCATTTTTCATAATTTTTGGGGCCACCCCATACAGCTTCATAGTGACCTGAGGAGAAGAATGTGGCTTTCCGTATTTTGACTCCAACGAATCCAATCATCTGAGCACCTGATAAAGACAACTGAGAAAAACTGAACCATATCTGTAGAACGCACATCAAATAGGTGTCGAAGATTCTTGTAAACTACGAAGAGGTGTTGTAGGGGGATGGGGACTCATAGAGAAGCACCAATATCCAATCACCACTGAGAGGGATCCCTAGAGGTATCACAAGTGAGGATTCCATAATAAGACATTTAAAGTTTCCCCCTTACCATTCATATTTATCATTATTTTGACATGAATTAAATTCATCAGAGTTAAATATTCCTTCAAACTTTTAATGATAATTGGAATATCATTAATACCCATGAGGGTTATTTCACTAGTTTTTACCAATAAATAATAATATTGGGACTTAAAAAAATGTGGATTCCATTTTATGGGGGAATATGTATCATGCCATTGAACATCAATTACATAATGATCATATCCTAGTTGATAGATATCCATGATTCTTAGGATATTATAATTGAAAATAATTATCTCACAAGAGTTAGATAGATGTGATAAAAAAAATTATGTTATTGGACTTGCCGAATATGGATACCAAACATATGAACTAGGGCACCTCTAATGGGTTTTTAAACAGATCTCAAACAATAGGAGTGAATATTTTGTATCATTACAATGGAGTGAAGCATAATTAACATCTCAACAAAAAATATTATGTGGATTCATGATAAACCCATAATAGAGTTTGGGTCCTATGGGTTAAAATGAATGAAATATAGTGGGGCATACACTAGGGGTGTATTCTCAATTAGGAGCTCGAGCCTTAGGAAGGCATCCAACATATCTAGTTTGCATTAAAATCAATATATTCATAATTAACATTTTTATATTTTTATGTGTGAATTCAATAAAAGGTTATCATAACCCTGGGGTTATTTCGAACATGTTATCCATATTTATGTCAATATTTTTGACATGGTTGGCTTCTCAGGGTTCTTTTATTGACATGTCTGCACATATCCAAGTTGGTGGTAAGAAATATCATAGAACATTAGCATGATCCAGTTTTCTTCATCTGGTACAACTACATGAAATTTTAACATGTCAAATATTCTTCATGTGATTAAAGAGATATGTCGATGTGTTTTCATATTTGTAAAGAAAATATTAAAATGAGATTCCACAATATTGATAAATAGATATCCAAGGGTATTGCATGAAAAGGGATAACATATCATAGGTCTGTTTCACGATTTGTAGGACATGATTACAGGACATATCATGGCTGTAAAATTTTTTCTATAGACCTTTCATGATTTGGATAACACGGTCGGGTGCTGTCATGTGATCTAGATGTCATGTATGATGGATTCTTCTTGATCTCGCCGATAAATTTGTGGGATTCTATTTGATTTGGATTGAATGAATTGGTGATATATCATGAAATAAAATAGTCATAATAATTTCATGAATACATCTAATAAAAATCATCACATCCATATTAGAGTTATTCCTCTATCCCTTTCATCGTTTAATTGAAAAATGACTCAATGTTCATCATCCATGGCCTGTTTTGGTCTCACATTACTAAGATGGTACATGGAAGCTCCATTGTGTGATCATGATAGTGCATTGAGATTAATTCACCTGATCAATAGGGTGATCATGTGAAGAATATATTTATTTAACATAATACCTAAATTTATTCCCTATAGTTACATAGTAGAATGATATTTTTATTTCCTAGATTTCAACTCTAAGAATTTTGATATTGAATATTTTCTCCCATGTGTATCCTTTATGTGTTATTTCTTCTGAGGGATAGAAATTTGTAGTGTTATCTATCATATTATAACACCATCATGCATGAAATGTATATTGAAGATATAATCTTGATTCCGTGGAGGGATCATTACATCACATCCTTTTCAAGAACTTTCCATTTGTTATGTATGTGTCGAATGGAAAACATCGACCATGAGATCACTCAATCATAACCATAATTATTTGAACCATGAATTTTCATTGGTCTTCTGCATAATAAAATATAAATATAAGAGATATTTCTCATGATTTTTATGATATTTAATTCAATCTTCATGATAATAGGATGCATATCTAGTGGATTTTACATGATCATGGTAGACTTGCGGGGGTATATGGAGCCATGATTTAGAGACATGGATATTAGATCATTTTAGATAAATAATCAATACATTACACCAAAAAATGTCAGAGGACCATAATAGATAAGTACCTTGGGAGACTAGGTAAAAAATATACATAATTCATGAATAATATTCGATTTCAATACAAAGAAAGTCCGTTTATGTTCTCTTTATAGACATTACCTAAAAAATTGTTTCATTATGACTTGTACATTGTAAACATGTGAGAGGTTCATATCAAACTTTCAATAAGGGAAAACCTGGGAGATATAAAATCATAACATGAACATAATAGTATGATAACATGATAATGACATTAGAAATGCATACCACACATATCAATGATCATAATATTGAGTCATGACAAAATTATTGGTTGTTCATAAGATATTAATGAAAATGGAATAAAAGAACAATATCTACTAGGGAATTAGATTTGAATAATAAATTTATTTATCGCATATGCATAATCAAAGTAAATCATACATCAATGATACATTTCAATATATTCATAACATTTTAAACATGTGTTAACCACTACTTCACTAGATTCAGGATTATATTAGCCTATTTCATACCATTTTTAATACAAGGGATAAATTCTCTTATACTATCTTTCAGGCTTGGGATGACATCCTGGGTTGCCTCTTTGATATCGTATAACATAAACCATTAAAAATGCATCATAAATAGATATATGTCCCAAAAATCATTGTTATAATGTAGAAACCACCCTTAATTATAACATAACCACCATAATTATATAAATGTCAAGAAATATTTGTTTCACAAAATCATAAAAAATCGTCATTTTAGAACACAATAAAGAAAATGGATTTCATAATCATTTCATCCAAACATAACCTATCAAAAATAGACTCATTCCATAAACATTTCATCATTTAGTGAATGTATTACACTTATATAATTAGGTGGATTTCGTAATTATTTTCTCATAGGATAACCCACTAAAGAGAAATGGGTTTTATAAACATCTTTTCATCATAATCATAAATAATTAGGAGGAATAATAATAATGTTAATCTTGGATATTATACCATGTAATTCATAGGGATCATCATCGAATGATGTCTTAGATAAAGAAGGATTTGGAAAGTTATTTTAAAAACATTATTTATAAAATTTAATTTTCTTTTAAATTATCTTTTTAAAACCAAAATTTCATAAAACATTATTGATGACATTTTCATTGAATATGTCCATTAAAATGTTTAAGGAATCATTAAAAATAACATTAAACTATTCTTGTCGACAATATCCACTATAATTAGTTAAAAACATTTAAAACCATAAAATATTTTATAAAAATTTTCATTGAAAATGGCCCTGAAAACATAAAATGTATGGTTAAATGAAAATAATGGTCATTATTTTTTAAAACAACATAAAAATTCCTTTCAAAAATAGTTTAAAAATAAAATGGTTGTGATTTTTTCTAATACATATTTTTTATTATTTTTAAAACATAATTGATTTTTTTATAAGACTTGGTTTTGGATGGGAAATGTTTTTCAACCATAGAGAAAAATTATAATCATTTTTCATAAGTACAATATTTCCACTATTTTAAGATCCAATGAGTGGGTAAATGATAAAATTACATTAAAATATGATTAATAACCTTAGTAAAATAAAATTCAAGAGTTTCTTAAGAAATGATTCATACTATTTTTTCATTGGAAACAAATTCATAAACAATCCTGACAAACACTAATATTGTAACATCAAATTATTACCAATTTTGTATTGATAAAATGTAAGAAACCGAAAAAAATATCATAAATAGATATGTAAATACATATAATTATAAGTATAGGACTTATAATATAATTAATGGGTTTTATATAAACAAAATATATGAAATAGTTTCTCAATATCATATGTTTCTCATAGAAGAAGAAGTGAGATGGAAATTGCATACCCTGTTAGTTATCTTTTGAATTAAATGCCCAAATAATGAATAAAATAAAATGAATCATTAAATATAAGTAAAATTAGTTTATTATTGATATAACACGTAAAAGGTGAATTATATAGACCATTCAGAATAAATAAGTGGTGTATATGGATATATCTCTACGAAATAAAAGAGTTACTATAAATCTATTAATTTAAGTCTAGACTTGCTAAAAACACATTAAAATATAATTTATAATGAATATAATTTTATTATATATATATATATATTTTAAAATAATAACTATATGTATCATATCGTGTATGATTTACGGATAACGTTTTAATAAACATTAATCAACAAGTACATTTAAATTTAATGTTTAGGGTAATAACTACTTTGTTTTTCTAGCATGTTTTTTATGTTTTATTTTTTTGTCCACAAAGAATACTCAAGATTAACTAATCTATATAATGTTAACTATGATACAAAAAACAAAATATATTTAGTATTAATGATTATAGAGTAATCCATAAAATTTATATATTTAAAATAAAATACTTGTTCATTGAGACGGTAGATCGTACATATGAAAAAACACATATTACATTTTCCCACAGAATTGGATGAAAGATGATTAAATAATATATAATAATTAATGAATAATTTGAGGTCAAATATATCATATATTATCATTAAAACCATCTATATTACCTTCTATGTAATGCGTGATCAAATCACTTCACTTTTTAAGGTGGTAGTCCATCGTACACCAGAGTGAAGTTATATTATACCCACATAATTTAATGTAAGGAGGTATGTCTGATATAATAATTTTATAAGTATAAAAATATCTTATTCATATTATATAAAACATTAATCTATCATTATTAAAATCCTTGAGATATGGTAATGAAATAAAATTACATTAGTTCTTAGGGCGAATGTCTGACGTACACAAGAATGATTATTTTCTAACCCATTTGATGAATGTGGAAGTGTTTTAAGTTAATGAACAAAAAATGATTACATTTGAATATATATAACATTTTCCTTTATTATAACTTAAGGTTTAAATAATAAGTCAATATTTAGAGGTATAAATTACAAAAAAAAATACTTATTGAAAAACATTTACTCGTTTTCCAAATTTCACAAAAAGCCATCATATATTTTATTTCCACACATAATAAGAAATATTTGATGAGATGATGGAATTTTTTATGTTATTTGGGTATCTCTTGTATGATCAAAAATGGGTATATGGTGTGATGATGAGAGGATAATGGGTGTAATTTTATATGATAGGGAAATGAACTCACATGGAAACTACATGGAATTTCTACAGACATTCCAATATGATAAATTCATTCACATAACAAAAGCTTACATATGGAAAAATATTCTAAAATGGGACGTATAATTTTTATATATTTTTATAAGATATTATTATAAATTCTTTTTGGTCACATTAACCATTATTATTATCTTTTAACCCCAGGGTAAACCCATTATTACCATGATAGTAGTAATTTTGTTTAGTTTTCACTATTATATTTTTTAAAAAATTATGTTTAATTTCATATATAATATCAATTATTATAATTCAAAATATTTAATCAAATTTTCCAAGTTTAATTAACAAAATATCAAAATTGTAATTTAAAATTTTCATGTAGATGCGATGAGAAATCTGGTTTTCAAAGAGACGATATTAAATAGTTTAAAAAGTTTTCCTATACAATTTTGTAATTAAATAAATTACAATAGACAATATTTTATTAATAGAAATATTTTTAATCGATAATAACTTTAAAATAAATTTAAAATATAATATAACATTGTAAATAATTTAAAAAAAATACAATATTCAATTAATATTTAGTAGTTATCGTTATTCATCAAAAAATTACTTTTTTTTTGAAATTTATCCAAAATTATAACTATGATAAATTTTATTTGATGATTTCAAAATGAAAGTTTATTTTTTAAAATAAATAATAATAAATTTTCAAAAATTATATTTTAAAAAAGATAAAAAAATATTGAAATAATTTTTAAAAAAATAATACATTTTTTACGTGTAAAATAGGATTTCTTATTCTCCCTTATCGAAAAAAAACAAATAATATTGATGGTAAGTAGTTTATTAAATAAATAAAATGTACATTAAATTAATAAAATAAGATAAAAACTATTTTTTAATATATTAAGATAAAAAATCATAAAATGGTTGTTTTCGGAAAAATGTTGTTTTTATTTACCAATAGTTTTTATTTTCATTTATAATTAAATGGTCACTAAAGAATTTATTTTATATTAATGTATAATCCAAATATTTTCATAATTTAGTTAATCTTATTCCTATCTACGATTTGATATGCAAGGAGTTAACTATCATTTTAAATATTAATATTTTAATGTATGCCTTATTTTGTTTAAACTCAGTGTTGAGTGTAATGAATTCTAACCACTAAGTTTAATTTAATAAATTATAAATAACAGATTAGATATATTTCAAGAAAACGATTTCAAAAAAAAATTGGGTTTAAATTTTTCAATCCTTAAAACGAATTTCACCCTTGAATCTATCATCTTTGGTATCAATAATTGTGGATACTTTAGCCTCATTTAATCCTCAGGTTCCCACCTAGCTTAATAATGTTGATGGTTGCACCAAAAAACATTAAATAGTTTTGTGGTCTTTTTTTCCAACTCTGTGATTATCATCTGATTTTTTTCATATAAGAAATATCATGCTCTTGATATAGGATCCACGAGTTTAGTACATTTAAATGATTTAGAATTAACTTCTTTAGTAGAGGTAAAAGGAACACGTCATCAACATGAGATATACTTTCAAATAGTATTTAGTGATAACATATTGTGATGATATGATCAATTATTTCAATGTTATTGATAAATATAGTGCATATTTTCCACTTATTTCTTCCATATAAAAATTCAAATAACGTCCACATCTCCAACATTAAATTATATATCACATTAAAGATTATATGCTTAACATATTTGTTATAATTGTTCTGTTTCTACATGTTTTAAATGGTTCTAATATTTTATTACATCATGTCAGTTTTCATTCATCCCAATAGGTTTCTCAATAGAAAATCATTACAGTACATTGGAGTTCGAAACATATTTCAATAAATGGATTTATATGGATCCATCTGAATGATTTAGTGATATATTTTGTTTCATGAAAATTCAACATGAGGAAGGTGTTGATCCAAAACACTATTGAAATACACTGAACAAAATATTATCATATCCTATAGGGCTTAAACTATAATCTCCAACATACCCTCTATCGTTGGATGGTATGAATTGATGAAACATAACTCAATATATAAATCTTTATGAATTTTTCTCCTAAACATCAAGGTAAAATCTTGATTCATGTAAAATATAATTTAATTTGGTACTCTATACAACATTTCCTCTTCCTTAATGTACATTTTGGAAGGAGGATCAAAAGGGAAGTCTAATATAATAATAGTTAATTGTTTTGAATTTCTAATTTGATTGACTATAACTCATAATTATCATAATAAAATTATAAGATAAACCCTAAAGGTTATCAATACATTTACCCATATTTCTACAAAGTATGAAGGTAATAATCCTAAAATAACATTTTCAAGTATAAAAAACCAAAGGGATTCATTTCCATAAATTTATTATAAAATATCTTTAACCTTGATAAAATACCTTTAACTAGAACCTCAATATGGTTGTCAATAAATTGAATCAATGATCAATATTAAATACATAAACTAGTAATTTTATCCATAACCTATACATTTATCTTAACAGGGTATATAAATTCTTCCAAAAGATTTTTCACCATATATTCATTAAATAATATATTATATTATAAAATTAAATTTCTATAGAATACTCTGGATCACCCTTGTACTGATAGAATATAAAATTTTATTTTTTTATTCCATAATTTATTTATATTGATATAATCCTATGAAATTTCACTGAAAGATGAAAAATAATTTTTCAATGGGATTATTCATAAAAAATGAAACGTGATATTCCTAACTAAGGATGGGAGGATACGTGTTCCCAAATTATCAGAATTCACTTCGACCATTATGATCTCATAAGATTCCCCTTTATAATTTGTATTCAGATGTTATAATGGATAATCATTCATATTATCACATTGATTGTGGAATTGAAATGAAAAATTCCACAAATATGTTCATGGAAAACACTATAGTGTGGGTGGTTCTATATCTCCATTCATTTCATTGACTTCCATCTTCAAACAATATCTACAATATTTTTATTGATAGTTATGATCTCACAAATTGAAGCACCGTTATGTACCTTCAATAACTCACCTTTTTACTTCTTACCATAGTTTGTAATGTATCAGTTTGAATATTTTTTTGTCACTCCATGTTAAACATCAATGGAATTTCCATGGAACCCAATTTTAATGTTCTTATCACCATAACCAATAGGGTTTCTATTTTCCATTTCAACAGTTAGCACATAAAACAATTTCATAATAGAATCCAAAGACCCTTATGGTGAAAATACTTTATTTTTTTGAAACATTAATTAATATATCAAACATACATTCATGATGAATAGTAATAACTAAAGAGTAACTAGTAAGTCTTCTAAATTTTTATTATATTTTTTTGAGAAAAATAAGCTTTATTACTGATCAAGAAAATCTGTCCATCAAATCCGTTTAGGAAACGAGTCCACCCAACAATGATCACCCCTAGATTTCCCCAAACGAGCCAAACAATGAGCCTTCAAATTTCCTCTTTACTTGATAAAAGAAAAATTTAATGCAGCATTGCCCTCGATTAATGACGAAATCATCCTCATGATAAGGCCATACGGTTGAGAGTCATCGTCCTTCGATGATAGCGCATTCACCACTTCGATGTAGTTGGATTCCACCAAAACCTTGGGCCAATTATTTGAACGAGCTAAAAGTATCCCATGAAGGATAGAAGAGGCCTCCACAACCACATGACTACTTGAACAAGGCACTACCCGACACTGATCTTCCACAATCTAGCTAAAAGTTTTATGAAAAATGATTCCAATACCAACCCTGGAATTAGCGGAGACCGCATCATCAATATTGAACTTCAGAAAACACTCGGGTGGGGGAACCAGCAAGGGACAATTTGCTGAGTGTTTCCCAAAGAAGGTGTTGTATCGTTATTCTCCCAACTGTTCATACATTCTCTAGCTCTGTCCACCCAAAGACGATCATGGGTCACCTTCATTTGGAGTGTACAATCATTACGTCGTGTCCACAGCAACCATGAAATTGTGAAAATCAACCCCATCACTCTCGGTCCAAGAGTGGACACCCATTTTAACAGATTTTGGACGAGACCCAATGAATGATCAGAGAACAAACCAAAATCTGGTTTCCATGCCTTCCACATCCCTTACACATCATGACAATAATGAATTTCATTTAGAGGGGATTCCACCTCCTGGAGACACAATGTACAAGTGTTATCCTCTGCCAAATGACACCGCACCAAAAATTCACGAGTTGGGAGAATCCCAAAGCAGACTTTCCACCAACAAACTTTCACCTTAGGGGAGCATATAGAGACCAAATTCTCTAACATAGATTATCATGAATCGCCTATTCCACGCCTTAGACCCGCAATTTGGAACTCGAGCAGAAAGAATATTTTCCATGTGATTCCCCAATCCAGTAAAGCTGGTCAATGCCCATCCCGGGTGTGAGCGGAATACTCAGGATGAGTTGATGATCAACATCATTAAACCATCTACGAAGATTCCATTGATCCTAGTCCTCGAGCGGATCATTGATCAAATCTTGTACCATTTAATCTTCAAACCCAAGAACAATAGAAGAGGATACCTTATGGTTAACGCCATTGGGAAGCCAAGATTCATTCCGAACATGAACATTATTCCCATCAGCAATTCTCCATACACATCTAGTGTCAAGAAGAGTTTTTGTGCCTAAGATGCTTCTCCACATAAAACTCGATTGTGGCCCCAGGTGGGCATGTAAGAAGTCAGAATGAGGAAAATAGTGTTCACATTGAACCTTTGAGAACAGGTAAATTGGATAGGAGAGGAGGTGACATCCTTGCTTCGCAAGAAGAGCCTCATTAAACCATTTTAGATTCCTAAAACCGAGCCCCCCCATGAAATTTTGAATCGCACAGCTTCTCCCAAGACATCTAGTGTGATTTATGTTTTCCCTCATGAGAGCACCGAAAAAAATTAGCCAACTGGCAGTGAATTTGATCAACGATAGTTTCCTGGAATTTAAAAAGGGGCATAGCATAAGAAGCGATTTCTTGAGCCACTGTCTTCACAAGAACTTCCTTTCCCACCTTATAAATATTCCTACTAGACCAAAGGAAAATCAGATTAACCAAAATGTCTACAATCGAGGTGAACACGTTCTGTGTTGACATCCCAACAAGGGTCAAGAGGGCAAGGTACTTAGGATGGTTATCCACCAGCGGAAAGCCACAAATTCACTGCAACTCATCCCTCTTTGCTTGTGATACACCTCTACTGAATGATAACTCTGATTTCAAAGTATTAAGACATTTCCCAGAATCCCTTTCGTACAGATTGATGGTATGCAACATTGAACTTCATTCTTGTGAGGTAGCACAAGAAAAAAGTAGGCTATCATCTGCAAAGTAGAGATGGGAGATAGGGTCATTTTTACAAACATGAGCACCATGAATAGTTCCTTGATCTGCTACCTTCAGAAGGAGGTGAGAAAAAAACATCAGCCACCAAAATAAAGAGATAAGGTGACTTGGGATCCCCTTATATCAAACCTCTCGATGGTTTAAAGCTCATTGAATGGGCCCCATTGATATTAATTCAGTAGGAGACAGACGTAACACAATTCATGATATTAAAAATCAATTTCATCCCAAAGCCCAACATGGAGAGAAGAAGTTCATGAAAAGGCCATTCAACTCTGTCATAAGCTTTCATCATATCTAATATCACTGCCATGATGCCTCTCTTAGATGTGGAATGATATTTCATAGAGTGGAACACATCAAAAGAAATGACATCATTATCAGTAATTGAACTCTTTGGAACAAAAGAACTTTGGTTATTTGAAACAATCAATGGGAGGAAGTCCCTACGTCTGGGCACCATGATTTTGGAGAAAATTTTGTAAACAAAATTGCGAAGACTGATTGGCCCAAACTCTAAGACATTCTGGGGTCACTGAGTTTTTTGGATAAGTTTAATAAGAGTTTCATTAATAGATTCAAGATATGATATACCTGTCCAAACCTCCTTCAGCAAGACCTCAACATCATTCCCCACGATACGCCAAAAGTGTTTAAATAACATGGCGTGAAACCCATCTGACCTCGGGGCCTTGGTAGAGTGAATAAGATGGAATTCCCAAAAACCTTCATCATCAGAGATATCTCTTTCCAATTGACAATTCATATCATCCGTAACCAACTTTGTGATGCAGATAGTCAGACCTGGAGGAGTGCTGATAGTTTCTTCTTCGTAGAGATTGATGAAAAAGTTTAGGATGATGGAGTAAATATCCTGGGAGTCATGAACAACTCACCCATTGGGGTCCTCCAGATGTGCATTATGATTTTTCCTTCTTTTTACTAACACTCTTTGGTGAAAAAGTTGGTATTTTTATCGTCATCTCGTTTGTGAGACTCTCTTTCCCGATGAAACCAGAAACACTACTTCTCCCTCAATGTTGAATTTAAATGATTTTCTACAACAAAGATATTTTCAAGGACATAGTCATAAGATGGAGAAGAGTGGACTCGCTTTAATTGTATCCCAGCCCCACTAATACGTCTTTCAAAGACTCTGAACCTCATAGTGGTCCACTTCTGTAAGCAAGACACAGTATTACGGATATTTGACATGAAGCAGTGATCAGGTACCACCAAGCCTCTTGGACCACCTTTTCACAGTTGTTGTATTAGATCCACATACTTTCAAATCGAATGGTCCGCCAATGCCTCACTTGTTTCTCTTGAGAGAGCATCGGCAAGATGATGGGATAGTGGTCAAAAAATACTAGGGGAAGGTGAACAATAGAGAAATCATGAAAAATATAATTCCACTTATCATCCCAAATAAATATGTCAACCATTTCTGCAAGATGGTTCACCACTGAACGATCCCTCCTTCAGGTTAACGGAGATCCTGAAAACCCAAGTTCATGAAGATAGTTTGAAAAAAGTGAATACCTAAACTCATACATTGCATCCCCACTCTTTACGTGCCCCACTTATTTATCATGGTGGGAGTGGACCTCATTGAAATCCCCCCCCCAATCAGGATAGGGGCAGCTAATGAGTTTCGCAGCCGATTCAAAAGGGCCCATGAATTTTTTTTATCATTCCCACCAAGCTACCCATAGAACCCAAAAATTGACCATGTAGGAGACCCTAGGCCAAAAACTATCATAACAATGAGATTACTTGAATAATTAGAAATCTGGACCCCACGATCGGCCTTCCAGAGGAGGCAGAGGCCACCAGAGTGTCCCTGTCATCCAATGGGAAATTCCTTTGTGAAACCAAGCTTTGAACCCAGCAAGCCAGCATCCTTGCATTGAAACATAGTTTTTGATACAAAAACTATGCCAGAGCGATATTTGAAACTCTAGTGATAGAGAACATGAACAGTTCATGGGTTTCCGAGCCCCCAAAAGTTCCAGCATAAGATTTTCATTGCCCTAGGCAGGGCTGGGACATGCCTTCCACTGCCATAGATGTTTCGACAGACAATCTATCATCTGCCACTTTTCACCTCTTAGGCAGGCTTTCGGTCAGCTGACATGACCCCATGCACCATTTATGATCACTGGGCAATGTCCTGACAGAATCCACACCCTTATTCCCACCAACCAACCTTTTTTACGTCTGATGTTTGACAGTACCTCTAAACGTTATCCCAGGCATATCGTCTTTGTCGGGAGAGGAAGCCCCGGGAGCCACATCACATTAACACGATGTTGGGTCTGGTGGATCCTCACAACATTGATGTATTCCTGATCCTATGTCTTGTGGTATATTTCAATTTGATAGCGGCCCAACAGATGGGGAGGTAGTTTACATCACCATATTGGGAGCCTGACTTGGGGTGACAACTGGATCCTTCCCCAGCCACATTTGCTGCTCCCCATACACAGCCAAGGGCAATGGCCTCCCCACATTCATTCCTTCCACTCGTTGATCCCCTCTATTATCAGTAGAATGATTTAGCAGCCCGAGCCTGATGATATTTGGATGATTATATTTATCCTACTTACAAAAGCGCCTTTGCAAGTTTTTCACAATCCTTTTTTTATGTTTGGATGTAACAGCCACTCAAGAGGTTTTCCCACGAAGCCACGGAACGTATTGCAGAATAACATTACCTTGTAAATCCTCCTTCTTCACTTCTCAGTCCTTCTCTAAATGTACAAGGCACCGAAAAAAGAAACATAAAATATGATGCTTTTTGAACTCAAAATAAATCCATACATCAAAATCATCCATTAACAAAAACATGCCCCTCATAATAGGATGTGCTACATCAACAAAAACCTGGATCCACACAAAAGGTCTCCAGTGAATTAGATCAGACCGCTCCCATTCCAGTGAATTAGATTCCTATAATACGAATCCAGAAAGGTGAACAAGAAAAATTGATTTTTTGAATATCTTCTTCGCCATTATGGTCCTCCATTAGGTTGATCTGGTTGTCAATGGACCATGGTCGACCATTGCGGACCTTTTTTTGTATTATTCATTAATTAATTGAATGATTAGAAGGCCATCTCCCACTTCTATAATATCAACTCCGTCTGCCAATTTCCAGATGGTGTGCATAGTATTTTTCAGCGCACCTAGTTTGAAGGGTCTCCGTGTCAAAAATTTCCCAACAACCATACGGGAGATCCACTGAAAAAGAAAAGAATCTTCACTCTTCCATGTGACAATTTTCGATTTATATTTATCAGTTAAATAAAGGTTCCTCCATTGAGTCAATAATTTTGTCTCCATAGGGCTCGAGAGAGGGAGTCACTCAGCACCAACAAAACACAGTCACAACCAGGTCCGTCCCCTCACCCCTACACAAGCGCTCTCTTCGTGGGAAACACCCTCACGCTTGTCTCCATAAGGAACACACGCAACCCAGATCGTGTACTTCGTAAATTGTGTCCAACCCAGGTCAAATTCGTTATGAGCCCCACCATACACGTACCAACTCCTATGTGCCTGCCAAACTCTCCTTTGAGAACAAGCTCCACTATGCCAAGCAACACCCAACACACACTAGACCCAACACGGTCAAACTCCACTGCACAGGCCTGACCTCAGCGTGAACCAACCTCCACATAGTGTAAAAATTCTCGAACCAGCACCCTGTGCGACTAAAAAATAGCTGATCCAGCACCCTGCGCATCTTGACAAAAAACGCGAACCAGCAACCTTTGCGGATGAACCAGCACCCTGCACGGCTGAAAAAAGCACCAGATGTCATGCGAGCCAAAAACCTACATGGAAAGACCATGTGCAGAAGAAAAATCTCATGATTTCCACCCTACACAAACAACAATCATAGAACTTGATATGCATGGGTGAGACCACCCAGAGACGCAACCCTACGCGGTCACTCGCTCCGAGCTCCCAGTCCGTCGTGACCCATTGCAGATTCTTCAAACTCAAAACCATCATAGATCTGTCGCACTTCCATCGATCTGTCGCAGGTCTCTCGCAGATCCGTTTAAATCAAAACTATAGTTGACTCATCACAGATCACTCACAGATCTGTCGAAAACGAAGAACCGAAGGTCGCAAGCAACAAATCTCCGATCTGTGAGGTGTCAAAAAAGCACAAGACGGATGAAGACCACTAGCAAAGGGGTAAAGCTACCTTCAGAAATCAACAAAAAGAGAGGAGGAAAAGAAGTCACTATCACAAAATACCCATTGATATAATTTTGGTGAATCAACATAAAGGAGTAATACAAATATTGTTTCGTAATTTCCTTATTTGGATGCATAGAATGATTCCAAGCATGAGAAATATGTGTGATCATAACACTATGATTTTCCATTCCAACTCCCATAACATCAATTTTCTCAATAGGTAAACTCATTCATTTTCTATCATATTTAGAATAAAAAAGATTTCATTCGGTTTTATCCATATAATAAAAACAATTTAATAGTGTGATAACTAATAATTATATTGGAAAATGAAATAATTATGAAAAAATCGGATATATTACGTCTCAATCATGACACCTACTTATAAATATATTGATCCTTTGGATTTACCAATGTTATTCATGATCATTAATCATATCATTCGTGATTTTTGGTAATGTGTTTTGTGAATTTCAAAAGATTATAACTTTCGATTTTCAAACCATGTGAGTAGAAAATCATGTTTTTATGCATGAGGGGATGATTGAGCCATTCTTTAGGATTCTATTGTGGAGGTATTACCCCTATGTACCTTTTTTAGATTTCCACATTCACATGTAATATATAGATAGGGTTGTAACTTATTGGAAATTATATTATATATCATTTAATAAATTTAGAGGACATTTTATTATAAATTTACTCATACTTAAACTTATCCTTAGAGACATCTCTAGACACATCCATCAAAATATTCATATGGGACTCTCTGATTTTTTCTCATTCTTGTTTCTAAAGGTTTATTAAACCTTTCTTGTGATACCAACTAAATTGACCCAGTATTTATATAAATAGATATTCAATAGTTTTATATTATTATTCAATACAATAAGAAAATACACCTGAAAACCTTAATAGATTAGTGTATTTTAGGGCTAGGTTCATATTATTCTAAATTCATGAATGATACTTAATGTCTCCTGAAAATATTTTCTCATTAAGTAGTCTTCAAAATCATACCCTACATAAAACCATTATTAAATAAATGGGGAAATGAATCCTAATAATATATATGTTACTATACTAAGAAAGTGTAAACATTGGAGAGATATAAGTATAAAACGAACATAGGGGTATCATAACAAGAAAATAAAATTTAAAACCAATTCATACTTGTTAAAGATCATAATATTGAGTCATGACATAGATATTGTTTGTTACTAATAAATAAATCAAATAGAAATCAAGGATCACGATCCATGAGGGTCTGACATTGGAATAAGAAATATATTGGTTGATTAAATAAAATCATAGAAAATAGTTTTCAATCCTACCTACCAATATTTGCATAAAATTATTGGATGGGGTTAACCACCCAGGTAACTACGTTTTACTTTGGATAACCATCATTCTTCCCACTTTTTCGCATAAGATATAACTTAGTGTACCCTCTATTAGGCTTGTAATAACCTCAAATGTTCCCTCTTTGAGCTGATATAACGCTAAAAATTACACAACACATTGTAGGGAGATGTAGGCCCCAATCATCTATGTTATAAAGTAAGAAGCTTACACTATTATAATGTATCCAAAATCACATAATGAATATCATACAAATTTTTGACACGAGATCATAAAAAAGTAATGATATAAGAAAAAAATGAAAACAATTTATTCCATAAACATTTCATAATAAAAAAAATTGGAAAAAAATATTATTGATAATCATTTCCTCGTTTCATCAAAGCACTACGCATGTAAAAAGATTCGTTTTTCATATGTTATTTATCATGGTATAACCTCTGGAAGAGAAATGGGTTTCTTAAACACTGTGTCATGATAAACATAAAACATATAGATAATTAATAATAATGGTATCAATATATCATATCCCCAGCATGGAATAGGTAACATCAACAGAATTTATTAATGATAGAATATGATTTTGAAATATCATTTAAAAAAATTCATGAGGAATATAAATTTATAGTGGAATTAAATTTTTATAACAAAAAAATTGAAAATTTATTTTCTCTAAATGTTCCCATGAAATAAAATCATTAATGTAAATGATGGTCTTACTAGAGGAAAATTCAGCTCATGTTGTATGAAAAAATATGAAGATTCATTTCACATATTAGATAAATGACAAATAGAAATATTTTTCTAAAACAACATTAAGAGCCAGTTTAAAAGAGTATAAAAATTCAAACATTGATAATGATTACTTTAATAAATCCTTTTAATAATGTTAAAAATTATTTTGAAAACCTTTTTATAAAACATGTTTTCTTGAGGAAAATGGGGTTTCGAAAAAGGAGTGAAAAAAAATTATTTTTCAATAATACATTTTCAATTATTTTAACTATCAAATTGTTAAAAATATATAATGTGAGATGAAAATATAATTAATATCCAAATTATATTACATTTCATGTGTTTATTAATTTATGTGTAATATTATTTTACCATAAAAATTTATTCATAAACAGTCCTGATTAATAATTAGATTAGAACACAAAATCATTACTAATTTATTAACTATGAAATGAAAATCCTGTTAAATGAAGATAATAAAATGCATTCGGTAAACCCAATTATTATATGGATAATAATAATGGAATACTTTCATGGCATTTATACACACAAGATAAAATAAATATGTGGTGAATATGACATTGGTCTCACAGTAGTAGAAGTGAGATAGAAATTCCATAACACTTTAGTAATATTTTGAATTGTAAGACCCAATATATATTAACATCAAATTAATATATAAATTTCATTAAAATCAAAATTTTAATTATATAAAACATCAAGGGGGCAGTATATACACCACATAAAATAATTGAGTCGTGAATTTTCAAATGACCCCCAAAAATAAAAAAGAGACTAGAAATTTTATACTATATTAGAAGAATCCCTCCATAAAAATTAGAACCTAATATATAATATATATAAGATTATTCTAAATATATTACATAATCATAATCATATTTATCATACCATATATGATTTACTTGTGACCTTTTTTACGAATTCATTTACGCTTAAATGTTAATATCATGTTTTAATAAAGAACTACTTTGTATTTCATACATGATTTTATATGTTGTTTTTTTGTACTCATAGATTTTTCATGGTTAGATAATATTACTATATTTATAAATGTTTTAAAAAAACATATAAAGTCTTTATATATATGTTTTATATTAATCCTTAAAATTTAGAGATAGAAAATGAGATAAATTGTTCATGGGGACAGTTGGGTGTGTGTATTCAAAAATAATGGTACCCTTTTCAAGACAGATGGAATAACAGAAACATAAATGATATATTAGAAATATATAATCATTTTTATGTCAAATATATTTCATATTAATTAAACCCATCCTTTTTACCTTCCGTGTAATTTGTCAATGAATCGCATCACTTTGTGAGGTGGTTGTCCACCGTATATATGGGAAACATTATTGTTTTCCCACTGAGTGGAAAGGATGGTAGTATATTTGATATAAGAATTAAAAATTTATAATAATATCATAAATATAATATATAATTAATTTATACATCAATAGAAACTCTCTTTATAATTTTAAATGGTAAAAGTTATGACATCAGTTTGTGAGGTTTTAAACTTCCAGGCATTGGGATAAAGAATCACCAACCCATTTAATTAAATAGGAGGTGATTGTAGGTGTTGATAATTAAATAAAATTATATTAATATATTGAGTATACTTAGTTTATTATATAATAATGGTTTAATATTAATATTATAATGATTATAATTAAATATATTATATAACCACATTGCAGACAATTACATCTTCATCATGTAACCTCCATATGTTTACGCCAAAAGC
The DNA here is from genome assembly GCA_963277665.1 of Viscum album. NCBI lineage: Eukaryota > Viridiplantae > Streptophyta > Magnoliopsida > Santalales > Viscaceae > Viscum > Viscum album. Next base: position 508,673 of record CAUJRU010000070.1, read on the forward strand.
CTTACAAGGAATCCATTGTTCCCAAAATACATCTTATAGGATGAGTTGAGTAATTTGGGATGTCATATTAGTTACAATTGACAATTAAAAAAGATTTTTAGTTGGTCAATAAGAAAGTTAATGGGGTGACCTTTTATAACTGGTGGAAAATAAGCAACATGGAAACTACATGGAAATCACTCAAAAACCCCCTAAATGATAAATACATTCACATGAAAAAAGAATATAATTGACCATATATGAAATCTTCATATGTATAATATTTTACTATATCAATACAATATTATTTATATATGTTTTGGGTGATTTTAAACCCACAGTATTTTTTTATCCCCTTGAAAACTCATTTTTACCTTAACTATCGTAAATAATTTTTTTCTTTTTTCATTATTAAATTTGGTAAAACATTAATTTCAAAATATTAGGTAATTAAAAAATTTTAGATTAGAAATTGGTATTAACTTTTTCCATATCCAATTTATTGTAGAAGAGAATATTAATTTAAATTTTGTCCCATAGACACGATGAGAAAGTTGGTTTTCAAGGAGAAAATGATAAACATTTTACAATACTTTTATATCAAATTTCAATATCGAACTATTTAAAATGACATGAATTTGATTTATATACATATAATTGAACTAATTTTACAATGGGTTCAATTCAAAATATAAAATTTCTTTATAAACAATTTAAAAAAAACAATTTTAATTCTGTATTTCTCACAATTCATCAGAATAATAATCAATTTAAGAATAATAAAAATTCGAACTAAGGTAAATTTGATAAAATGGTTTCATAAATTAAAGTTATTTCCTCTAATAAAATTTTTGAATGTTTAAAAAAAATATAATTATGTCTGAAAGCATGTGAAAAAACTTATTTTTAGAAAAAAAAAATTAATCGTGAATCTGGATTTATTATTATAACATTAATAGAAAAAATAGATGAATGCTAAATCATTTATTGATTGTATAATATATACTTAAATAAATTAATTCACCTCGTGTTTTCGTATAATTTATTGGGGGATGATTATTTCAATAAAATAGTTTTTTTCCATAAAATGGTTTCTATTATTTGAAAAGGGTTTGAATTTTTTTTTATTTGGTCACCAAATAATTTATTTTTTATTCATGGTTAAATGATATATTTTCATAATTAAGATAATATAATTCATACATGTTGTTCTAATGGCTCAATGATAACAATAATTTTAAATAGTAATATTTTATTAGAATGTCAAATTTCGTTAAAACTCAGAGTTATATAAGACACAAAATAAACATTGTGATTCATTTGAAAACATATTTAGAAATGAATAAATTTAATTGAAAAAAATCAAAACCACTCATTTTGTTACACAATAACGCTTAAAGGGATCATGTTTTCTCATTCAAGAGCCATAAAAAGATCACACTCGCATGTCAAAGGGAAATCGCATAATCAAATCAACTTGCCAAAGTGCCAGTTAACGATTTTGATAACATTCAAGGGTGTATTCCCGACATCAGTATTCCTTTCAAAGAGCCTTTCACATGATATAAGAAAACTTATCATAGGCCCTTCATGTAGTCATGTAGGCTAATTATAGGGCCATTTGTGATATCATTCTATCACATCAAAAATCTTCATGTGATAAATGGGTTTATCACATGAGGCACATTATCCCTTCTCCTAAAAAATATTTTAACTGATCTACGCATGGGGGTACCTAATTTTTCAATTTTATTTATTTATTTCACAATAATTTAGTCGTCTTCCAGTTCATTTTCTATCAAGTCATCACATTATTAAAAATGAATCTTAGTATGTTGTGTGAAAATCATCATGGATGTTATCTATTGTTCTTTGGGTTATAACGCATGATAAATGCACATTCTCAAAATACTATGTGAGAATTTTAATAGATAGTTTTCTTTTATATCTATGGGTCTAGAGGGGTAATACATTATTTAATTTATGTGTGTTAGGGACTTTTCATAATTTATGTGGAATAACCAAATGTATTTGTTTGGCATGGATGACATGTAATTGGGGATCTCACATGAATTTTGAATTTATCATGTGAGTCATATTAGCCCGTTATGTGAAAATACTTGTATTTCCATCCCATTGAGCTTCTATCTTCTTCACCTTTTATTTCATAAGTAGATTTCAGTAATTTTCAAGAGTTTATCGTCTGAAATATCAAATTATTAGAGGAACTCATTTTGAATCACTTATATGATCATTATATATTATCATAGATTCTTCATGAGATATTAAATAGTTCAGGAAAAGTGTGTCATCATTCTCATGACATTATCAATGTCATGTGATTAGGTGTATTCATGGAGGACATGTGATCAGTGTAACCTAGATTCATGATCTCCATATAGATATGTTGTTACTTCCTTTATCAAGAATACAAAATAATCCCTATGAATTGGTTCTTTTATCGATTATAAAATCATCTATTCTCATTTGGTGGGTCTAAAAAAATGGTCACCCCCCCCCCCGACCAAGGAAGTAAGATATATAAAAAAAATGATTTGATTTGAAGGAATGTAATTTCCCACTTATTTATCTAAGGATTCTACTCATTGGGGTCTTGAGTAAAATTTGGTATTCCTAGTGACCTTTGGTTATATGTGGGGTGCCTTATAAATTGGGTTGTGATGGAGCCACTCATTTCATTGGAAAATGGTACATCATAGTTCTTTTTATTTCTTCTCTCATGTGACTACATCACAAGACCACTTTACAAAAAACCCCATTGGAAGAACTATTCATGAGTTATGATTAGGTGACCTTTTCATCTTATCAAGTTTTTTGGTAAATTCTCAAAAAAAACTACAAACCAATTTATTGTTATTTGTTTGAACTTTAATACATGTTCTCTACTTCATGACTATGCTTGGGGATTTGCATGATTTGTTGGTTCTGTCACGCGATCCCATGATCATTATAAATTTTTCATGATGGTCATAGGTTTATGTTATTGAAATTATTTTTAAAGAACATCAAATCATGCGATGATTTATGGGTCAGGTGATTCAGGAGATATATATTAGGTCACTCAACCAAAAGCACTTATGTGGTTCAAGTGATTCTCATGAGTATATATCAATTATTTACCTATTATTAAAAATTTCCTTTCTCATCTAAAATATTATTCTTACCCTATAATTATGGCTTCCATATCATGTATTACATTATTTAAATATTTGAAAATAGTAGTGACTCATCAGATATCTATAGTAATAAGTCTAGATTTTATCAATCATTCCACAATCTAGTCATCCCATTAATATTTATAGACATCATGGGGATAGATCTTATATAATATCCCCTTTAAAATATCCAACATTTTTATGGGTTTGGTCCCCGAATTGATGACACAAATATGTCCACCACAGTCATCGATCGTGCCACCTTCTTCTGTTTTATGGACCTATAATACATTTAGGGATACGATATCCCATGTGGGTGATATAGTAAATAAGGAAAATTTATTACATGGAATATGATAATGTTTACGGAAACATAAGTTTGAGGGTACCATCATAAAACCAATTAATAAAACCATACTTATAAATAATTAATACAGAATTATTCCCTGAACGAAGGCTCAAATAGCTGCCTAGATCGGGCCTTCAATCAGGAGGGGGCATTGGGATGGTCATGGGCTTTTCCTTCTTGGAACAACATACTACTTATGAATTTAGCATGGGTCAAAAAAAACATTGGCATTTAAGAATCCATGTGGAACTCCCAAATGTTCATCCATTCCAATAATGGATTGATGGTGGACATTTTCATCCCTTGGAGTCAAGAAACAAATACATTTCATCTTATCCATTTATGATGGGAATAAAGCTATGGGAAATTAAGTAGATTTATTTCATACCAATTTAGGAAGATATATATCAAAAGGATATCATGTAATCTTCTATATAGGATGATCTAGAGTGTAATCCTCCCTTTTCTAGGGAGTTGATAAACCAATCTGGAAAGTCTATTACGTAGGCCCCACATCGCGGGGTAGACCTCCCATTTATTTAATGGGTTGGATATATTATCATGAAATTACATTCTGAAACTGAATCCCACTAGCCAAATTCTTTTCCAAAAAAATCATAGAGAATGTTGGCAACCTACTAGCCCGCTAATGAAGCGGGTTAATTTTGTAATTGGTGTGGGGAGGCTCTTCCTAAAATTTATCGATCCATTTTGTTGGTCAGTTTTCTATCTATATACATGAGTAGGTACTTTCTCTTAACTTAGAAGAAGTGCGGAGTTATAATTTCAACCTTTATTATGGTTGTATCACTTGAAATAGGGAGGGATGTTTGGTTTTCTATTTTTGTATTAGTCAATAAATCCCACATCATGCACTATATATATAATTATAAAACCCCACATAGGATTTCTAGTCCATTACAGGTGTTACAGAGCTGAATGGGGGATATTATGTGTGATTATGAATTCTTGAGCATCTATAACTTCACATGAATTCATTTCAAAATGTTTTATAGTTAATTATTTGGATGAGGCTGGTCACATTAAATTTTATAGAAATTAGGTGCCTCTAGATCCATTATCACCTCATCCCCTTCATACCCTATGAGATTCCCACATCTAATATAACCTACAATTTTGGTTACAGATCTAAGGATCATTCTAATATGGTGTGAATCTGAGCGGTCATCCATTATACCTAAATTGACGCAAGCATTACCTAGAAATGATATACTATTTTTTGGTTTAGTCATCAGTTTTTGGGAATTAAAGTAATATTTCATCTACCTCTTTATAATCAAGTGAAAAATATTCCTATGGAAGATCGAAATTTCTAGTTGTTGTGTTTTAAGGAGGAGACTCATTTACAGATAATCATTCCACCAATATATTCTCAGTATTATTGGTCTGAAATATATTATGAGATTTGGATTCAATCATATCTGAATGTGAAATTATCTATATCAGTACCTTATGATATAAATTTTCAACAAACCTTTGAATATAATCTACGACCTAGAATGAATCACTCTTTGAGGTGACTGATAGCCTCATATATTCTTCATAATAAGGTGAGACATTTACCATCTATTCCACACGTAGGGTAAGTGTCAACTGGAATGAATATAATTAGTGTAGAACCTCTAGGAAATTTTTTGCCTTTACAAGAATTTCCCGTTTTAATTTTAGTAATGGAAAACATGAGGGATGGAAACAAAGAATCGAAACTCTAGGGGATATTATGTCGGGCAGATATACGCTTGGTATGCATTTCAATTTTCACTGATCCCATATGTGTATCCTTCAAAAACTATCCCACTGAGGTAATGTATCTCCTTCAAGACCTCAACTTGATGACTAAAAGTGTGAAGTTTCGGATCCACTAATCACCTTCGGAGAATCAAATAGTTGTTCTGGGACCAATAGAGGTTACTATGGATGAAAATTGCCACCTCATCATCATGGAAGTATTAATACATTTTTTTGATACCATATATAAAAAAAATTAAACCATTGATGTTCTAATAATTTATTTCTCATTGTTGTGTTTATGAAAGGAAACTGAAGGGGTTTGGTCAATCCCTCTATCTGACTTAGTTGGTTACTAGGGGACTGATGATGAGGTATCTCTAGGTGAAATGTATTTAATCAGTTTGGTTTCTATGATCCATGAGGTTTTATAATTTATGCTTTCATCAGTTCTGTCCTCATCATCCTCTATGACACATCATTCTGTGATCCCTTCCTAAAAAATGTAAGGAAAGAGTATGTTCTCAGAAATATCATAGACCACTCACACAGAATCCTTAGTTAATAATTACACTTTACATATTTTTCAATTATATAACATTTAAGTAGATTAGTATTGTTTTCCAAAAATATGTAGGTTCATGATCATCCCTCAATAAATATTATACACTTTACACCATGTATATGGGTGCATATTTTATCTCTCCAACAGAACCATCAAAATTGATAATAGATCATCAAGATGTTGATACAGTCCAAAAGTGGGTTCAATTAGTTGTTCCACCTACCGGTGCTGTTCTAGTTCTCATTAATGTTTAATTACAATAAGAAAACACACATCTAGAGGAGGTATATTTTAATAGCTATTCAACTAATAATATTTCCATGACATAGTCATATCTAGGAAAAGATGAGAATTTTTTTTGAAAATCAACTAAGGGAATACATTGAATTATATCATATTACATTTCATTCACTCATAAATCCCCTACATGTAGTGAGAAAATTATGCTAATTGAGTGAACATCAGTGGTTTCATAACGTTTCTCCTCCAATGAGTATGTCTCCTATTAACCTGATGGTGGGGTTAAAGCGATATATGTTACCAATGATTCGCCCAAGAATGGTATGTTTCATAATTTTATTGTGTCCATTAATTATCTAAATGTTCTATATTATTTTCATATTAACTAATATTACGTTTTTACACGTGTTGTAATACCTTCATCTCAATAACATGGATGATTTATTTCCTTATTCTTCATGAATTTCCCTAACCGAGTTGACTAATGTTGAGTACAAATCTATACCCACATACATAAAGGCTACTGTAGTGAGTTCCTTTCTCAATGAATTAGTCGTAGAATATATTCCTATTCTCAAATTATTATTATGTCAAGGGTCAGAATTAGTGATAATCTATCAGCAAATGATGTAGAAAGTGTGGTAGAATATTTGGACCAAAATCTTAGAGACCCCATTATAGATGATGATGATGGACTAACTGGTTCATCTCGAGTATATGGTTACAACCAAATGATATGTGTATTTCAATATATAGATCATAGAGCATGGGTGGAAGAACTGATTTCCCTCTGAAATTATAGGAAGGCATATGAATATTTGAAAAATAATTATAGAGGGTTCATTTTGGTTATGAGATGTTTAGAGGAGGAGATGAATGATACATACCCATGATTGGTGTAGCTAATGTCTCAACAAAACAGGATAAATTATGGGAAGGCAGAAATGGGATGATCTCATCTTGTGATCAGTTTTCATTCAAATGATTTTTCTATATTATATCACGCACTGATAACCGTGTAGAGAACCATTTTTATTCTCTGACCCCAGAATACTAATGATGGTGCATTATTTTATATCATTGAAATTATTACAAGGAAAACAAATCCTGATGGACCGTTTTGTTTAGACGTCATGGAAAGCCATACTACATACATGATACCCATAATACCATTGGAAAAAACATAAAACTTGATATTCAATAAAAGGAAATTAATTTCATTTTTATAATCTTATTCAATGTTCTCTTTCTCATAACCTCGGGAATGAAACATTATAATGGTGAGATAAAATACACGGTAAGGGTATGTAAAATTGATGAAAAAATGAATAAATATCTATGGAATGGTTAATAACTATGTAAAAAATTCCATTTAAATATCTAGATAAGAAATAAATAATATGGAAAGTATGAAAGTAAAACTCATTCCAAAAATCATAAAATGTAAATGAATTACATCTTTAGATATGTCAACACAAAATTTCAGGGATAAATAATAACTAAAACTAAGTGAGGGAAATTATTTCTTATGGGATGTAATATCATAGGAACATGATAACATATACAATCATGACCATTCATAGGACAGTTAATTCTATAGATATAAACCCATTTAATTTGGCTGACCTATTCATCTCACTATATCTTTTCAATGCATCGAGGAGCAATATATAGTCCGGGCTCCATCCAAAGTTTCCAATACAAACAATTCCACATATTGTATAATAAAAAACAAATACACCTTATCAAATAACCATATGGATATAGAAATTCATATTTATCAATATTTCTCTAAATAATCAAATACCTGTCAAATTAGACATCGTATGTAAAATGGTACACATTTTACGAAATACTAAAATCCATTGTATGAGAATATGGATATTAAAGTAAATTTAAAATGATTAATGATTAAAATAATTTGAATGATTCATGTTAATGTTAACAATCAGAAAAGGAAGTTGTGATTTAACAGATAATCATTATGAACATTCTTAAGGAGAATAATCTTTAAACATTTCAAAGTGTCACATACCACATTGCAAAAATTAAATCATATCCAACATTAAAATATTGACATTAAATGAAACATATAATATCATGATATTGTGTTTATTCCTGATATATTTTTTCAAAATGATGTATATACACCAAATAAAACATAATTGGTGGATAATAACAAATAAGTCTAAATGAAACATAAGTTGAGATGAAATTCCCTTACCTTAACATTCTTTTTGGTGTGTGGTATTTATACAATTCTGTAATCATTAAAAATATGATAATAACATATTCTAGAACATAATTTTGTTAATAATATCGTATATTAACTTATATTAATATTTTATTAAAAATTTGTTAAAACTCTTTCATTATTTTCACTACCTTGTGTGTTAATTTCCTAGTTTTCTCATGAATATTATAAATCGTTACATGTGGTTATCATTAATTAGATCATGGTTTAATCATATCTGGAATTTAAACCGTGAAATTATTGTCCAATATTGTCTTTATATATGTATATATAGTATTTATTTATATATGGATATTATAAATGAAGTGCACCATTCATGTAGACGGTAGAACATACGTACACATGAATGATACTTTCAAATCATTGTCATATTAAATGAATGGAATATTAATTATATGTTTGATTATTATAATTCAATAATCATATATATGTTATATATGTAAAATATATTTTTTAAAATCATCGTAAATAATTTCTATGTATAGTATGAAGAAGGCATATCGCTTTGATGGGTCTGCAGTACACACTTCCTCTCACAAAATTGTTGTATTTACAAAAGAATGGACACGTAATGGTATGATCTAAATAAAAAATTACCGAAGCATATTGAAATATCAAATATCATATATAAACCATATAAATAGATTATCCATCATAATGGCCCCCATTAGAGGTGGTAAAGAAATATTGAACAATCATAACCTAGTGAGGTCGTAGTCCACCATATAGGTAAACAATATGTTCGTTATCCATTGGATGGAGGTGTGTATGTGTGAAGGTCTATTAAATAGCATGAAAATATTTTCGTATATTTTGGTTAATGGTTTTTTTATAAAATCATAGTATACGAATAGTTAATGGAGTGGATAGTGTAATTATAAGGGAGGATATTGAGGGAGGGTGTTACTTCTTAATCAAGTAACTCATATTGGATTATAAAAAAATTCCTACTTGGAAGGATTTCATCCCAAATGGAGGATTCAATAATGAAGGTAGGGATTTGGGGAGACCTTTTTGGATAGTTATTCTAAACATACACGGCTTTAGATCTGTGAGTTTGTTGTTTTAAATGACGCATTTTATAATGGAGGAGGGGTGGCACACTTGTAATATTTTAAAAGAAAGGAACCCCAACCACATTTGTTTTATTGAAAGTGGATCAATAATGGTATAAATTTGAACTAAGAGAGGATAGTGTCGATTTATTTCTAGATAATTTATTTTTTACTATAGTATAATTCATTTTAGGCCCTAAGGTTATGGTATAGTCTCTTAAGAAGTTTTATATAACCTTAATCATTGTAATTAATATTATTTAATTTCACTATTAATTTTGTTCAAAAACAAATTTGATCTTATTAGAAATTATAAATTATTCTAAATCAAATATAGAATCAATTTTTAAATATTTCATTCACATATGTGGCAGAAATTAAAATAAAATTATTCTCATAGATGGAGTGACAATGATCATTTTTAATGTAAAAAACATTCAAAAGATTGATATGTTTTTATAATGAATTTCAATTTGAAATTGATTACAATGACCTAAATTCTGTTAATTGATGAATGTATGATACAATTAAACATTAAAAACAATTGATAAGAAGATTTATCCATGTTATTAAATTATGTCAAAGAATAATTTTTTGAAATAAAATTCATTATTTTAAACAATTCATTAATAAATGAAATGTTACCTAAAATTACCAAAAATTCATCCTAACAAATACTTTCTAATTATATTTAAAATATTAGTTTAATTTTCACATATAAAATGAATTATAGTCTTTAAATTGATATTTAATATGGTTTCTCCATTAAAAGGCCATAAATTTTCCTTTATAAAAATATAGATTTATATGTTTAAAAGTGGGTTTGTTCTCATAAATCCTAATGAATGAAAATAAAAATATTTAATTAAAAATATTTCTTATATATTTCTTTATACTCATTAAATAATTTTAATTAACTATTTTCATTAAGATAAAACTCCTTGAGAAGAATAACAATATTAAAATAACATTTTATATCTAATTAGTTCTTAATTTCTTTTCTCATTAACTAGTAACCAGTGAATTAATTTTATATTTATATAAACAGTAATTTGAATAAATTAGTTATTAATATTAATAATTAATAATTTAATCTCATGTTTATATCATATTATTTGAAATAATATATTAATAATATATTTTTATTCAGTAAAACAAGGTCTTACATGTTATGTAAGCTTTCAAAGAAAGTCACTCATGTTTGTATTTCGTGGTAACATGGTTTCAAGTGCTTTATGAAATATTGAATATATCAAATAAATTTTATGTATTAAATATATATAAAATTATAAATGTATTTTTATCCACCAATGCACTTGGTGTTGCGTGTAATGCATGCTCTTGAATATAAGCCTCATACGTTATAATTTTGTGGTGTCACATTCTCCCCACAAAAAATTTAATTACATCTTCATAATTAATAATTCATCTTGGAATTATAAGGATTAAAACTAAACTATTTTTGAAGGACCAACATTATAAAAAGCATAAATAACACATTTTCTTAATAAAATAGAATCGAAATTATAACAGTCACATAAATTGGTGCCTTAGTAGTATAACATTGATGGGAATTGGAAAAATGGATATAGAGGAAAAATATAACAATAATGTTATAATGGAGAGTGCAAGATTATATTCTTTGGGTAAATATTATAATCAAGAAACAATTTTCCAGAGTTTCTATCCATAATTATCACATGTTGGAAGCCCCATATTTCTCTTCATCTTCTTATACACATTCCCATCATCGTGGTGCTCATATGGAATCTTCATGTATTGGTTTCCAAGGAAGACATAGGACTTGGAGAAATAATTACCCATCTCATTGTCTCAGGATACTATATCCTTATATGATCAAAATTTTTGGGAGAATATTTTTCTTTGAAATATTATATTAATACAATGATAGATTTGATCATTCATACTCTTCAGATCACATGCATTAGTTAGGTTCAAATTCATTCCATTAGGAACAATTTCTAAATAATGGAATAAACTATAATAAAACAAAACATAATTTATAATTCCCATCATGTTATAGCACATAAATTTATACATCATGAATCATAGAACCATAAGCATAGGTTACATTGGGAGAATCATTATTTTTAATTCCTTCACAAAGGTTGTTATATAAAATGTGAATTATCCAATACATATCCCCTATGATTACCAAACTAGATTCATACTATAACATGTTTTCATGCACTATGTTTCCCAGTTTCAGCCACGAAACACCTTGTTAGAGTTATTACTCTGAGGTACATATGTTCTAGAACCATGATGACTTGTAGTATCCAAACAAGGATCTATTTCTAGAAATACCTACGTTATCTCTAACTTACCTAAATTCTTAGATGTTCTATTTTACTTATCCACAATTTCTATATTTGGGTTTTTATTCTTAATATTTGTTTACTAAATCTGACATTGAGGATTTTGTTAAACTTTCTTTGACACCAACTATAATGTCTTGACCATAGAAGTTTTCTATCAGTGAATTATTTTATTACATTGGCATAATTAAATGGAATACCAATCCCAAAGGGTCATTTAGTTTAGAAAACATGGAATGCCACATTACATAGATAATACCCATAATACATTGGGAAAAAATAAAACAAGATCATAATGAACTAAAATAAAGAACATCCATGGAAGCTTATTCATATTTCTCTTCTTTATAACCTAAGGGAAGAAACATGATAAGGGTGATATCATAAGCCCAGTAAGGGTAAATACAATGTAATATAACTAAATAAGGGAAATTTTATCATAATTTATGTCATGTATCAAGTACATGAAACCTTTTACAATCAATACCTTTCAAAAAATGGTTAATACTATAGAATGAAACAAGATTATTTTGGCACAATTATTATTCTCATGAGAACACGTCGATGCATCGAAGAGATATATAATTTTTGAGAAACACCTATAAATTCTAGTCCTAAGAATTCAAAATATTGAATAATAAATATAACTAATATGCCTTATCAAATAACCATATTGAATGAGAAGTATGGATTTATCAATAATTCCCCAAATAATCAAATAACATTCAAAGTAGACACCATAAGGAAAATTGCATACGGTTTAGGAAATACTAATAACTATTTAATGATATTATAGATATTAATGAATATTTACTAGAAAAGGGGATTAAAATAATGTATATGTTTTATGATAATTTTATAAAACAAAAAATTAAGTGAATAATTCAAATATAATAATTAAGGACATTCATGAGGATAATAATTATTTAATATTTGAAAGTGTCCCACACCATGTTGAAAATTTTAAATCATATTACCCTTGAATTCATGGAACTGAAAAACATATAATATCATGAGAGTAAGTATATTCATCATATAATTTATCAAAAGTTAGCATATACATCAAATAATATTGAATTTTAAAAAAATTAACAAATATTTCACAATGATACGTAAATTGAGATGAAATTCCCTTACATTAACGTTATTTTTGATATGAGGCTATTATACTCTTGTATTTTGGTTCAAAAATATGTTACTAACTAATAATATAACCATAATAATGTTTATAATATCATATATGAACTTAATATAATATTTTATTACCTATTTGTTAACTCTCTTTCCTTATTTTCACTATTTCGGGTTTAATTGGCTAGTTGTCTCAAGCATGTTTTAACATGCTGCTTGTTGGAATATTTAATTATATCTCAGACTCATCATCTCCATAATTTAAAACATGACTTCAATATCATATCATATCAATATATATGTATTTATATTGGTATATTATATTTGGATATTATAAATTAAGTGCATTGTTTGCGGAAACGGTAGGGCATACGTACATATGAAAAATACTTTCATTTATTTGTCATAATAAAAAATGAAGGATAAGTCATAAATTTTCCTATTAAAATTAAATTATCATATGTATTTTATATATTTTACATAGGTTTTTAAAACCATCCTTTATATGTTAAATTTATGGTATGAATGAGTCAATTCAATTTGACGGACCGGTAGTCCACAATTCCTCATATGAAATTAATGTATTTTAACAAGATGACACACATAAAGGATTATTCTGACTAGAAATTAAATATTCGTAATGAAATTAAAAATATTATATATATATATATATATATATCATATATAAATATATTTTCAATTATAATGTGCATTGTTAGAGGTAGTAATGGAAATTTGAACAATCATGATCTAGTGAGGCGGTAGTCCCCCACACCAACAAATAGTATATTTGTTACTCATTAGAAATAAGTGTGTGTACATGTATGTATAATACTTATCATTACCTAATCTTAGTATATTTAGGATACTATATTTGATATATAATCCAAGAATAAGAATAATTTATTGTTTGGAGAATCAAAATAAAAGAGAGGAGTTTGAGGGAGGGTGTAACCTCTTACTTAGGAAACATTTTTTGGTTTATACCAAAAAAATTACATTTATGGCTTTCATACAAAATATAGGATATACTGAGGAAGGGAGGGATTTTTGGGAGCTATTTGGAATGTGTATGGCCGAACCTATGTTTCATTAGAGGTATGTGGAAGTTAGAAAGGAGGCCTTTTATAATGAAGGAATGGTCGGTCACTTCTATTATTTTAAAAGAAAGGAACCCCACCCATGTTTTTTATTTATTTTGGATCAATAATTGTCAAATACACATCCAATGGAGTATAGGGTCAAAATATTTCCAGAAAAAGGATTTTGAAAAATTTTATAGGTCGTTTTGGTCCATAAGGTTATGGTTTAGTCTCTTATTAAGCTTAATTTTACATTAATCATTGTAATTAATTTTATTTATGTTTTGAAATATTTTTGGTAATAAAATATGTTTATCCTAATAGTCATTATAAATTATTCTTATTACAAATATTTGAACCATTTTTACAAATTTAATAAAAAGAAGTGGAATAAATTAAATTAAAATTAATCCTATAGACTAGACACCAATGTAGTGTTTTAAAGTAAAAATGTTCATAAGTTTGATATGATTTTGTAGTTAATTTAAATGTGATATTTGTTAAAATTATTAAAATTTTATTAATTGATAAATATATTATCAAATTAATCATTAAAATAAATTGAAAACAAAATTTATCCTTATAATTAAATTATATGAAAAGCAGTTTGGAACTAAAATTCAGTTTTTTACTATTCATTACAAAATGAAATGACACATAAAAATATCAAAAACTAATACTTACCTAATTTATATGTTTATATTTATAATATAACATTTATTTTTAAATATTAAATAAATTTAATTTTCAAAATTCATATTTAAAATGGGTTCTCTAGTAAAAGGTTGTAAAATTGACAAGATAAGAAAATTGGATTTTGATGATTAAAACTGGGGCTATTATTAACAAATAAAATTAATGAATATAAATATTTTGGATCGAATATTTTATAGATATATAAAATTAAAATCATTCAATAAATCTAATAAATTATGTTTATTTCGATAAAACCCTTTTAGAATAATAAAAATAAAAATATTTCTTTTTATATCTAATTGGTTTTTATTTTCATATCTAATAAATTATTAACCAGTGAATTCATTTTATATTTTTATAAACCCAAATTATAATAAATATTTTATTACTATTCATAACTAATAATTTAATATCTTTTTTTCATATTATATTAAATAATATTTTAATAAAATATCATTTTTCGTAAAACATGGTATTGTGTATAATGTAAGCTTTCATAGAATTTATCTCTTCCATATAACAAAACATAACTCAGAGTTGGGTGAAATACCAAATATAGAATATATAAATTTCATTTAAAATGGTAAAATAAATTAATGGATCTGGGTATTATATCCTCTTATATTATTGGTGTCGCTCTCATGTAGGATATCGAATATCATTTTTTACATTAGAATTTCTAGGTGAAATAAACATGTTGGAGAATCTAGGTATCTTTTAACTATAAGAGTGGGAAGGTAATGATTTCATTAAAATGAAAAAAAATTAGCACATTTCCACGGCTTAAAATTTATCCATTATTCGGTAAATCCAATCCATGCCCACCATGGAGTAAATGTTTATTGAGCAAAAGGATTCCACAAATCAAATGGTGTAATGTGAAAGTAGTTTCAATAACCTAAATTTATTGTAGATTCACTGAAGAGACTCTAGAATATATATATTTTCCCCCTTGATCTACATTATCAATAAAAAACATTTTGAACATCGCATTTCTTTTTTAGGATTTTTTTTATTCATTATATGCATGATATATTATTGACATGAAAATAAATGGAACAATAAAGATACCCATATATTGAAAAATAATATGTTTATCCAAATGATTAGATTTGAATGAATGAATCATAATATATTTCTCTTGATAATTTCCAATGAATTACTACTGACATGAGATTCCTCATTAATGTATCTTCTCCAATCATTCCCAGATCACATGCTGAAAAGAATAACTTTATAAAACATATATTATAGAGGGACG
The DNA here is from genome assembly GCA_963277665.1 of Viscum album. Lineage (NCBI taxonomy): Eukaryota > Viridiplantae > Streptophyta > Magnoliopsida > Santalales > Viscaceae > Viscum > Viscum album. The sequence continues at coordinate 524,549 of CAUJRU010000070.1, forward strand.
GTGCATAATTTACGCCAATATAAGTTGTATTATAGAGTATAGTATTTTTTCTAGGGCCAAATAATTAGCAATTCATTATTTTTTTCTTTTTTATTTTAACCTATCTTTTTCATATGTTTCAAGAGGAAACATTAGTTGGAGTGGGGTTGTATTTTTCTTAGGCTGGAAACTTATTGGTTTCAAACATGAGAGTTTTATTCCTTTTTAATTGTATACGTTCTCCAAACTTCATAGATCACAAAAAGTGATATCAATTGATATGATGTTATAAATATTACATGGTATACCTTTTTGGTTTTTGAACATTAAGTTATTTCATATCTCTAAATTGTTGTGTTTAAGGCATTTCAATATATAAAATTTTTTTGGTTTCTATTTTCTTATCTTAGAACTTCTATTGATGTAGTTTAGGGAATTTTAGTTGAAAAATTAATATTATTATATTTTATATTATTCTACAATAGAAAATTTGGAATTTTAGATTAATGCCATCTAGATGAGACCTTTTAATTGTATATTTTATAGTCATCTAGGTCAGACAAGTTGGTGGTATTGTTTAAGGTCATCTATCTCGAAACATTTAGTGTTGTAGTTTAGGGTATTCTTGATCTGACCTTCTATTTTTTATGGTCTTCTAGATCAGTCCTTTTATTTCTAATGTTTATGCTCTTTTATCTATACAATATAGTGTTTCAGTTTAATGTATTTTAACTTAGACCATTTGGGGTTATAGTTTTAGTTATTCTATATCAAAATATCTATTTTGTTGTTTATAGTCTTTTAGCTCAAACATGTTATAATATTAGTTAAAAATCTACGTGGTCAGATCTTTTAGGCTGTAGTTTACGGTCATCTATATTATAGATAATAGTGTTTTAGTTTTAGGTCATCAATATCAAACAAATTAGTTTTTTAGTTTAAGGTAATGTAGCTTATACATTATTTCGGTATAGATTAATGTCTTCTAGTTTACACCCTTTACTACTATAGTTTACGATCGTGTTTCTCAAGAAACCTCTGGCTTGTAGTGAAGGATGGGTATTCTTAAAAGGTTAGAGAACCCTGGATCCATGGTGTGGTTCTATAGAATTAGTGTCCATGATGTGTTTTTCTAACCATACATTCTTAATTTATTTTTGGAATGTTGAATGTTCGTGAAGGGTTTTGGAACCATGAATTCTCACTGGAAATATGACGGATGATTACCCATGTTGGGTTGTGACACATTGCATCAATATCTTAATGGGTATTGGTGGATGGTAAATTATTTGAGATGCCATGTCAACTCGGTAAGTTGGATTATGTTGGGTATAAATCAGGTGTTTATTGGCTTGAACAAGTTATTATGAAATGGGGAAGATATTTTATGGAGGGTCGAATAACCCCTCTTGCATTGAGTTCTGCCATTGTGTTTTTTGGGGATCATTAGAGTTTTAGTTCCTTTCATGTATGGTCAATATACCTATATTTTATGGTTTATAGCACATTATCCAAGAGTCTGTAAGGATTATGTTCAGGGTCTAGAAAACAGTATCCATGATCTCTACAAAGGTCCATCAAATTTTTATGATGATTCGAATTTTTTTTATATGGATGTTTTTTATGTTTAACTAAGATATCCAATAAGGGTTTTGAACCCCTGGTAAGTTTAGCTTCTTCTCTAGGTGATTAGTCCCCAATCCCCATGGGTTTTAATCATGTTGTGTTGGCCTAAAAATTTTTTGGGTATGGAATATATTCCTCCCACTTTCTGGAAGAGTCCAATACATAGTGAACTAAAAACAAGGATATATAATCAATACGAATAGTTTTCTATTGGGATTATAAAACGTGGTCGTTGAATGTCTATGTTAATGGGAGGTATAAAATGGTGAGAACATGTCAACCATTTAAAATTTAGTAATCCTAAATTTCATTAATTTAGAAAAATACCTTCTAGATATAAGGGGGAGTATCCTATGGGACCAAATAGTCTCTAGGAACAAGTTCTTTGGGAGGGTTTCAATACTCTAGGAAATCCTGGAAGGGATCCATTTGATTATCTAGTCCCTAATAATATTTTTCTATTGGGAAAAACCAGGATTAAGGGAGCCCAAAGATCATGGGGGTCCCAATACAAGATTATCAACTCAAGGAATCAATTGTGTTAGATCGTAATTTTAATACATGATAGTGGTTTATGGAAAAAATAATTTTAATGTGGGACTCATGTATCCTAAATTTTGGGACACATCTTACTGAACATGTTATCTTGGTGGGGATATGTGAAAATTCTTTTCACTAACTTTTTCCTAGACCAAGGGTGACCAACAATCATAGATCATCTTTTACTATTTCCCCTTGGTATACCATAAGATATTTATTCCTTGATTATTAATGTTCTAATTTCTCCTAAACTCTAGAGATAAAAAGTTTAGAAAGAGAAGAATTGACTTTTTATAAGGCTTCACATTGTTGGTTTTCATCTTGAATAGTTTTATGTTTCATTCAATTGTATTATAGGGTCTTACAATATATATCATTAATTGATAATTACACTGGTTGTATATCAATGACCAAACTGCACACATTTTAAGGCCATGAATCATAAGGACCAGGTGTGAGGGATGTGTTCCACAATATCCAATTTATGATTCCCAGGGTTTGAAGTACAATAAAAAATTCCCACTCAGTGTGTTAGGGAATAATGTAAATCATGGATTAGAGCTCCCAAATAATGAGTAATGTTATGGAACAATAATGCTGAAATTGATCTAGAAACACTCTAACGTGATGAGCTGTACTGATGTGATTTCATGGATCTCATGAATCAAAATCTTTTTTCTGAAAGAAAATAATTTTTTTTTACTGAGACCATATATGTAGGAACGAATAGTAGGTACACATAGTCAGAAAAGGGTCCCTTGAATCATGGATTCCATTTCCATGGGAGAAATATGGTTTTTGGTAATTCAAGACACTCATCACATGTAGTTTGGTTTCCTAGATTGGGGTGCTAAGAACGATTATTGATGATCATTGAACATTTGCTAACTAGGGTTAATCAATTATGGTCTACTGATATGTTTTGAAAATGTGTAATTTTATTCACATTTAAACATCATTTAGTGGGGTTGTATCCATCATATAGTTTAAAATCATGTAAAAGGATGGTTTTTTATATTTTAACAACATAAGGTATGGAAATATGATTCAATGTAAAATTGTACATGATATCATTGTGGAAACCTTTCACATGTTGGGGGAATTTATATGAGGGAATGACATTTTATAACCACATGTGCTTATTGATGGGTAGAAATATGCAGGATCCATTCCTAAAAAAATTATCTCATTCACAAGAACATCATTTATATATCAGACTAGTACATAGGAATAATAACTCTTTATGACTTATCCCACTTTTAACAGAATTATATATAATTGTTATGGAAGTACTTCTTTTGGATTCCCTTTTATTATTTAAATGGAATGAATTATGCCATAATCGTCTCATTTAATGAGGTCTCTCAATGTGGATATGACTCTTATATAGGGTATGTGGACTATATCTTCTTCCCCAAGTGTTTCACGCCATTATGTTTAGTTGTGGGATACTCCACATGGATAAGAAATGTTCAAAGGGATATTGGATTTCCATACGTCATTCTAATTTAATGGTGAAAAAAGACCCTTAGAATAGATTCATGGATATGATATCTTTCCCTATACAAAGATAATTTATTCATGATGCAACAAATTTCATGTAGTATAATTTAATGGAACTATTACATTATCATATAGTTTAAAAATATTTGACTAGGACATATATATATATATATATTGGGAATAACTAACTGAATAAAAATTGGCCTTTACAGAATATGCATACCTGAAATTGATTATCACCGGGATACAATTTCATAGTCATGCATTGAAAATTTATATGATGAAAAGATTTGTAAAATCTACAGTATCTAAATATACAATAATATATGGCTAATGTATTCTATAAATCATAACCCAATAACATATGAGTTTACTGGGTGTGGAAATTGGTGGGTATAGGTCAACCATTGATAATGGAAGAAGCCCATATACCATGTAGTCAAGACAATAACTCCTTGGTTTAAGTGGGCCCTCTCATATGTGACTACGATTCCTCAATGAAAATCTCTCTAAAAGGTTGTTAATTATCCGAAAAATACTAGTGGGGACATTTATGATTCAAAACTATGTTACCTGTTTTCTTAAATGAGGAACCAAAGTAGAAGGTCCCATTTTTCATTTAGCTCCCATAAATCATGAACTCTAGTAATTGGCTGCTATTATCTCAAATATCAAATAAATAAACGAAGTTCAAATATAACGTAAAATTCAATAGGGTTTAAGTAGTCCTTAATTCTACTCTAGCATGCATTGAAGGCAATTTCATTTGATGGGGTAAACCATTTGATTCATGAGTAAAAAATAATCTATGGGGATGAGTTTTTTAGCGTAAAGACTTATTATCATGGAGTTTAAAATAATGGGACAAGGATGTTGTAGTAATTTATAACATCATGCCCCTATGAAATGTTTTATTCTCCATTAAATGTCTCAATCTTTCTATCTAACATTCCATTCCAGGTTCCCTAAGATCACATGATCCATGCTCTGAATGAGAAATAATGAATAACTGGTAATTTATTAAGGAGTGTGATAGTAGGTCTATGGTTACTAATTTCTTAGGACTATTACATATATGGGGATGGGTGATTTTTAATAATTAAATATTTTTTTACCTAGGAACGGATAAATTGGTTTAATTGCATATCCAATAATAACAAGAGTCAATGCATATGTATTTATTGCATGAATGTTTCCTACCCATTTTTATCTCATATGCAAGGATGGGGTATTTTTTTTATTGAGGATATACCTATAATTTTATATCTAGGAATCACTATATAACATATGGTAATATAATTAAATAAAAACATAGTTATTTAATGGAATACTCCCCACGTATGTCTAACTCAATTGAAGAGGGTTGATTCTCTCCATAGATGTTGTGGATGGTCCCAGGATTTGAGATATGAGTTTCAAGGATGGGTATTTGAAATAGTTTCTCAATGATGAATCTAGGATATATATATCATTTTTTATATAGGAAACCATAAAAAATTCATCCATTTTATTTTATCTCTGCATAGTGGACCCAGAATATCAGCGGTGAAATGTACTATATTGCAATCAGATACATAAAAAACTGAGGGGTTATAATGACATGAACATAGAATGATTCATAGTTATATAATGGAATAGTATTAATAGGAAGATTATGTTGTTATAGTGACTATAAGTGGTTCATCTCAAGTTATTCATCTTTGATGACTACATTCGTTGATATTGGTGAATCTAAAATATTTGTATCAACCTATGTCTCATATTTTTTGAATCTTCATTCTAAGGTTTCTTATTATGTTTTGGATATTAATATGACCCTTGGAATTATGAGAGAGAAGGGTATTTGGTGTCAGGATTTTATTATATCTCAAGCACAGATTGAGATGACCTATAGTTTTATAATTCACGACATTAAACCTTTTTACATGATTTCTAGGATAGATTTGTTGATTGATCATGAGAAATAAATGGATTGTTATATTAAAATTGTCTCGTTTAAAATTTCAAAGGGGTTATGTGGTTCCTTTCAATGATAATGGGACCTGAGCTCACGTTGATCTATATCAATCATTCCTGAGTTCCAAGGAGTAATATTTTAATTTTATTTAGTAATAGAGTTTGAATCATTGAGTGGTGATCTCCCACCGGTTTTCATTGAGTTTCATGATGTTTTTACATATATTTTATCTATATTTACACTAGAAAGGTGGTTTTTTTTATTTAGTTATTTAGTACATTGTAATCAACCAATGTCAATTCCTTCTTGAATTTTTTCACCAATTAAGTAGATAGAGTTTAAAAAATAAATTGATATCCAAATAGAGGAAGTATTTAAATACATATGTCTATCACCTTAGGCATCAACTGTCCTATTTTTATATAAAGTAGTCATAAAACATCATCATTGTGTTTATTATCAGAAACTCAAACTATTAATGTTAAATAATAATAATTCATTACCATTAATTCATGATCTATTTGTATTATTATATAGGTATAAATAGATCTCAAAGTTTGATCTTTGAACTGGCTATCACTAGATAATAATAAAAGAATGATAACATTTTGGAGACAAACATTTGTTATATGTATTGGAAATGTGAGTATCTTTTTAGGCCATTAGGTTTACACAATTATAATTTAGTTTTCATGTCACTGATGAAAATAATATTTCATGATTATCTTGGCCCATTTCATGATGGGATTTGTGGATGACATCTTCATTTACTCATAGACTAATAAGGGCCTTGAATTTCATTCGAAAATAGTTCTCAAAACATTGGTAAATCATTGAATATATGTGATTATTTTGAAATATAATTTATTTAGGAGATGTATTGTTATTGGGACACAATTTCATATAATATATTATTTCAATTGATCCTATAAAGGGGAATATTTTTATTAAATAGAAGAAACCATGTTTTTATTTCATGATATAGTTCATCTTCAGATTGGTGGGAAATTACCATAGATGAATCAGATATTTATTTATGATGGATTCTGATGAAAAATATTACATAGAAAGAAGATAAGTTGTTTTGGGATGAGAAATGTTTTATCTATTTTTTAAGATGAATTTTGTTTATTGACTTTTGGGACACGGTTGACTATTCCTGATATCTGGTCAGGCTATGTGCACCTCTTTGACGCATCGGGATAAATTGTTTTTCATATAGTGGTTTGTCATTTGGTATAATATGGTTATAGAATTCTTTGTCTATAAGAATAGAATTGTCCACAAATGATCTCAAAATCACACTTCGATTATAGATCTTAAGGTCCTCTGACATCCCTACGTACATGGTATTTTCAAATTATATTTATTTCCTTCTCTTATAGTCGTTTATAGATATCCCCATTTCAATTATCACATTCTATGATTACTCCAAGAGGACATGGGATCCCAATTACATTTTAACAAGGTATATATTCTATAGACAGATTTCTAGATAGTGCAATCTATACAGATTTTGGAGTACATGCTATGTGATTGTGTTTCTGACATTGGAGGATCTTGAGATGGCCATTTTTGAAAGGTAATGTAAAAATATTACAAGATTTACTATTAGATATTCATAATGGGCCCTTTTTATTAATGTTTTGGAAATTTTTTTAGATATCCATATTTTTGGTCAATGACTAGTGATGTTTCTTGGGTTGGATTGTGTTTAGTCCAGAAGATGCTGATAAAGATTCAGTTGATTTTCCATATAATGGTGATGAAATAAATATGATATAAAACTACATATAATCATTTATGAATACCATTTGATATTTAACTTTTTGATTGGGTGTTCTTGATCATTTTACCTTTGTTGGTTCACTTACACCTTGGAAAATCGGGAAAAATTTTGCAATGGTTTGTGGTTCCTGTGAGATTGATGAGTGAGTGGGAAATGTATCCCAACAATTGGAACATACTCCATTGATAAATTTTATAAAAAACATTTTTCATGTATCATATATTCAAATTTATCATTTTGAACATTCTCATGTTTTTATGTAGGAGGATATTGATGTTAAGCTTTGTTTATCTATTATTGAGCATCCACCAATGAATGTTGATTCTAACAAAATGGTTCTTCATGGAAAATCTATAAAATTGGTTTGTTTGATATGAAAGAGTGGTTCAACTTTTCTTGATACATTTGAGTGTTATTCACTAATTGTAGATAAGAGGCCTCATATATTTATATTTAATTATTTTATTGGATTTCTATGGATATCTCATTTTTTTGGCAGGGAGGATGTAAAAATCTCATTTACACCATTCATGTATTTCATGACTCCTATTAGAAAATTAATTCTATTTGTGGGTGTTTGGAGTTTTTTTGGATGATTATCATTATTAGTGAATCTAATATAATGTTTTTGGGATTATGTTTTTTTTAATTATTAGAGTTTGGGTATAAATGTTTTAATGGTTTTAGATTGTTACCTTCTATGTCTGAAGATAAGATTATGTTATTGTGTTTAATTTCAAGTTCATTTCTTGGGGACTGGTTTAATAAAAAATATATTCTCAATAACATTTATTTACAACATATTTTTTATTTTTTATATAATCTGAAAGAATTTATTACAACACAAAAGGATTTATATCATAATATATAAACTTATGATGAAAAATAGTTGTTTGGTCTGTTTTTAACATTATGCGATGTGTTTTTGAAAATATGTGAAACTATATTAATTTACAATACAATTCCAAGAATTAATAAATATCATAATATTTCCTAGTGGTTTTATTATTATTGACACCTAATTTCATTAGGATGTCTACAGACTCACCTTGTGAAAACCCTAGGCTTCCTCCAATGTATAGTGAGAAATTTCGTAACTTCTGGAAATCTCAGTTTGGAATATGATCCCCAATGAGTTTCCACTCTTTGTTTTTCTCCTTCCATTCACTAAAAAAATTGGAGGTTCTATGATCGAATTTATATGGATTGAATTTGAGTTATATCATTATGTTTCTAATCTATGATTTTCCTGTTGGTCTTCAATGACTTTGTTTTTCCCTAGCATTTCCCCATTGAGGGAGTTAATATTCTCAGTCATTAAATGTATGTTGATTGATATAATTTCCTCATAGAATTAAATTCATTAAACTCATGATTTATTAAAAATGATTATTTAAATGAGTTAAGAACCCAAATTTGTGATGAAGAACAGATGATTTGGAAAAAAATCATGGAGACTATAAAAAGACCACATTTTGAATGGATTATATATTTTTGGGAATATTTGAGATAAATTTATGGATTGATTATTAAATTTATTTGAAGAAATAATTAATAAATTAAAGGATTATTTGAAAAGACATGAATTGTTGAAAAACTATACTTTGGGTTATAAATGAGATTTTCATGTTGAAAACTAAAACATGGGAAATTACTGTGACTGATTTGAAATAAATTATTTTCCCATGATTGATTGATTGATTGAATAATGAACATGTGATGCTAGTTTTTATGTCTAATTAGGTCAGAAACTCATGTATAAAACCAATTTCACTAGATTAATTATTAATACACTAATGGAAACCAACTATAAAATGATTTTCCCCAATGGGGAGTTGATTCTTCATGGTGTGAGCCGTGGGACATGCACACACATTGAGCTAATATAAATAATGAGTGATGTGAGGATAGTAATAGTAGAAACTAACAATATGTTGGGAATAAAACATGATGATATTATATAATATATTATATTATTACAATAAATTAATTTATTGAAATATTTTAGTCATACCCGCTACATTATATAAATCTTTATGAATAATTATCATTATTTTCAATTTTGATATATCTAGATTCTTTTGATTAGGAAGTAAAATTTTGTCGAAAAAAATGAAACTTTCGCGCCTTTCCGTTTTTTACATAACTTAAAAATAATATTTAGATTAATTGTCATGGGATTTATTATGGATAACATGGTGAGAACCTACTGGGATCTATAGCTCACTTTAACGACCCATACATTACATACATTGTTATTATATTAGAATTGAAGAATACATTTTACAACATATATCGAAACCATGATAGGACTATATATGTATAGTTTTATTAGAAATTGGGAAACATAAACAACGCATTCATAAAGTATCTACATTGTCTATCGTTTATTTCTTCATATCTTGAGTCCCTTTTGGTATATCCGACTTAATACCCTTCTTGCTGACATGGGGAAAAGAAAACATATAAAAGGGTGAGCTGAAATGCTCAGTAAGGGTAAAAAATGAAATATTAATCATATTATATTCATAAGAACATAACATTTTGAAAATCATAACCTACAAAAGTGATCATAATATCATAACATGGGATAAATCATAGTAGTGGAATGTAATCCCAATAATCATAACATAAAACATGAAACATTGTGGCATACACACATAATCATATAAAATACTTTCTTATTATTCAAGACTCATTTCGAAGAATATCATAGTGGACAATGTCCATTTCTGAACTGAGTTCACTCCTTGTTACAGTCTTGTGTCACTGAACCGAATTAAATTGACATTCTATCCATTTCTATCTCATGAGATATAAATATTTACCCAATGAATTGGAGGGAGATATAGGTCCCACCAATCTAATAATTAAACCATTTTATGTGTTCTACTAAATCATAAATTATATATCATAACATAACCCATGTAATAAAAATGGGATTCTTAAACATCATTCCATCATAACATAAACCATATAACATAAGAGGACTTCATAAAATTAATTCCATCATGAAATAATCAAATAAATGTAAAAATATGGATATAAATAGAACCCAATATTATCTTATATGGTAAATAATTTTGATTAAACACTTGAACTCCATTCTTGTGTAAAATATCCTTTCTACTTTAAAGAGATTTTTCCTTTCTTAACATGTAATACAATTTTAAACTAAAAGTTTTTAATTTAAAATAAACTTGAAAACAATTTAAGTAAGGTTCATGGAAGTAATTTTATATGAAATCATAAAAATCCATTCATTCTTTATAAGGTAAAAAAAAATTCTTGTACTTTGACTGGAAAAGTCAAAAAGTATCTCGTACTGAAAATGACAAAATAATTATTTCATATCATTTACTAAAAATTTACCAATAGGTACAATTTTATTTAATCAATTTTATGAGGATAGAAATAATATTACATATTTGGGAAACATGGTTTGGATGATAAAAATTCCCCCGTAAATTCTGAAGTATAAACAATCTTGGTTAAAAATGAGATTTTGAGATTTTCCCTTACCTTAGGTCTGATATGATTTGTACATATCCAAACATCCTGTATAATGATTTAATTAATGTAATTAACTTATTAAAAAATCATATAAATTGTTATTATATCATATATTGTAATAATCATATCTTCTTATTAGTAATAATTCTACTTGTTCTTCGGGTGTTCATTGCTTTATGTTTTTTTTTGAAAGAGTTCATTGCTTTATGTTCTTATGCATGTTTTTTCGAATAAATTATTATTATTATTTTTAGGTTATAGATAACTAATTTAGATAATGGTATTAGTGTAATATATATCACATTTATTATTTCAATTCATTTATATAATCATTATTCAATGAAGATCATCTAGAACGAGTCGCATCACATCGTGGAGACGGTAGGCCCTACGTACGGACGAGAGATGATATCATTCCCATGATTGTGGAATTGTATTTAAGTGTATGGTGAATAATATTTCAGAATACAAATTAAACTACCATAATAATATATATTTATTTCTTCCATCATATTCCCATCCAAGTATGTTAGTGATGAAAAAAAAGTTTACACCAGGTCGTGGAGATGGTAGGGCATACGTACGCACGCGTGGTGATTTCGTTTTTTTCATAGGATGGATAGAAGATACAACATGGTTGTTTCATATTGATAATAATATATCAGTATACAATTGATACCAGAGTTATAATGACCCATACTTTACATACATTTTTATTACTTCAAATTTGATGTACACTTATTATAACATATAACAAAACCATGAAAGGGCCGTATAGGTATAGTGTCTTTAGAAACTGGGAAACATAAACATCTAGTTCATAAAGCATCTAAATTGTCTCCCATTTATTTCATCATATCTAGAGTCCCTTTTGGAATATCCTACTTTATATCCTTCTTCCTGACCTATGGGAAAGAAAACATACAAAAGGGTGATCTCAAATTCTCAATAAGGGTAAACAAAAGAAAAATCAATCACATCATATTCATAAGAACAGAACAAGTTGGAAATATTACCCTACAAAAGAGATCATAATTTCATAACATGCGATAAATCATGGCAGTGAAATGTAATCACAATAATCATAACTTAAAACATGAATATTTTTGGCATACACACATAATCATAGAGAATAATTTCTAATAAGTCAAGATTCATTGCTAAGACTGTCTTAGTAGACAAAGTCCATTTCTGAACCAAGTTCATTCCTCGTTTCAGTCCTGTTTCACTGAACCGGTTTAACCTGTTGTTCCAGCCATGTCTATATCATGAGATATAAAATCTTTACCCTATGCATTGGAGGTATATATAGGCCCCACCCATCTCATAATGATACCATTCTTATGTGTGCCACAAAATCATAAATCATACATCATTTCATAACCCATGTAATAAAAATGGGATTCTTAAACATCATGAAATCATAAGACAATTCATATAAGATAATGGAATTCATAAAAATAATTCCATCACAACATAATCAAATCAATTTAATAATAGGGATAGAAACAGAACCATGTATTATCTTAGATGGAAAATAAATTTGATAAAACACTTGAACTCCATTCTTGAGGACAATATCATTTCTACTTCAAAAACACATTTCCTTTCTTAACATCTCATACAATTTTAAACTAAGATTAGTTAATAAATAATAAACTTGAAAACTTGTAAAGGAATATTCTTGGAAATAATGTTCTAAAAATCCATTCATTCCATATAAGTTAAAAAAAAACATCCTTCCCGTACTTCGGCCGAAAAAGCCAAAAAGTACCTCGTACGAAAAAAGACAAAAGATTCCATTCATATCTTTTACTAAAAACTCACCGAAGGGTAAAATTGGATTTAAACAATTGTAGGTGGATGGAAATAATATTACATATTGAGGTAACATGGATGTGGTTGATAATATACACCCCCAGTAAATACCAAAGTATAAACAACCTCGGATAAAAATTGAGATTGCGATATATTCCCTTACCTTAGGTCTGATTTGCTTCGAAAGTGTCCGAACCTCCTGTATAATGATTTAAATAATGTTATTGACTTCTTCCAGAATCATGCTTATTTTTATGATATCATATATGGTCATATTCATAGCTTCTTATTAGTAATATTTCATTACTAATTGTTATTCAGGTGTTTATTACTTTTTGTTCTTATGCGTGTTTTGTCGAATAAATTCTGATTATTATTTTTGGGTTATAGATACCTCATTTCCATAATGTTTTTAGTGTAATATAAATCATACTCATTCATTAAATTCATTTATATAATCATTATGCAATGAAGATCATGTAGAACGAGTCGTATCACATCGTGGAGACGGTATTCCATATGTACGCACGAGCAATGATATCGTTCCCATGATCGTGAAATTGTATTGGACTATATGTATAATATTTTAGAATCAATATAAATTTACAATAATCATTTATAATTATTATTTACACCATTATACCCATCCAAGTATGGTGGTTGTGGAAACTACATTACACCACGACGTGGAGACGGTATTCGGTACGTACGCACGTGCGGTGATTTTGTTTTTCGTAGGATAGATAGATGGTGAAATAGGGTTGTTTAATACTTAAAATAAAAAATATCAATATATGAGTGATACATATGTTATGAATTCATAATGAAACAACTAAAGAGGAATAAGTGGAAGAAGAAATAAAGATGAAAGAATCGGTAACGGACATTACCTCTTCTTTGAAGCACCTCTTTTAGACCTCCTTTTAGGGCACTAAAATTGATCTTTGAAGAATCCCAGGACCTCTAGGATGTTTCTAGGGAAGTGGATAAGATAATTTTTCAGGTGTTGGCCGAGCTTGAAGGCACAAAGTGGTGTGAGGAAGATAGGGAGGAGGTGCCCTTTTTTAAGGGAGGAGAGGGGCACCTTTGAAAAAACAAAAAAAATATTTTTTTATTATAAAGCCATATTCAGTTTTAAATAGCTCCAATTTGATTTATTTCGTAGCTAAGGTGGGTATGGGTCGAAATCCTCTCATCCAATAGAATTTGGACAAGTTTAGTTTACTAGTTTAACCTTATCATTTAGATTTATCTTTAAGTTAGATAATTTTACATTTACCGTGTCTTTTTGTGTTCTTACACTATAATGTTAATGATCTTACTATAACAAGACAAACGAACCCCAAGTTGTTTATTATTAATATATATAACCTTATCTAAGTAATTTGGCCGAAAATTGGATTTTTCAGAATAACATAACAATTAATAATATAATATTTGTTTTAAAAAATATTTTATGTCTGTTTTGACACTATTTAGTAATTTATTTTTCTGAAACTAATAACTGAATGATTAGTTCGAAAAAAGTTAATTATATCAATATTAACAGGTCATATTAACCTATAAAATTAGTGGAATTCATAAAAAGCCTCAAATTACATTTATTTTGGTATTTATATCATAAATTATTTCAATATTTTATTAATGAGATAATTATTGCATCATCGTTGTTCCATAAATATATTGAATTAATTAATGTCTAAAAATTACAAATAAAATACCATAATGTAGGAAATCCTTTTATCTTTCTAATGAATATTTATATTCGAATTTATCTTATGTATAACACTATATTAAAAATGATTTACTTATTAAACATTGGTTTTAACTATTTTAACCCTTCTCTAAATAAATTAACAATAAATGTCCAAATCTAATCCATGTGGGCCTAAATGGTCATATATTATTCCTAAGGCTGTTTTTGGTCGAATTACACTTATCAAATAGAATTAGGACATGTGTTAGGATAATAATAATATCATTTTTACCCTTAATTACCCTATTTACTTTTAACTGTGGTAAATAAAAGTAAAATGTTACTATTCACCAAAAATTATTTTCATCTCATTGAACCACATTTTACTTACTGACATAAACTGTGTCTCTCAGATTTTTTACTTTCCATTCACAAAACCGATAAAATTATGTTTTATGTAAATTTGCAAATTCTCCTAGGAGGTGGGTAAAAGACGGTGAAAAGTTCAATAAAATTTTTATATATATAAAATTATTATAAAATGACTCCAATGAATTGAAATGAACTTATTTAGGTGTTATGTATCAATTTTTACTTAAAATAAATTTAATTAAAATAAATATGTTTTTAAATAAAATTTCGGTTTTTAAATAGTAACCCAGTGTTTTCACTATTCATCAAAAATTGAATGTTTTCAGAAAAATACGAAAATTTCAACCTACGGTAATTTCGATATTCAGAATCCAAAAATGATGTCCATTTTGAAAATTAAAATTCACAAAATTTCAAAAATTGGTTATTACTATTCACAACGGCTAGTTTTAATAACAACGTATTGTTGTTTAGTGAAACATGGTATTGCGTACGACGCAAGATATCGAGGAAGGTTGTGGTTGCGTGTAAAGAAAGCCAAGCTAGTGTTATGTGTAGTGAAAGATTCCCTTGATGATTTATATAACATAAAGACAATATATTTCTTATAAATGTCTCGGGTGTTACAATCTACCCCCCTTAAAATAAATTTCACCCTCGAAATTCATCACTTGTAACAAACAGATGAGGATACCTCTCCCTCATCATATCCTCAAGCTCCCATTTAGCTTCTTCTAATTGGTGGTTCCTCCCTAAAACTTTCACCAAGCGAGTGGTCTTGTTCCGTAGGAGTTTTTCTCTACGATCGTGAATCTCTATCGGCTGTTCTTCATAAGAAAGATCTTGTTCCAATTGTACAACTTCTGAGCTGAGTACATGTGAAGGATCAGGTATGTACATTCTCAGGAGAGATACATGGAACACATCGTGAACTTCAGAGAGATTTGGTGGAAGCACCAATCGATAAGCTACCTTCCTAACACTATCCAGTATTTCGAAAGGACCAATATATCTAGGGCTCAACTTCCCCTTCTTTCCAAATCTCATGACCCTCTTCTAGGGAGATATTCGTAAGAACACTTTATCACCCACTTCAAACTCTAGGTCTTTTCTTCGGTTGTCGGCATAACTTTTTTGTCGACTCTGAGCTTCTCTTATGTGTTGTTGAATAGATCTGACCTTTTCTGCCATCTCATCAACAAGATCAGGTCCTAATAGCTTTCATTCCCCAACTTCATGCCAGCAAGTTGGAGTCCTGCATTTCTTTCCATAGAGAGCTTCATAAGGAGCCATCTGAATACTGGAGTAAAATCTATTATTATAAGAAAATTTCACCAAAGGTAGGTGTTGATCCCAACCACCTTTGAAATCCATAGATCAAGCTCTCAACATATCTTCTAGAGTTTGAATTGTCCTCTCAGACTGACCGTCTTTCTGAGGATGATAAGTAGTGCTGAAACTCAACTCTATATCCAGAGTATGCTGATGAATTCTCCAGAACATTGAGGTAAACCTCAGATCCTGATCAGATATAATGGAAAGTGGTACTGCATGAAATCTTACCACTTCCTTTACATATATCATGGCAAGATGATCCAGAGAGAAATCCTCTCTAATAGCAATGAAGTGTGCCGACTTTGTAAGACGATCAACTATGACCCATATAGCATTATATCCTTTTGATGTTTTAGGAAGTCCTGTAACAAAGTCCATATTTATGTTTTCCCATTTCCATTCGGGTATGGATAATGGTTGTAACATCCCCTTAGACTTCTCTCTCTCAGCTTTAACTTGCAGACAAACCAAGCATCGAGAGACATAATCAGCAACATCTCTTTTCTTGCCATCCCACCAGATGTACTCTTTCAAGTCCCTATAAATCTTAATGCTTCCAGGATGAATAGAGAATTATGAACTATGAGCCTCATCCAGCAGCACCTTCTTTAATTCGGGGATGGGAGGAACACAAATCCAATTCCTGAACTGTATTATCCCATCATAATCAATGTTGAATTCAGAAACATTTATCATCTTCTTTTGTAACTCTACATCTTCTTTATGTGCCTCATTAATCATCACATGTATAGATTGTTGAACATTCATTTGATAAAGATAATATTTTTTCCCCTTAAATTATTGTAGACGCCGGAAAAGTCCATTGTTCCCAAACGAAGCTCCGGATGCGGAAAGCGAAGTGATATTTGGAGTCAGAGGCACGTTCCAGAGGGCCCGGAGGACTTGCGAGAAATTTCAGAGGCCCGCGCGCAAAGTTGAGTCGCGGCGCGCAATCCTCCCGGGATGCGCGCAATGCGCTGGGCCGGCGCGCTATTTTGCGCGCCCGTGGCCTGCGCGGCTCCCTTGCGCGCCGGGTCCTGATTCCGCGCCCACGAAGAGAATTCCGCGCCCGAGACCGGATTCCGCGCCCGGGGTTGCCTATAAATATAAGGCGACCCCCGACGTTTTGAAGGTTGCCAGAATCTGAAGCGTCGCTCGTTCGCGCAATCCAACCCCTTCCGCGCACAATGCCGATCTTCAGGTAACCTCCTTTCTTTCGCTCAATAGAGCCTTGGGGTTCGCCTTCGCGCGCAATCCCCTTGGCTACTTTCCTTTGAATAAATCCTTAACCCGAAGGCCTTTGCGCGCAAAAGAAGCCTCTTGCGCGCAATTGCCCCCCGGGTGCGCGCAATCCTGCCCGATTGCGCGCACCCCCCATTTTCAAAGTGGCCATTCGTTAGAGAATGAGTCGTTGCCCCCGCGTGCTACCCGAAGCCCGGTGCGCGCAATCTCAATCATCCGCGCGCAAAGGGCTGGTCCGATTGCGCGCTAGCCCGCCATTTTGCGCGCCGACCTGCTGTTTTGCGCGCAAAGCTCCTCTTTTGCGCGCAACCCCCCAGGGTCGCCCCCCTTGACCCCCTGAGGGTACCCGCCTGCGTGGCGCCCGATGATCTTCGTCCTGGGTGCCCGCACCGTGCGTTGTCTTTCCGTGCGGCCCTCCAGGCTTGCGCGAAGTGACCCGGACCCATCGGCGGCAACCAACGTCCAGCATGACGTTAAACTGCACATACGTCCAGCATGACGTTAAACTGCACATACGTCCAGCATGACGTTAAACTGCACATACGTCCAGCATGACGTTAAACTGCACATACGTCCAGCATGACGTTAAACTGCACATTTGTCCAGCATGACGTTAAACTGCACATTCGTCCTACATGACGCTAAACTGCATCCGTCCAACATGACGTTAAACTGTCCTACGTCCAAGCTGCACGACGCTAAACTGCCTAGCCCCTATCGTCTGTGCTTCAAGACGTTAAACTGCCAAGCACCTTCGTCCTCAACACACGACGTTAAACTGTACTTCGTCCGGCAAGACGTTAAACCGTCCTCTTCGTCCTCAACACACGACGTTAAACTGTACTTCGTCCGGCAAGACGTTAAACTGTCCGCATCACCCGATCTCGTGCCTCGCACGCAGGGTCCCCCCCCGGTTTGGATGTGGCCCCCACCCGCTCGTCTCTACAGGGATGTCGGGATTGCCCCTCTTTAGGGACGATTTAATGGGAGCGGCTTTTCCCTACGGGGGTAGGGTATTACAAACCCCTAGTTTCTTGTGGGGGGCTGCACATGTGTATCTCCATTGCGCTCCCCCACTGCCGAAGCCAGTAGAGGGTGTGACTGGGATCGAGGTGTCTCCTACTTTCGGTCCAAGTCCCTTCCAACTGAGTTTTGCCGCATCCGGGCTGCCTCAAGTGCGTAAGTCCTGACAGAATGAACTACGTGGACTTTGATCCCTGTCTTCTAAACAGGGTACGTAGGAAGCCTCCCTGAGGTTCAAGCCCACCACCTGGTCGTCCCGGTCGTATTCACGTCGGTTCGTCCATCAGTGGACCCCTCCAGGGTTCACGCTTGCGTCGATTCACCTATGAATCCGCCCCTGTGGGAGACTGCCCGTGTGTATCTCCACTGTACCTCCCCACAGCCCCTTTTTTCCATCGTCCAGCATGACGTGAAACTGTGATCCACCCGGCCGTTCCATCCCCCTCTGTGCGAGGTGGTTCGGTTCAATCCTCCGCCCGGCGGCCTCGACCCCTTCGTGAGTCGTCTTGCCAACGTCCAGCATGACGATAAACTGTATACCCGAACTACGTTGACTTTGATCCGTGCTAGCGCGCGGTACGTAGGAAGCCTCTACGGGGTCCAAGCTCTTCACTCCATCATCCATCCTGATCCTTACCCGGGCCGCCACATCCCGGTGGGGTCATGCCACTTCTCTCCACTCCACATCACTTGGGAAGTCGCCCATGCGCTGGCCCCAGCGTCGGAGGTTCCCCCCAAGGGGTTCTGTCATCTGATCCACTTTTCATGTTGATCGGTCCGATGTCGTCCCCGCTGGACGTTAAACTCGCGGCATACCCCGTGTTAAACATGGGAAGCCGAGGAAAACCTCAGGTGACACAGTTCCCCGCACCCAGTGCGGGATGCCTCAGGCCATCATGCCTTCGAGAAGCCCTATTAGGGACGGAAAGCAGACATGCAGAGCCGCAGTGTTACGACACGCCCCCAGCACCCAGAGCCACCCGGCCTTCTCACCGCAGGTTGCTGCCCTGACCAGACTCCTTGGAGCGTCCGGGCGGAAGCAGCGTAATTAACCGGTGTCCATGAAGATATGGCGCCGGGAACGAGATTCACGAGCATGTCTTAAATCTATGAGGGAGACCCGGATTAGGCGACGAGTTCCGAGGAGACGTCCATGGAAGGAGGAGCCGACATCCCATCATCCCGGTTTCGATCAAGGAGCAGACGCCCCTGAATAAGGGACGGATGCTGCCCGCCTTTGGAAAGCGGGACTGCGGGACCACAAGCCGCGCGCCCATCCCCTCGGGTTGACGGGTGCACGCGCGAACGCATCCTGGCGGAACAGCGTAACCCGACGCACATCCGCACCGAAACAGAAAAATGGTGAACCTGACGTGAATCTCTTCTCCTCGATACGAAGACCGATGGCTTTCAGAGGTGTTGGAAGACTGGCATGTTGCCCGGCCAAGCATTCAGTCTTACCCGCCAGGGGCTGGGGAAGGGACATCGGGCACTCCGTCTCGCAACGTCGAGGGCCTGGGTTCCCCCCACGGAAGGCGTCGTGGCGCTAATGGTTGGTTGTCGATTCCTTTATCCTGTCAGTGTTAATGGGTCCTTCTCCCTGCTTTCAGAAATCAGGTCGCCCGATCCAGTGCCCGATCGCCACCCACCCACTGGCGCAGGGGTAGGGGAAACACCGACGCGGCTACTCCGCGCGGTCCCGCCCGTTCCACAGCCGTCCCAGCAGCCGCAATTGCGGGACAACCACGCCCTCTCTCCCCCTCGGAGGTCATCCAGAGAAGGGTGATCGACACCCTGGTGCGGAGATATGAGGAAGAGGGAGTCATCCCCACTAGGGACATGGCTCGCCTAGACCTTGAGGAGGCTGCGCCTCACCACCACCGCCGCCCCCGAGGGCCGCGCAGGGAGGCACCGCTGCCTACCTCAACGTCCAACCGCTTCGGGAGCTTATCCCCGGAGCGCTCTGACAGTTCCCTTCCCTATGCGGATGAGGTGGAAGATGCCCGGGATCACCCTATCCGGGATTCGCTCCAGGGATCTACGGTAAGGACTCCCGCCAGGCCACGGCGACACCGCCGCCAGGCCTCTCAAGTCGAAGAGCGGGATCTCCACCTGCCCGCGCCGCTCATCCCGACTCGTCTGTCCCGACGCCAACGTCGGGCACGAGCGGAAGAGGATGCCCACCTTGGGGCCCTACCAACAGCGGCCGCATTGGCCCAAGCCACTGTTGGATCCAGTCTCCAGGCCCCTGCGCATCCTGAGCAGGGGAACTTCTATGCCCGACCTGGATCGAGGCCCCGACCGCCCCAAAGGCAGGTTGGGTCGACTCTCCCGGTTGTTGGTACAGGCAGTAGCCACCGCGGACCACCTCGCGGTAGCGCTATTCACCAGCGGGGTCTACTCCGTGTGGCCGATCCAGGAGG
Organism: Viscum album; assembly: GCA_963277665.1. Classification (NCBI taxonomy): domain Eukaryota; kingdom Viridiplantae; phylum Streptophyta; class Magnoliopsida; order Santalales; family Viscaceae; genus Viscum; species Viscum album. Next base: position 545,365 of record CAUJRU010000070.1, read on the forward strand.
CATGGGTCATCCCACCTTCCGATCCCGGCCCGGAGGCCTGCCCGGAATCATCTCTCCCCGCGTCCCCTTTGATATCTGTCCCGGTGCCCCTCGCACCTTGGTTTCCAGTCCTCTTGGCCCCAGCACCAGTGCGGCCGGAGGACGCCAGGACAGAGATCAGCCCTACCCCGAAGAACCACCCAGGGGCAGGAAGGCAAGGCATCGACGCCGAGGGAAGAATGTTACGAAATTCCGGACAGAGATCCGACCGGTTCGCTTCTCTGATTCAGAGGAGGAGTACGATTCGGCGACAGAGCCATTTCCCCAATCCCGCCAGTCAAGGGCAGGGGTAGGAATGCGGCACGTCAGCCTCGTGCTCCCCGAGAGCGAGATCGATGTGATCCCCGCTTCTCTCCGAAGGTATATCTGGAGTAACGAGGGCCTGGTAGACCCCCAAGGATCAAGCTTGCGGTTGGTACCGGCCCCTCCGGAAGCGCCTTCCTCCTCGATCGGAGAAGCCGGAGACTTTTTCTGGGGACCAACGGTCGAACCACGATCTAGTGCACCCTCGGCGAGCACCGATGCTACGGCAGGATGTTCGCTCGTCGGCCCGTCCGATCGTGATGTGGTAGCCAGGGCACCGCCACCCTCAGAGGGCGGCCCGGGATATGGAGGCCAATCGGCCTGTTCGCCGTATTCACCGCCGGCCAGCCCGTCAGCCCGGCGGCCCGCCTCGGCACCACTGCCGGTTCCCCGTCCGTTCCCAGCCATTGAAGAGGACTAAGGAGATCTGGGTCCCGAGTTTGAGTCGTGGAGCTTCTGGACCGTCCTTGCAGAGGGCCACTTCCCTGAGACGTTTTGGCCAGTCGCGGGACCGGGCTTTGATGCACCCGAATCGCTCACCCCGGATGAGTTCGAATGCTTCCGCCGAACTCTCCGGGAGACTCGCTCCTGTCTTCACCGCCTACAAATGCCATACCCCGGGAGTCAAGCGCACCTGGAGGATATTGGTGAGCAGTGCCGTCAAATTGACCTGGCCATGCTCCCCGCGGTTCGGCACCCCGGGTCATTTGAGCACCACGAGGCCCTCCAACAACGATGCGTTGAGTGTTTTCAAGTACTCCGCAAAGTTATCGAGGAAGCCACTCCCCACGTGTATATCCGTGGATGGGGGCAGTACGCTGCCCTACGCTTCAGTGTGATTCGCCGACAGCCCGATTCACTGGGTGGCCCTGAGGGTACATCCCCAAGGACAGAAACGGTCAATATGGCTGACCTGTCGGGAGAGGGGAACGACTTGGAACTTCTCGACGGGGGCTTCCCCCCCGAAGACAAGCCGTCGTCAGAGCCATCGGTGAGAGTTACTCGTCATCAGAGGAACCTCCTGGGGCTCCCCGCACCCACTGAAGCACTGACGTTGAGCCGAAACGTCAGCAAAGGTAAAGAGCACAGCGAGGCTATAAAGCCCGCCGACCCATCTGCCTCCATGCAGAGGGCAGAGGAGGATCCCGAGAAGGCTACGCTACGTCAGCAGCTCGCCGAACAGAAGAAGCTGGTTGACCAGCTCCTCGCCGAGAGCGCTGCAGAACGGCGGCCTGACTACGGTGATCCTAGGTCAGGACAGCAGGGACCGGAACAACCGCTCCTCGACGAGACTCTCCCGGGCAACCGTGATTACGCCGTGTTCGCCGACAGGAGAGAGGCCATTGCCTATGGAAAGAGGGCGCGGTATGTTTCGCCACACCCTCCCGAGCGGCGTGACTACCTGAGAGACCCCGCTCGGATTCCTCCCGCTGCCCCAAGGGCCGCTCCGCCCGCCATCCCACGAGCTTCCGAGTTCGACGACCCGGTCGACGACCCGATTGAAGGGCCATGCAATGCGCTCGTGGTTAGAGATCCTCGCCAGGACTGGAACCCATGTCCGGACGATCCGATGGCGGCACTCATTGCCCGCTTGGAGGCCTTGGAGACTCGGCAGGTGGCGATCCCACCGGACGGCAAGCCCTACCCAGCATGGGTGGATGACATGCCGGCGCCTCCGGGGTTCGGGAATCCCACTTTTTCCCCCTTCAACGGGACTGGAGATCCGCCACAGCATTTAGCCCACTTCAACTCGAGGTGCGGGCCTATGTTGGGGACTCCGGCGCAGCAAGAGGCCGCTAAGCTTCGCTGCTTTGTTCAGACACTGGAAGGGCCAGCATTTGTCTGGTACAGCCAGCTCCCCGTCGGGTCGGTAACCAGCTGGGAGGACCTCCGTAGACAGTTCCTCTACCAGTTCGGTTCCACGACCCGGAAGACAAGTATCGCGGACCTCTTCAAGTGCAAGCAGAGGCCTGATGAGCGAGTCGCGGACTTCGTCGCCCGATGGAAGGGTCTCACGTATTCCCTTGACATGCCATTGACTCAGGAGCAGTTGCTGACAATGTGCGTCGGGAACGTCAAGACCGAGCTGGTCCCTTCCCTGATCACTCAAAATTACCCCGGAGGGTTCAGGGACTTCTCAGACAAAGCTCAACGTCTTGAGGAAGCCCTGCAACAGGCCAGCCAGGCACACCCGCTGCCTCCAATGATTCCTGCAAGGAGAGTCAGCAGGGCTGAGCCCGCTGCTGTCGCCCAGATAGAGGCCCCCAGGCCATTGGAGCTGCTTCCGGCGAGGCCAGCTCCACAGCCTCACAGGAATCCGCCTCCACGGGCTCAGTTCCCGGCCCAGCAGCGGCAGCCTCAGAACCGGCCGGCCCCTCTGCGTAATGTACCGCCACAACCCAGGCGAGATAATCAGGGTCCACCTCCTCGGCTGGCCCCTCCAGCCCCTCGTCAAGACCACGCTCCCAGGGGCCCGCGACACCTAACTTACTCATTCCACGAGGATCAGGTCCCCGGTTATTTCCGGAGCGCCCTGGAGCAGAGGATTGTGCGACTGCCTGAGTGTTGGAGGCCAGAGGAGGCACATCTTACGAATAACCCCCGCTACTACCCCTACCATCGGGCCCTGGGGCACACCATCCAGCGGTGCTATGTGTTTAAGGATTGGCTCCAAGACCATATTAACAACAATGTAATCAGGTTGGGCCCAGCTCCAGCACAAGTGGCGGGCGTGTTCGTGGGATCAGATGACGGTAGTGGCAACGAGGACGAATGGCAGCTGGTCTCCGACCGCGGATCCCAGAAGTATAATAACTGGATGGCCCGCAAGACGACCATTCGCGCCCATGGAATCATCCGTGCGCGCTTGAATCAGCCTGAGCCCCCAGAATCTGCGGGTGCTGCTTCGGCATCGTCGTCCCAGCCTGCCTCTTCCAAGAGGAGCAAACGGCGGCAGCGCAAGAAGGAAGAGCGCGCCCCGCCGGTTCCGCCACTATCCCGCACTCTAGGCGATTTCATGCCCCCGGAGATGGGGGTCCCTCCTCGGATCCGCCCGGTGATGGATGATTCGTCCGATGACGGTGTTGGGTATGCTTCGGTTAATACCGTCGAGCTGGTAAATCCCTTTTCGGTTCCCGACGTTGAAGAACACCAGGTGGACCTCCCTAGTGTCCCCGGTCGTCGCCACCGTCGGAAGAACCGCAACAGCAGGAGTCGCCGGGGCACAGCCGGTGGTACCTCCAGCCAGGACGTGCACGCCACTGAGACTAGGCAGCAGGCTCAAAACCGAGCACAACGTGCGCCGCCCCCCCATTCGGGGATGACTGATTCGCCTCCGCCGCTGTTTGTGGTGTGGGACCAGGCAGAACCGCCTCAGCCGCGTCACGACCAGCTCCACCCTGCCACGAGTCCATCCCGGCCTCCTGACCCCAGTACGGTGACCATTTCCCGGACTGCAGCCAGTGAACAGCGAGATGCGCCAAGTACCAGTCGGCCGCCGATCCAACCGGCAAGGCCCGTCATGCCGCCAACCGCAGAGCAACCTCCTGCAACCAGGGGCTCGTGCTTGGCCAAAAAGTATGATGTCCTGAAGCACTTGGCCGACATCCCAGCAAGGCTCTCCATCCTTGAGGCTCTGCGCATGTCATCTGAGATGCGCGAGGCACTCGCTGAAGCCCTGAAGAGCCCCCTCCAGTTTGAGACAGAGGTTGCGGCTGCAGAGGCCTTTCACACCGAAACAATCGAGGACGCCGAATGTCAGGCAGTTATCTCGTTCTCTGGTAAGGATGAAGACCCTCCTATACAGGGACATATTCGTCCACTGTATGTCACTGGCCAGTTCAATGGCCTTGAAGTCAGGCGCTGTCTTGTCGACACGGGGTCCGGGATTAACCTGATTCCAACTCGGATGCTCCGGAGATTGGGGTTGTCTGAGGATGACTTGATTCCCTCCGACCTCAGGATCCAGGGGTACGACCGCACCGAGCAAACCCCGGTCGGCAATATACGTTTGAAGACCCAGTTCGGTGACTTGGTTGCCAACACCGAATTCATGGTAGTCTCTCAGGACACTGCGTATAACGCATTGATGGGCAGGCCATGGCTCCACCTTCACGCGGCGGTTCCCTCGTCATACCACCAATGCCTCAAATACTCCCTTAATGGTCGAGTGGGCGTGCTTCATGGTGATCCCTCTCCTTTTGCCTAGTGTGAAGCCCGCTATCTGGATGCGGACTATTACAAGAGCAAGGATAAGCAGATTCTGGCAGGTGAGGTTGAGCCTGTCGCTGTTGCATGTGATCCCTGGGCATGTCTGGATGACGCTTACGTCCTCCCGATTCACCGGTTGGACGTAGCCATGGTCTCGACGGCCCGCGAGTCTCCTAATGAGATGACCGCGACCGCCCGCGCCAGAACCAGTGGCCCAGTAGGATCTGGTAGCCCCAATGAAATTTCCAACGCAGTCTCTCCCGTGGACGATCCCTCCCCGAGTGGAGAGGACGTGGAAGATGCACCCCCAGCCTTTGAGGAGGGCGTCCCCGCCACGGTCGATGAGTTAATACAGGTGAACCTTGGAACCGAGGCCGATCCAAGACCCACATTGGTCAGTGCCGCCATGCCCTCTGAGGAGCGGTAGCAGTACGTGGACTTTCTCAGGCAGCACCGTGATGTGTTCGCTTGGGGCTATGACGAGATGCCGGGGCTAGATCCTCAGGTAGCCGTCCACCGCCTTGGTCTCCCGACGAACCATCGCGGGTTCAAGCAGCCTCCCAGGAAGATGAACCCGTCCCACGGTGCCATGGTTGAGGCCGAAGTTGACAAGCTTATCAAAGCCAACTTCGTGAGGGAAGTTCAGTACCCCAAATGGCTGGCCAACATTGTGCCGGTCAGGAAGAAGAACGGGCAGATTAGAGTCTGCATCGACTTCCGCGATCTCAACCGCCACTGTCTGAAGGATGATTTTCCCCTTCCAGTGACAGAGCTGTTGATTGATGCCACGGAAGGGTTCCAAGACCTCTCCTTCATGGATGGATACTCCGGATATAATCAAATTCGGATGGCCCCTGAGGATGAGGAGTTCACTGCCTTCAGGGCCCCCCAAGGTACCTTTTGCTACCGGGTCATGCCTTTCGGCCTGAAGAATGCAGGTGCCACCTATCAACGGGCGATGCACTGCATATTCAAGCCAATCCTCGGCACACTGGTGGAATGCTACGTCGACGACTTGGTGGTCAAATCGCGCCAGCGTCAGGACCATCTCAAAGATCTTGAGAAAGTGTTCGGCTTCCTCCGGTCTCGCTGCCTGAAGATGAACCCATTGAAGTGTGCCTTTGGGGTCACCTCCGGAAAGTTCCTTGGATTTGTGGTAAGATACCGGGGTATTGAGATCGACCCAGAGAAAATCAGGGCGATTAGCCAGATGCCTCCCCCAGGTACCATCCGGGAACTGCAAGGGTTCCAAGGCCACTTAGCCTATATACGCCGATTCATCGCGAATCTGGCCGGCAAGTGTAAGCCCTTTTCCCGGCTCATGAAGAAAGGTGCCACCTATGTATGGGATAAAGAGTGTCAGACCGCTTTCGAGGAAATCAAGCAGTACCTGCTTCAACCTCCGGTTCTGATGCCGCCTGTATCCGGGAAGCCGCTGGTCCTCTATGTGACCGCCCTGGAACGGTCCCTGGGTGCCCTTCTCGCCCAGAAGAACAACGAGGGAACGGAGAATATCCTCTATTACCTCAGTCGCATGCTCCTCGATGCGGAAGTTAGGTATTCCCCCATCGAGAAGAGCTGCCTGGCGCTCGTATTTTCCGTACAGAAACTACGGCACTACTTGCAGCACCATGAGGTACAGTTGGTTTCTCGGGTAGACCCGTTGAAATATATCCTGAGCCGACCTATGTTGACTGGCCGTCTAGCGCGGTGGGCTGTGATTCTCCAGCAGTTCGACATCAGGTATGTGTCTCAGAAGGCCATCAAAGGGCAAGCATTGGCAGACTTTCTGGCAGCTCACCCGACCTCTGCGGATCAGCCGCTGGATCTAGGCTTTCCTGATGAGACCATTCTCTCGGTTGATCGAGCCGATCCATGCTGGCAGATGCACTTTGACGGTGCCTCCCATAGCCCCACCGGTAGAAGACTCGATAATCCTAAGCTCAACAGGGTGGGCTTGGGCATCGTCTTCATTACCCCGGAGCGAGCCGTGCTGCCATACTCATTCCTGTTGTTAGAGGGCTGTACAAACAATGAGGCAGAATACCATGCCCTCATCACCGGCCTCGAGTTGGCTCTCGAGATCGACGTGCCCCGTCTGTGCGTGAAAGGGGACTCCGAGCTGATCGTTAAGCAGATCAATGGCGACTATGTTGTCAGGAAGCCGGAACTTGTGCCATTGTTGGAGTGCACCCTCCTTCTGATGGCCCGGTTCCCTTCTCGGCCGGAAATTGTCCATATTCCCCGGTCGCAGAACGGTCGAGCAGATGCTTTGGCCAGCCTTGATGCGTCACTTGTGGAGCCTGAACAGGACAACCTGATCGTCCGCGTGACGCGCCGCAGGCTCATCGCTCCCGTTATCCCGGAAGAAGATCGCGGCCCGTTGGTAAGTAATCTCACCACGGTTGCCCCTATGCCCGGAGCCCCGAGTACCCCAGATATGACAGTCGGATCAGCCCCTGATTGGAGGACGCCTTTGGTTGAGTACCTCCAACATGGCATTCTTCCATCGGATCGGGCCGAGCGCGAGTGAGTTCGACACCGCGCATCGCAGTTTGTCCTCCAGAGTAGCCCCGGCCTGGAGCAGATCCTCTACAAACGCGGATTTGATGGTGTTCTCCTCCGTTGCCTTCAGGGAGTTGAGATCCCACGAGTCATGCAAGAGGTTCATGCTGGTTCATGTGGCGCCCACCAAACTGGACCGAAGCTGTCCCACCAGATTCGGCGGTTGGGATACTTCTGGCCCTCCATGATCCATGACTGCATCGAGTATGCCAGGAGGTTCCATGCGTGCCAGGTTCATGCGAACTTTGTGCATCGGCCGCCGGAGCCTCTCCATACCACCAGGTATTCTTGGCCCTTTGCAGTCTGGGGGATGGACGTTGTGGGACCGTACCCGCCGGCGACGGCTCGCCAGTGCCGGTTCATTCTGACCGCCACAGACTTTTTCTCCAAATGGGCAAAGGCGATTCCGCTCAGAGAGGTCAAATCCTGTTCGATCGCTGACTTCGTGACCTCCAACATCATTCATCGATTTGGAGTGCCTCACGCTATCCTCACGGATAACAGAACCAATTTCCGGGCAGTCGAGTTGAAGAAGTTGTACGCCAAGTATAACATTCGCTCAAACCATACATCTCGCTATCATGCGCAGGCGAATGGACAGATCGAGGCGTTTAACAAAACCCTCTCTAACATTCTGAAAAAGATGGTTTTTCAGAACAAGAAGAGTTGGCCGGACAAGCTCCCCAACGCCCTCTGGGCTTATCGGACGACGACTCGCAATTCCACCCAGATGACCCCTTATTCCCTGGTGTATGGAGCTGAGGCCGTCCTGCCCATTGAGATCCATTTGCCGTCCTTGCGCACTGCGGTCTACGACCAGCAAGCGCCGGACAGAGTTTCTGAAGCCCGTCTAGTCGAGTTGGAAGCACTGGATGAGAATAGACTTCGCGCTTTGCACAACTTGGAGAGGCATCAAAGCAGAATGGCTCGAGCTTTCAATAAGAAGGTTCGCCTCCGCTCCTTCCTGCAGGGTGATCTAGTGCTAGCCCTAAGAGCACCGATGATCCCCGGCAGGAAGCCGCCCAAGTTGGAGCCCAAGTGGGAGGGACCTTTTGTTGTCCACAAGGTCTATCCCAATGGCGCGTACTCCCTAGCGACTATGGATGGTGAGCGTGTCACTCCTCCCACCAACGCTAGGTTCCTCAAGTAGTACTTTGTCTGAGTGTACCAACGTCCAGCATGACGTTAAAGTGCACATTTGTCCAGCATGACGTTAAACTGCACATTCGTCCCGCATGACGCTAAACTGCATACGTCCTGCATGACGTTAAACTGCATACGTCCAAGCTGCACGACGTTAAACTGCCTAGCATATCGTCCGCGCTGCAAGACGTTAAACTGCCAAGTGTTTCGTCCAACATGACGTTAAACTGTACTACGTCCGAGCTACAAGACGTTAAACTGTTCATCATTCGTCCTGCATGACGTTAAACTGCCTCTCGAGAACTACGTGTGGCTTGATTCCCATCCTTATGGGATACGTAGGACCGCCTGAACCTTCATGTTTCAGGCCCAGCCCCATCCTTCGGGAATTTCCATCCCATCTCGGGCCCTTGGCCCAGTTGCCCCCGGGTGTGCGGCGTATGGTGTGAGCGCGGGGCTATGCCCTCATTCACGTCGGTTTGCTCATCACGCTGTACGCCCCACCACGTTTGGGGATGCCTTCTGGTCCCCCCTTCCTTTTTTATCTCTTTTCGTCCTGCATGACGTTAAACTGCCCCTCGAGAACTACGTGCGGCTTGATTCCCATCCTTATGGGATACGTAGGACCGCCTGGACATTCATGTTTCAGGCCCAGCCCCATTTCCCGGGAATCTCTATCCCGCGTTGGGCCTCTGGCCCAAGTTCCCCTCCTTTTTGTGCGAGGAGTATCGCGCGAGCGGGGGATTATGTCCTCATTCGCGTTGGTCTACTAGCCGCGCCGTACGCCTCCACCGTGTGTAGGACTACCTCACACCCCTCATCATCCTGCATGACGTTAAACTGCCTCTCAAGAACTACGTGCGGCTTGATTCCCATCCTTATGGGATACGTAGGACCGCCTGGACGCTTGTGTCTCAGGTCCAGCCCCGTCTCTTGGTTGATCACAGGGATCTACCGTCTTTTGGTTGCTCTCAGGGTGAGTCCTCTGACCCTTCCTGGTGATCTGTTAACATGTTTTGGGTACTTCAGTCTATGACTCGTAGTGTCAGATTCAATCCCGACAAGTCCTGTGTTGCTTGTCAGGCCTCGCGCTTCCTCTTGTTCGAGCCTTCACTCAAAGCGATCCTCGTTAGCGGTTTGGGTACGATGCCTCAGCGCTCTCCTACCGCTCCGGGTCGATTTACCGGCAGGTCTTGGGCCGAAAATCGATATGAATCCTGCGATTGAGCGGTCGATGCTCGTTTGCTTGCCCCGTCTTAGGCTGACGCGATCGGATGTTGTGTTGCGAATATGGTCAGCAACGTCCTTGATCACCATGTCGGCTCTTTCAGGCTCTGAACATTGGTTGCGCAGTCCTCATCACACTTCGCCTTTGTGCGTTGTAGTGGAATTTCGACACTCTCTTCATACTGACCTTCAGTACACCTCTACACGTTAGGCGGACCAACCAGGGTAATGATGTCGTTCGAGGCTCCCATGATCTGAGCACCAAGGATATATGCTGATATCCTCCTTAAGGGCCATGCGTAGCCGGACCCTCGTCCCCATAAGGAGGAAGGAGTCGCCCGAACCATCGCGTTCTGGGCCCAGTATATCTGGAGGCTAGCATCTCTGCCCCTCGGGTGATGGACATACGCAGGCCCCGATCCCAAGACTCTTCCCTTGGAATCGTGCGTGACCGCAGGGCTGGGTATGTTCCCACCTCCGCCGTGTCCGCCGTACCGCAATAAGTGGGTTCCTCCATGGTCCAAACCACACGACCTTAAACTGTGTTGTCTGGTCCTACCACACGACCGTAAACTGTTATCGTCTTGGCCGCCCGACGAGAAACGACACTGCATCGTGATGTTCTCCTCAGGGGACACTCATGTTGGGTGCTGGTTAATAACCACGCCATTCATCAATGCCTTCCGTGGCTTGATTATTGTGGCGACGCCAGAGATTTCTCAATCACAGGCATGTCTCCGCACAAAGAAAAACCATTCATCTTTAAGGACAAACAAGAAATATCAAATGCCGCTTCTTCTATGTGCGAGGGTCAGACCCGCACTCTTCCCCGCGCTGGTGCCCGATTGTGTTGCGCCGCGCTTCAAGAACTACGTGTGGCTTGATTCCCATCCTTATGGGATACGTAGGAACGCCCGGATGTTTGAAACTTCGGGTCCAGACCCCCACCTCTTAGAGATTCCCCCTTCTCTGGGGAATCCGCCGCCTTCAGGTCACCCTCAAGGCGTGTTCCCCGACCCCTTGCAGTGGTCCACCGGTGTCAAGAGTACTCTGGTTTATTGCCAGGAGGGTCAGGATCCGCTTGGTCAGGTTTCCTCCACTTTTCAGGCTTCGTGCTCCCTTTCATTCGGACCCATCGTCTACGCCCTGGGTGGAGCCCCCGTGAACGGTTCGGACACAATGCCTCAGTGCTCTCCCACCGACTCGGGCCGGTACCCCCAATGGCCTCGGGCAGCAAATCGATATGAATCCTGCAATTGAGCGGTCGATGCACGTTTGCTGCCTCATTCCACCAACGGTTAGTGCGATATTGATGCTGCTTTTCCGCCACGGTCGGCAGTACTCCCATATCGTTACTCCGGTGCCCCCAGTCCTTGAGTGAATGGCCGCATGATTCACATTTTCCACCTCCCATTCTGACCAGGCGAAACCTCGACACTCTTGACACTATCCCTCAGTGCATCTTCGCATACCCAGGGGATAGGACCACGATGTGGCGTACTTTGAGGTTCTTATGGTCCGAGCTCTAAGACCTTAATCTAAGATCTCTTCTTATGGTCCGAGCTCTAAGACCTTAAACTAAGATCTCTCCTTATGGTCCGAGCTCTAAGACCTTAAACTAAGATCTCTTCGTATGGTCCGAGCTCTAAGACCTTAAACTAAGATATCTCCTTATGGTCCGAGCTCTAAAGACCTTAAACTAAGATCTCTCCTTATGGTCTGAGCTCTAAGAGATTAAACTAAGATCTCTCCTTATGGTCCGAGCTCTAAGACCTTAAACTAAGATCTCCCCAAACGGGATTCAGCGTCCTGCATGACGTTAAACTGCACTCTCAAGAACTACGTATGGCTTGATCTCCAGCCTGATGGAGTACGTAGGAACGCCCGGGCATTTCGACTCGGGTCCAGCCTCAGGGATCGTTAAGTCCCGCCCCTCCTCGTCGCCGGCCGTCTGGCCTGGCTTCTGGTAGAGTGGTGCAGTTGTGATATTCGCCCCGATTCAGCTTGGGATTCCCCATTGCAATGATGGGAAGTGACGGTTTCCTCGTCAAGGAGGTGCTGTCTGAGAATTGGGGTGACTCACGGCCAGATTAGTGCATCCGCCTAATACGCTTTCCCCACGGTGGCGCAATTTTGAGAGCGTTGGATTCTGTCCGAACAAATCGCCACTTCGCCCCATGCTTCGCATGCCCTGTTGATCTGGATTTCCACCCTTGTGTCTGAAGGGACCCCCAAAGCGGTATTCATGATGACATGTGGTCCGCCTCCTGCAATATGAATGATGACCTTCGGTCCGTCTATTGCAGTTGTTATGGTCGATCCACTGTCCGCCTACCGTCTTGGGCATTTCCTGGAAGGCCGACCGTTGTGGATGTCTGGATTCGGGACACGCGATTCACCCTTTCTCATTTCCCTATGTTCGGATAAAATCTCAACGCCCCTAGCGTTGTCCCGCTCGTGTGTTGGAACAAGTTGGGGGGATGATACATTGATTAGGCTTGAGGTCTCCTTTCCTAGGAATGACCTCCCTCTTTTCTCCAGCAATCGAGGCCCAACTATGGATGCATGATGCTTGGTTAACGCTCCCGCAAGACAGTGAATTGTGGTTGAGCATGTTAAGCCAAAAGATGCAGATAAATATATTGGTTCATACAAATGGATAAAGGTAGCAGAAGAAAAATGTTCTGGGAGTGGCAAAACAAAGCCCCTAGGGATTAGCGTGCTGAATGAGTCTTTCTAATGCCGCTACCCTTTGGATGGTGGCCTCCAGAGCTGCTTCTCGCTCTCTGTGTGCCCTCTCCTAGTCGGCGGTCGCAGCACGCAGTTCTTCGATTCTGGCCCGTGCACGCTCCCGCTCGACCTGAATTGTGACCATCTGTTGGCCCACCTCCGTCAGCTGTACCTGGGCGTCGATCAGTTGGGCCGATAGTTGCTCCACAAGCTCAGTACACGCTGCGACGAAGGCCTCCTTCTCTGCCGCCTGCCCTTCGAGACGCCGAACTTCCTGCTCCGCCGCGAGGAGCGCCCGCGTGCTCTCCGACATGTCCCGACTTTGTGTGACGTCGGCATGCCGGCAGCTCTCGCGCATCTTTTCGGCCATGAAATCACGGACCGTCAGATGGAGGCGTTGAGCATCAGCTCCCCCGGCACACAGGAAGCGCAGCCAGGTTTGAAGTGATCCCATGCGCCCCAGCCACTCCGATGGGTCTCGCTTGAGGAAGCGCTGGATGCACTTCCACCCCCTGCGGCGCGTTATCCGGCTCTCCTCGACCACCTCCGCGTCCGAGTCGTCCATCTCCTCGGGGTCGGCAGGCCGGTAGGCAGGGAAGGCAGCCAGCAGGTCTGCTGCAGGGTCCGCCCCTGGGAGGTCCTCATGAGGGATAGGTTCCCAACATCTGGGCGACCTTCTTCTCTCTCCCCAGCGGCGCTGACACCCTCGTCAGCCCCCGACCTCTCTCCGATGTCAGCACCGCCGGCGTCCGCAGCCCCCTGATCAGCAGTTGGTGGGGCCGGCTCGGTTTGGGAAGTCTGTTCCGGAGCAGGCGGCATGTCCACCACTGGTCCACTCGTAGATGGCCCGGGTTCGGCAACCCGACGAGCCTCCAGTGTTGAGATCACTACGCGGGGCATGCCATGGTTAGTCACGGATCTTCAACGGCAGGCACCAGCAGTAAAGCAAGGAGACTTACGGGAGGTCAGAGCGTCATCTTCCGCTATCCCGGCCGCCGCAGGAACAGTTGCAGCAGGGGGCCCTTCCGTGGCTGTCAATTCAATAATGGGTGCCTGGCCCCCGCCTTGTCCTGCTGGCGCCCCTCCTACTCCCGCTGAGGATGCCTGACCAACATCCGTGCGCTCCTGAGAAAGATGGAGAAATGGGTTAGAAGCTGCATAAGAGAATGGATGAAGCAGATTGAGTAGGGATAGAAGTGGAACTCGAGGAGCTCGGTGACATCAACATTGTCAGAGCCGGCCACCTCGCCGCTCTCCCGCGGACTCCCCTGATGGGATCTTCCCACGGAGCCTTCATCCTCCCCCATCTCCTCCTCATCCTCGGAGTCGTTGCTACTGTCGTCTTCTTCCGGCGGCATCTGTTCTGGAGCGGGCTCTAGACCGAGCATCACCTTCACCAGAAGGGATGGCTCCGCACGCTGACCATGTTGGCACGCGTAATCGTCCATGGCCGTCAGATACGCATACTGCCGGTTGAAGTCCACCCTGTCGGCAATATGGAGGCGCCCGACCTCTGGCAGATGGATTCCTTCTCTGAGAATCTTTCGCCAGATGGCGTCGGTCCCCAGTGACTGCCGCAGGGTCATCCAGGCCGACCACAATGCCGGGAAGACTGCATCGTGGGAGGGTTCGAGCAGACGTCTCACCTGCTTCTCGGGCCGCTCTTCGACCACTGCACGTGCCCCCTCTCTGGGCGCTGAGGTCGTGGCGGCATCTCGCGATGTGCCCGCCGCCGAAGTCCCTGCCCGCGCCGGCTCCGCTGCTTGGCGCGCCTCCGTTCTCCCCCGTGTGGCGGCGCCTCGCCTCCTTCCTTGACGCCCGATCTCCGCACGGGTAACCTCGAGCCGCCGAACTGGCTTCCGTAGAAGCCCCTCGGGGTACGCGATGGCCCAGTGTTCGGCGTACTCGGTTGCCAAGCCTGCGTCAACCCCGGTAGGAGGGAGAGTGATGACGTCGCCAGAGCCGAAAGAGGCAAACATCAGCCACATCTGGCGAAGGACGCAAGGGTTCGTCTCCTCCCGGACAGCAGTGAACACCCTCTTCGGCATCCGTTGAAGGCACCCGAACTGCCTGGCGAACCGGGTTGGCACGTAAGGCTTGCAGATCACCTTCCCGTCGATCCGAGCCACGAGCACTCCGCCCCGCATGTTCAGGAAGTATTCATGCTTCTCCAGCGGACCCTTCCCATTGTCGATCATCTGGCCGACGGGAGTGGGGAACGGACTGAAGTTGAAATTGGCATGATTGCCAATCCGAATCCTCACGCCCTCCTCACTTAGGGTCATCGGAGCGACCCCCGCGATGTTCAGCAGGGAGGGTCGCAGGTCGTTGCCCGGAGGAATGATGGCGTTCGGAAATGTGTACCCACCGAGGTGAGCAGCCACCCAGCCGTGGAAGAACTGAAAGGGCCCACAGATCCTTCGTGGAGACCCCCCTCGTGAGATGCGTCCCAGGATGGCATACAGCCTCGCCAGCACTGGGACCCCGAGGTTGTATCTTTTGTTGGCGGCCATAGCGCCCGCCACCACCAGTGTCGCCGGGCGAACGCCCATTCTCGCGTCCCGCACTGGCAGGAGCCACCCACTCAGAAAGGCGGCCAGGAACACCGCGTACCGGACATTTGGGTCCCGGGCCTCGATGACGCGGTACCCCCATGAGCGGTAGTCGCCCGTCTCCAGGACCCGCCAGTACGACCCGTTCCGGCTCCTCTGAGCTGCGGTCGGGCACCGCTTCCCCCTGCCTGGCATCTTGACCGCTGGGTCATGCTCCAAAAAACTGGCCGAACCACTCCTTGTAGGCTATGTCCTTCTGGAAGTCCTTGACCCCGAGACGCTCTGTAGCCAGGTCCAGCAGATGCCACGTCATGATGGGAGTCTTTCCTGTCACCCCAGGTGTTCCTCGGAGGCAGGAACTCATCATACTGGTAGCCCTCCAGCGGGATACCTCCGATGCAGTGGATGTCCCAGAGACCGATGCCGACCTCCCCATGGTGAAGATGGAAGGTGTTGGTATCCGAGGACCAGCGGGTGAACAGCTCCGGCCCGAGCTCGGACTGCTGGTAGAAGTGGAACTGCGACGTCCACACCGCCTCAAACAGGCCGATGTACCGCAGCTCCTCTGCGAAGTGATCGCAAGTGTGGCGTACCCAGAACGCCCAGGCCCACTCGCTGGTGAAATTGCCCCCAGACCGCAAGTCCCAGTCCTTCAGCCAGCCCTTGGTGTCGTCAGTGACACTCTGGCGATATGTGCTCGAGTAGAGGGCCGGAGAATTCTCCGCAGTAGGCTCACCCCCGTCAATGGTTCGCGTCCTCGGGTTCAGGACGTATACATCTAAGTGCCTGGTCTCCCTGGCAGGATGCCCGTTGTTGGTGATGTTATAGCGGGGAAGCTCGTCCTCCCGAGTCACCCAGGTCCATGGCGCATCAACCTAGAACCCTGGAACCGGAACCTCATCTAGGATGCCGAAGTTCCAGAGCGGCAGGTTGTCCGACAGTGGATATGTCTTCTGGGCCGGCGTCAGCATGTCGAACAGGGATTGATTGTTGGAAACAATCTCCTTGTCTCCGTAAACCTCCTCGTTCTTCGCCATCTCAGCTCTGCGAGTGGCGGCATCCCCCTCATTTCCTTGATGCGCGGCGATCTCAGAAGTTTCGGGAGTCGTGCGGGTTAAGGGATGAAGCGTGCGGGATCGGACGAGGCTGGTAGAGAAGTTTGAAGGTTGGCGCGCAATCCAAGTGGACGGCGCGCAATTGGGAAGAATGTCGCGCAAAGTTCCAGGTTTTCGCGCAAAGACAGGCGAATTCCGGATGGTTTTGCGCGCCGATCGGGCGAATTTCGCGACCGGAAAAGGCAATTTCGCGCACGAGAGCGTTGAATCTTATCGCGCGGAAGGCCTGTGTACGAAACGCGGAACCCTGGACCCCTATTTATAGACGAGGCCGGGATTCCGCGCCGCGCGGAACGCTCGATTGAGCGACCGCGGCTGCGAATTGCGCGCCCGGCGCCCCTTTTTGCGCGCCTAAGTCCCGCGCAGCCCAGGACTTCGGCATTCCGGCGTCTCCCTCGGAACCCGATCGTTGCGACCTCTCGCCGATCAGATTCCGAGGGGGGGATTTTGTAGACGCCGGAAAAGTCCGTTGTTCCCAAACGAAGCTCCGGATGCGGAAAGCGAAGTGATATTTGGAGTCAGAGGCACGTTCCGGAGGGCCCGGAGGACTTGCGTGAAATTTCAGAGGCCCGTGCGCAAAGTTGAGTCGCGGCGCGCAATCCTCCCGGGATGCGCGCAATGCGCTGGGCCGGCGCGCTATTTTGCGCGCCCGTGGCCTGCGCGGCTCCCTTGCGAGCCGGGTCCTGATTCCGCGCCCGCGAAGGGAATTCCGCGCCCGAGACCGGATTCCGCGCCCGGGGTTGCCTATAAATATAAGGCGACCCCCGACGTTTTGAAGGTTGCCAGAATCCGAAGCGTCGCTCGTTCGCGCAATCCAACCCCTTCCGCGCGCAATGCCGATATTCAGGTAACCTCCTTTCTTTCGCGCAATAGAGCCTTGGGGTTCACCTTCGTGCGCAATCCCCTTGGCTCCTTTCCTTTGAATAAATCCTTAACCCGAAGGCCTTTGCGCGCAAAAGAAGCCTCTTGCGCGCAATCCAGCCCGATTGCGCGCACCCCCCATTTTCAAAGTGGCCATTCGTTAGAGAATGAGCCGTTGCCCCCGCGTGCTACCCGAAGCCCGGTGCGCGCAATCTCAATCATCCGCGCGCAAAGGGCTGGTCCGATTGCGCGCTAGCCCGCCATTTTGCGCGCCGACCTGTTGTTTTGCGCGCAAAGCTCCTCTTTTGCGCGCAACCCCCCAAGGTCGCCCCCCTTGACCCCCTGAGGGTACCCGCCTGCGTGGCGCCCGATGATCTTCGTCCTTGGTGCCCGCACCGTGCGTTGACTTTCCGTGCGGCCCTCCAGGCTTGCACGAAGTGACACGGACCCATCGGCGGCAACCAACGTCCAGCATGACGTTAAACTGCACATACGTCCAGCATGACATTAAACTGCACATACGTCCAGCATGACGTTAAACTGCACATACGTCCAGCATGACGTTAAACTGCACATACGTCCAGCATGACGTTAAACTGCACATTTGTCCAGCATGACATTAAACTGCACATTCGTCCCACATGACGCTAAACTGCATCCGTCCAACATGACGTTAAACTGTACTACGTCCAAGCTGCACGACGCTAAACTTCCTATCCCCTATCATCCGTGATGCAAGACATTAAACTGCCAAGAACCTTCGTCCTCAACACACGACGTTAAACTGTACTTCGTCCGGCAAGACGTTAAACCGTCCGCTTCGTCCTCAACACACGACGTTAAACTGTACTTCGTCCGGCAAGACGTTAAACCGTCTGCTTCGTCCTCAACACACGACGTTAAACTGTACTTCGTCCGGCAAGACGTTACACCGTCCGCATCACCCGATCACGTGCCTCGCACGCAGGGTCCCCCCCGGTTTGGATGTGGCCCCCACCCACTCGTTTCTGCAGGGATGTCGGGATTGCCCCTCTTTAGGGACGATTTAATGGGAGCGGCTTTTCCCTACGGGGGTAGGGTATTACAAACCCCTAGTTTCTTGTGGGGGGCTGCACATGTGTATCTCCATTGCGCTCCCCCACTGTCGAAGCCAGTAGAGGGTGTGACTGGGATCGAGGTGTCTCCTACTTTCGGTCCAAGTCCCTTCCAACTGAGTTTTGCCGCATCTGGGCTGCCTCAAGTGCGTAAGTCCTGACAGAATGAACTACGTGGACTTTGATCCCTGTCTTCTAAACAGGGTACGTAGGAAGCCTCCCTGAGGTTCAAGCCCACCACCTGGTCGTCCCGGTCGTATTCACGTCGGTTCGTCCATCAGTGGACCCCTCCAGGGTTCACGCTTGCGTCGATTCACCTATGAATCCGCCCCTGTGGGAGACTGCCCGTGTGTATCTCCACTGTGCCTCCCCGCAGCCCCTTTTTTCCATCGTCCAGCATGACGTGAAACTGTGATCCACCCGGCCGTTCCATCCCCCTCTGTCCGAGGTGGTTCGGTTCAATCCTCCGCCCGGCGGCCTCGACCCCTTCGTGAGTCGGCTTGCCGACGTCCAGCATGACGTTAAACTGTATACCCGAACTACGTTGACTTTGATCCGTGCTAGCGCGCGGTACGTAGGAAGCCTCTACGGGGTCCAAGCTCTTCACTCCATCATCCATCCTGATCCTTACCCGGGCCGCCACATCCCGGTGGGGTCATGCCACTTCTCTCCACTCCACATCACTTGGGAAGCCGCCCAAGCGCTGGCCCCAGCGTCGGAGGTTCCCCGCAAGGGGTTCTGTCATCTGATCCACTTTTCGTGTTGATCGGTCCGATGCCGTCCCCGCTGGACGTTAAACTCGCGGCATACCCCGTGTTAAACATGGGAAGCCGAGGAAAACCTCAGGTGACACAGTTCCCCGCACCCAGTGCGGGATGCCTCAGGCCATCATGCCTTCGAGAAGCCCTATTAGGGACGGAAAGCAGACATGCAGAGCCGCAGTGTTACGACACGCCCCCAGCACCCAGAGCCACCCGGCCTTCTCACCGCAGGTTGCTGCCCCGACCAGACTCCTTGGAGCGTCCGGGCGGAAGCAGCGTAATTAACCGGTGTCCATGAAGATATGGCGCCGGGAACGATATTCACGAGCATGTCTTAAATCTATGAGGGAGACCCGGATTAGGCGACGAGTTCCGAGGAGACGTCCAAGGAAGGAGGAGCCGACATCCCATCATCCCGGTTTCGATCAAGGAGCAGACGCCCCTGAATAAGGGACGGATGCCGCCCGCCTTTGGAAAGCGGGACTGCGGGACCACAAGCCGCGCGCCCATCCCCTCGGGTTGACGGGTGCACGCGCGAACGCGTCCTGGCGGAACAGCGTAACCCGACGCACATCCGCACCGAAACAATTATAATTCCAAGATCCATCCTTTGTAAATCCATAAATATTGGATCTTTTGTGATCCTCATCATGGATAAACTGGCATGGTCTTTTCGACTTAATGCATCTGCCACCTTGTTTGTTTTCCCAGGGTGGTAATAAATTGAGAAGTCGTAATCCTTAATCAGCTCTAACCATCTTCTTTGGCGCATATTCAGCTCCTTCTGTGTGAAAATATACTTTAAACTTTTATGATCAGTATAAATTTCACACCTTTCTCCATAAAGATAATGCCTCAAAATCATTAATGCAATGATTACCGTAGCTAACTCCAAATCATGAGTTGGGTAATTTTTCTCATCTATTTTCAATTTTCATAAGGCATGAGATATCACGATATCATTTTGCATAAGAACACACCCCAATCCCTTCTTGTATGCATCATTGTAGATCACAAAACATTCTTCACTACAAGGTAGTGTGAGCACATGTGCACTGGATAGCCTTCTTTTTAAATCCTGGAAATTCTCTTCACATTCCACCATCCAAAAAAACATAACTCCTTTCCGAGTCAACTTGGTGAGTGGATTAGATAATCGTGAAAAATCATTCACAAAACGTCGATAATATCCAGCCAAACCAAGAAAAATTCGGATCTCAATTACTGTTGTTGGTCTCGACCATATTTTGATAAGCTCTGTTTTTTCTGGATCCACATATTTCCCCTCTTTTGAGATTATGTGACCAAAAAATGAAACTTTTTGAAGACAAAATTCAGACATGGTAAACTTCGCATAAAGCATCTCCATTCTCAGGGTCTTCAATATAATTCTCAAGTGATATTCATGTTCTGCCTTTCTCTTTGAATATACAATAATATCGTCTATAAAGACTACCACAAACTGATCAAGATAGTCTCTAAAGACTCTATTCATCAGATCCATGAAGATAAAGGGGGCATTAGTAAGACCAAATGTCATCACTATAAATTCATATTGTCCATACCTTGTACGGAAAGCTGTCTTTTGTATATCCTCCCTTTTGACCCTTAATTGATGATACCCTGAATGGAGATCAATCTTGGAAAAGTATTGAGCTCTGTGTAGTTGGTCAAATAGGTCATCAATGCATGAAAGAAAATATTTGTTCTTGATAGTAATCTTGTTATGTTCTCGATAATCAATGCAGGGTCTCATTAATCCATCTTTCTTCTTAACAAATAGTACAGGTGCTCCCCAAGGTGACTCACTAGGGGGTATGAATCCCTTAACAAGATTTTCTTGGAGTTTCTTCTTCAATTCCTGCAACTCAATTGGGGCCATTCTATAAGGTGTCTTTGAAATAGGAAAATCACCCTGTAAGAGTTCTATTGAAAACTCAACTTCACGATTTGGTTGAAGACCAGACAATTCCTCCGGAAAGACATATTCAAACTCCCGTACAATGGGAATATTCTTAATTGTGAGTTTCTCTCCAACCATTTGTGATAAATGACCTTAATTTAGTGGAATCAAGACCCATAAGATGGACGAAATTTCCACTGGAATGTTATGTTCATCCTTGCATCGATAGACGATCATGGATTGATCTAGAATATGAAATGTGACTTCCCTTCTTTGGAAATTGATATGAGCTCCATATAAAGAAAGCCAATCCATGCTAAGAATCACATAAAATTCCACTATAGGAAGGATCACATGATTTTCAGGAATCACTTTCCCACAAAATTCAATTGGAGAAGAATTTTAAACTTTTGATGCGACTGGTGTGCCATTAGGGGTTGTCACAGCTAACTCAACATCTAATTGTTGAGGTAATATGGTGATACCCTTAGAAAATTCTTCAGAAATAAAGGAGTGGGTGGATCTAGAATCAAATAAATCATTTTCTACATTAGATTGGATGGTATGTGTACCATTCACTAATTCGTTATCGTACTCCACGTCGTTGATCGTAATTTCATGTGACATTCCTTTGTCTTTATCCTTAAGAGTTTTTTGACGTCGATCATCATCAATAACCCTTGGATTAGTGCATTGATTTGCATAATTCCCCATTTCCTTACACTTGTAACATTGAAGTGTTGGAGGTGCACTCTGTGTAGCCTTTTCTTTTTTAGCATCACTATACATCTTCTTCCCATCATTCCCGCTTTCAAATGCCCTATGACCTTCCTTTCCACATTTCAAACATTTATTTGTCCCTTTAAGAAAACTACCTCCATGCTTCATTCCACACTTTTTGAATAAGGGAAAACTCATCTTCCTTTCAGTTTTCTCTTTATATTTTCCTTTGAATTCCATTTTCCTCTTCTTATCAAATCCATATGACTGAAGGGTTACTCTAATATCCATCTAAACTTTGAGAGAACATAGAACGATTTCCTCGTAGATATTGAAGTCCCTTAAGGCTAACGCCCTTAGAAGACTTGGTTTTAATCCACTAAAGAATTGATAGATCGTACCCTCAGGTAAGATAATAATACCATAAGCGTACCTTGCAAGTCATGTAAAAGTTTCTTCATAGGTACCAACAGATTCATCATCCTTTTGCTTCAGTTCATGAAACTCCTTCTCCATCATTGTTCTAAGAATACGAGGGAAGTACATAATGAAAAATAAGTTCATGAACTCGTCCCCTTCCATGAACTCAATTTCATCTCTTTGCCTCGTATTCTTGATATGATTCCACCATTGATCAGCATCACCTTCCAAATGATACACTGCTAAGATGACTTTATCATGTTCAGAACATTGAAGAACTGAACATATCTTTTCCGTAGTACTAATCCATTGTTCGGAAACTAATGGATCAGTAGACCCGCTGAATGAAGGTGTACGCTGTCTCATGAAGGATTCAACAGAATCTTTCTCCTTCCTTTGCTCCTTTGGAAGTCATGCATGATTCATATCTTGAGAAAGTTGTGTGATCATGGCTACAAGATTTTTCATTCCATCTCCCATAACTTTTGGTTGAAAAGGGGGACAATTATTGCATTTCTCGTCATATTCCGCATTATCACGGTTCCTTCGGGTTCCATCCATTGACTAAAACCAAGAAGAATAGTGTTAGAAACACTGATTATAATAGGAAAAAAACATAATCAAGAAAAAAATTTCACACTTAAGGTCATATCATAGTTTGTTCATTGCCATTTTTAAAACACTAAGATCATGTTCTATGCTTATATATATCCATAGGTTTCTTACTAAGGCTTTCACATCCTAGTTTCCAAAGGTTGACTATACCTTTCCTCTGATAAAAAGTATAACGACCCATACATTACATACATTGTTAGTACATCAAAATTGATGTACACTTATTACAACATATAACAAAACCATGAAAGGACCGTATATGTATAGTGTCTTTAGAAACTGGGAAACATAAAAAACTGGTTCATAAATCATCTACATTGTCTCCTGTTTATTTCATCATATCTAGAGTCCCTTTTTTCATATCCTACTTAGTTACCTTCTTCCTGACATGGGGGAAAGAAATCATACAAAAGGGTGAGCCCAAATTCTCAGTAAGGGTAAACAAAAGAAAAATCAATCACATCATATTCATAAGAACATAACAATTTGGAAATCTTACCCTGCAAAAGAGATCATAATTTCATAACATTGTTAAATCATGGTAGTGAAATGTAATCACAATAATCATAACATAAAACATGAAGATTTGTGGAATACACACATAATCATATGAAATCATTTCTTATTAGTCAATACTTATTTCCAAGACTATCTTAGTGGACAATGTCCATTTCTGAACTGAGTTCATTCCTCGTTTCAGGCCTATTTCACTAAACCGGTGTAACCTGTCATTCCATCCATGTCTATCTCATGAGATATAGAATCTTTACCCAATGAATTTGAGAGAGATATAGGTCCCACCCATATCCTAATGATACAATTCTTATGTGTGCCACAAAATCATAAATCATACATCATTGCATAACCCATGTAATAAAAATGGGATTATTAAAAATCATGACATCATAAAACAGTTCATATAAGATAAAATAATTCATGAAAATAATTCCATCACAACATAAACAAATCAATTTAATAATAGGGATAGAAACAAGACTCTAAATTATCTTATATGGAATTTTTTTTGATAAAACACTTGAACTCCATTCTTGAAGAAAATATTTTTTCTACTTCAAAAACACTTTTCCTTTCTTAACATGTCATACAATTTTAAACTAAATGTAGTTTATTAAAAATAAACATGAAAACATTTAATGGAACATTCTTGGGAATAATGTTCTAAAATCCATTCATGCCGTATAAGTTAAAAAATCATTCTTCCCATACATTGGCTGGAAAAGTCAAAAAGTACCTCGTACGAAAAACGACAAAAGATTCCTTTCATATATTTTACTAAATACTCACTGAAGGGTAAAATTTGATTTAAAAAAATTTAGGTGGATGGAAATAATATTACATATTTAGGGAACATGGATGTGGTTGATAAAATACACCCTAGTAAATACCAAAGTATAAACAATCTCGGATAAAAATTGAGATTGCGAGACTTTCCCTTACCTTAGGGTCGATTTGCATCATAAGTGTTCAAACCTCTTGTATAATGATTTCAATAATGTTATTGACTTACTCCAGAATCATAATTATTTTTATGATATCATATATGGTCATATTCTTAGCTTCTTATTAGTAATAGTTCATTACTACTTGTTATTCGGGTGTTTATTACTTTATGTTCTTATGTGTGTTTTGTCGAATAAATTCTTATTCATATTTTTGGGTTATAGATAAATCATTTCCAGAATGTTATTTGATTAATATATATCATAATCATTCATTCAATTCATTTATATAATCATTATGAAATGATGATCATGTAGAATGAGTCGCATCACATCGTGGAGACGGTATTCCGTACGTACTCACAACTGATGATATCATTCCCATCATCGTGAAATTGTATTGGAGTGTATGTATACTATTTCAGAATCAATATCACTTTACAATAATCATATGTATTCATTCTTTACACCATTATACCCATCCAAGTATGGTGGTTGTGGAAAATAGATTACACCACGCCGTGGAGATGGTATTCCGTACGTACGCACGCGCGGTGATTTCATTTTTCATAGGTTGGATAGATAGTGATATAGGGTTGTTTAATACTTATAATAACATATCAGTATATGGGTGATACTGATGTTATTACATCATAATGATACAACTAAAGAAGAAGTGGAAGAAGAAATAAAGTTGAAGGAATCGGTAATAGACATTACCTCTTCTTTGAAGTGCCTCTTTGATACCTCCATTTAGGGCACTAAAATTGGACTTTGAAGTAAACAAGGACCTCTAGGATGTTTATAGGGAAGTGGAGAAGATAATTTGTAAGGGGTTGGCCGATCATGAAGGCTCAATGTGGTGTGAGGATGAGAGGGAGGAGGTGACCTTTTATAAGGGAGGAGAGGGGCACCATTGGAAAAACTAAAAATATTATTTTATTATAAAGCCATATTCGGTTTTAAATAGCTCAAAATTGATTTATTTCGAAGATAAGGTGGGGAGGGGTCGAATTACTCTCATCAAATAGAATTTTGACAAGTTTAGTTTACTATTTTAACCATATCATTTAGATTTATCTTTAAGTTAGATAATTTTACTTTTACTGTGTCTTTTTGTGTTCTTACACTATAAGTTTAATAAACGTACTATAACAAGACAAAAGAACCCCAAGTTGTTTATTATTAATATATACAACCTTATATAGGTCATGTGGCTGAACTATAGATTTTTAGGAATAAAATAACAATTAATAATATAATATTTGTTTTAAAAAACTATTTTATGTCAATTATGACACTATTTAGTAATTTATTTTTTTGAAACTTATAACAGAATGATTCGTTCTAAAAATTTTAATTAAATCAATATTAACATGTCATATTAACCTATATAATTAGTGTAATTAATAAAAAGTCTCTAATTACATTTATTTGGGTATTTAAACCATCAATTATGTCAATATTTTATTAATGAGATAATTACTACATCAACATTGTGTCATAAATAAATTAAATTAATTAATGTCTAAAAATTATAAATAAAGTACCATTAGGTATGAAATATATATATCCTTCTAATTAATATTTATATTCGAATTTATCTTATGAATAACCCTATATTTAAAATGATTTACTTATTAAACATTGATTTTATCTATTTTAACCCTTCATTAAATAAATTAATAATAAATGTCCTAATCTAATCTGTGTGGGCCTAAATAGTCATATATTATTCCTGAGGTTGTTTTTGGTCGAATTACACTTATCCAATAGAATTAGGATATGTGTTAGGGTAATAATAATATCATTTTTACCCTAAATTACCCTATTTACTTTTAACCGTGGTAAATAAAAGTAAAAAGTTACTATTTTCCAAAAATTATTTTCATCTCATTTAACCAAATTTTACTTACTGACATCAACCGTGTCTCTCAGATTTTTGATATTCAATTCAAAAAAGTGGTAAATTTATGTTTTATGTTAATTTAAAAATTCTCCTAGGAGGTGGGTAAAAGACGGTGAAAAGTTCAATAAAATTTTTATATATCTAATGTTACTATAAAATGACTCTAATGAATTGAATTGAAATTATATAGGTATTATGTATAAATTTTGACTTAAAATAAATTTCATTAAAATAAATAATTATTTAAAAAAAATTTGGTTTTTAAATAGTAACTCAGTGTTTTCACTATTCATCAAAAATTAAAAGTCTTCAGAAAAATACCAAAATTTCACCCTAGGAAAATTTTGATATTCCGAATCCAAAAATTAAGTCCATTTTGAAAAATGAAATTTAAGAAATTTCAAAAAGTGGGTATTAATATTCACAACAGCTATTTTTAATAAAAGTGTATCGTTGATCAATGAAACTCGGTATTGCGTACGACACAATCTATCGAGGAAGGTCGTGGTTACGTGTAAAGCAAGACAAGCTAATGTTGTGTGTAGTGAAAGATTCCTTTGATGATTTATATAACATAAAAAATATTTATTATAAAATTCTCGGGTGTTACAAGAGTTATTACTGGATAATGAAACAACTCATATAGAGGAAGTAGAAGAAGAAATAATTTTGAAAGAATCAGTAAAGTATATTAACTCTTCATCGACGTGCCTCTTCTTATCCTCCTATTAGGGCACTAAAGATGGTATTTTAAGAAGACCAGGACCTCTAGAATGTTTCTAGGGAAGTGGGGAAGAGAAATTGGCCAGGTTAGGCTAAGCATTAGGCTCAAAATGGTGTGAGGAGGAGTGGGAGGAGGTGCCATTTTGTAAGAGAGGAGAGGTGCACCTTTGGAAACATAAGAAATATTAAATTCTAATAAATTAAATACCCCCATAAAGACATCTAAATATGACTAAAATATGAATATGAGATGATATAGGGTTGTAATATCATCATCCAATAAAATTTAGACATGTTGGGAATTTATTTTTAACCTTATGAACTTGATTTATCCATATTTAATCTATTTAATTTTATTTGTTGTAATAATATTCTATATTTTAAATTGTTATAAATAATTACTTATGTGTTGTGAATTGTTAATAATTGGATAAATTATGGCATTTTAAATTAAATTTTATAATTTATAAATATTTTTTAATATTCAATCCATTTAATAATATGTTAATTTTATAAAATAACAATCGTGTCAATTTTAACACTATTAATTTATTTGAATTTAAATAAAATCCATAAAGAAGATATGTTCGAACCAAAATATTTAATATATTCCTAACATGTCATATTTATCTAGAAAATTAATGGACCATAATAATTAGTTTATATAATATTAATTTTAATATTTTTAAAACTATTTATTTTATATTTCAATAAATAAAATAATTTCTACATCATTATAGTGTCATCATTAATGATAATTATTTTATACATAAAAATTATAAATAAATTCTCATGATGTATATAATTTTACTATATTCTTGTAGACTATTCATATCTGTAGTTTTAGGAATTTTATGACTAAATTTAAATTATTACACTTATAAGATATAAGAGACGGTCGTGTTGTCACTTTCATTTGTTTTAATAATAATTATTTAATTTTCATGGTAACAATTCCATGAAACAAATATATTACGACCCTTAGGTGATATGGGTCAACTTTTATTCATCAAATAAAATTTTGGCACGTGTTAGGGTAATTTTATAATCTTAGGTTCATCCTTAATTACCCGATTTATCTTTAACTGTAGTAAATAAAAATTACAGTATTTACTATTCATAATATCAAAAAAATGAAAGTAACCAATAAACATAATTTCAAACCAGTGAATCCAAATATGGAATCCATTTTTCAAAATTAAAAACACATAAGTTACAGTAATTAAATTAAAATTTATCCCGTGGTTAAGAAAACAAGTTTTATAAGTTAACACATTACCAAAAAATGTAATGTTTTTACCTATGAATTAATGTAAAATTAATTGTAATGATATAAATTATATTAAATGTTATAAATATAATCCTTTTATACTTTAAACCCATTCAATATATTAATTTATACATATAAATCATCATGTTGAAAATTGTTTTTTGAAAAATTTATCGTATTTAAACTATTTATCAAAATAAGAAACTTATCAGAAAAATACCAAAAATTTATCCGATGTAACTTTTTATATCATGAATCAAAATAAGAAATTTATTTTTTAAAATTGTACTTATAAACTTGTCAAAAATTATATTTATAAAGGGTGCACCATCTAAAGGTGGTAAATATTTATTTTTTAAATACTTCTTTTATCTGAAAAATTGATTTTGTTTTCATACCTCATTCTTGAAAATATGTTAGATGAATTATATTGTTATAATATTCAAAATTCAGTTAATACTACTCATAAGGGCTAGTTCATAATATTATAATAATATATCATTGTTTAGTGAAACTCGGCCTTGGGTACAATGCAAGCTATCGAGGAAGGTTGCTCTTGCGTGTAAGGCAAGACAATCCAGTGTTGTGTATAGTGAATGATTCTCGTGGTGTTGCGTATAACATATGACCTAAAAAATATTTTTCATAAAATCTCAGGGTGTTACATTCTACCCCCATTAAAATGAATTTCTCTCTCGAAATTCATCATTTCGTAACAAATAGATGATGATATCTCTCCCTCATCATATCCTCAAATTCCCATGTTGCTTCTTCTTACTGGTCGTTCCTCCATAAAACATTAACCAAGCAAGTGGTCTTGTTTCGTAGAACATTTTCACTATGATCCAGAATATATATTGGATGATCTTCTTAAATAATATCTTTCTCTAGCAGCACAACTTCTAAGCTTAGTACGCGTGAAGGATCTGGTATTTATTTTCCCAGGAGAGATACACGGAACGCATCATGAACTTGAGAGAGATTCAGAGGAAGCGCCAATCGGTAAACTACCTTCCCAACACGATCCAGTATATCAAATGGACCAATATACCTAGGCCTTAGATTTCCCTTCTTTCCAAATCTCATTACTCCCTTCCAAGGAGATATTTATAAGAACACATTATCACCCACTTCAAACTCTAGGTCTTTTCTTCAGTTTTAAGCATAACTTTTTTTTTCGACTCTATGCTGCTCTTTTTTGTTGTTGAATTGATCATACCATTTCTGCCATCTCATCAACAAGGTCAAGACCTAATAGATTTCTTTCCCAACTTCATCACAGCACGTTGTAGTTCTACATTTCCTTCCATAGAGATCTTCAGAAGGATCCATCTAAATACGGTATTGAATGCTATTATTATATGAAAATTACACCAAATGTAGGTGTTGATCCCCACCACCTTTGAAATCCATAGAGCATGCTGTCAACATGTCTTCTATAGTATAAATTGTCCTCTTAGACTGACCGTTGGTCTGAAGATGATAACCAGTGCTGAAACTCAACTCTGTATCTAGAGTATGCTGAAGACTTAGCCAAAACATCAAGGTAAACCTCAGATCCCGATCAGATATAATTGAAAGTTGTACTCCATGCAATCTTACGACTTCCTTCACATATATCCTGGAAAAATGATCAATATATAAATCTTCTCTAATATCAATGAAATGTTCCGACATCGTAAGACGGTCAACTATAACCCAGATAGCATTATTGCCTATGGATGTTTTGGGATGTCCAGTGAAAAAGTCCATAGTAATTTTTTCCCATTTCCATTCTGTTATGGGTAATGGTTGTAACATCCCCTTATACTTCTATATCTCAACTTTAACTTTCTGACAAACCAACCATCAAGAGATATAATTGGCAAAATCTCTTTTCATTCCATCCTTCTAGATGTAGTCTTTCATATCCCTATACATCATCGTGCTTCCATGGTGAATAGAGAATGGAGAAATATGATCTTCATCCAATATTTCCTTCTTCAATTCTGGTATGGGCAGAACACAAACCCGTTTCCTGAACCGTGTTATTTCATCAAAATCAATGTGAAATTCAGAAACATTTCTCACCTTATTTTGTAACTCTACATCTTCTTTCTGTTCCTCTTTAATCTTCACAT
Source organism: Viscum album (assembly GCA_963277665.1). Lineage (NCBI taxonomy): Eukaryota > Viridiplantae > Streptophyta > Magnoliopsida > Santalales > Viscaceae > Viscum > Viscum album. The sequence continues at coordinate 575,104 of CAUJRU010000070.1, forward strand.
GTATAGATGGTTGATCATTCATTTGAGAAAGATAGGATTTTCCCCGTTACATTATAATTCCAATATCCATCCTTTGTAAGTCCATAAATACTGGATCTTTTGTGATCTTCATCATAGATAAGCTAGAATGGTCTTGTCTTCATAAGGCATTTTCCACCTTGTTTTCTTTCCTAGGGTGTTAATGAATTGAGCAGTCGTAATCCCTAATCAGCTCCAACCATATTCTTTGGCACATATTCAGCTCCTTTTGTTTGAACATATACTTTAAACATTTATGATCATTATAAATATCACAACTTTCACCATAATGAAAATTTCTCCAAAAATTTAATGCAATTAATACCAATGCTAATTACAAATCATGAGTTGGGTAATTTTTCTCATGGATTTTCAAATGTCTTGAGGCATAAGCTATCACCATATCATTTTTTATAAGAACACACCCCAATCCTTTCTTGGATGCGTCACTGTAGATCACAATCCTTTCACCACTACAAGGCAGTGTGAGCACAAGTGGACTGGATAAAATTCTTTTTAGCACCTTGAAATTCTCTTCACACCCCTCCTTCCACACAAACATAACTCCTTTTCTAGTCAACATGGAGAGTAGATTAGATATTTGTGAAAAAAGTTTCACAAAATGACGATAATATCCAGCCAAACCAATAATACTTTGGATCTCAGTTACTATTGTTGGTCTCGACCATCTTTCAAAAACCTCTGTTTTTGCTGGATCCAAAGATATCCCCTCTTTTGAGATTATTTTACCCAATAATGAATCGTTTTTAAGCCAAAATTCACACTTGGTAAATTTGGATTAATCTTCTCCTTCCTTAGGTTATTTAATACAATTCTCATGTGACATTAATGTTCTTCCTTTCACTTTGAATATAAAAGAATATTGTCTATAAAGACTACCACAAACTGATCAGGATGGTCTCTAAAGAATCTATTCATTGGATCCACGAAGATATCAGTGGAATAAGTAAGACCAAATGGAATTACTATAAAGTCATAGTGTTCTTTCCTTATAAAGAAAGTTGTCTTTGGTATATCCTCCCATTTGTCCCTTGATTGATGATAACCTAAACGAAGATCAATCTCTGAAAAGTATTGATCTCCCTATAATTGTTCAAATAAGTCATCAATGTGTGGGAGAGGATGTTTGTTCTTGATAGTGATCTTGTTAAGTCCTCAATAATCAATGCAGTGTCACATTGATCCATCATTCTTCTTAAAAAACAGAATAGGTGCTCCCCAAGGTGATGCACTAGGATGTAAGAATCCCTTATCGAGAATATCTTGGAGTTGCTTCTTCAATTCATGAATCTCAATTAGAACCATTCTATAAGGTGTCTTTGAAATGGGAATAGCACATGGTATGAGTTCTATTGAAAACTCAACATCGCGATTTGGTGGAGGACCTGTAAATTCCTCTGTAAATACATCATCAAAATCTCGTATAATGGGCATATTCTTAATCATGAGTTTCTATCAACCCATTTGAGATAAATAACCTACATTTATTGGAATCATGAACCCTGAGAAAGAAGAAATTTCCACTGGATGGTGATATTCATCCTTTCATCGATAGATGATTATAGATTGATCGGGATTATGAAATGTGACTTCCCTTATTTGGAAATCGATATGAGCTCCATATAAGGAAATCCAATCCATGCCAATAATCACATAAAATTCTACTATAGGAAGGATTACAAGCTTTTCATGAAGAAGCTTTCCAAAAACGTCATTTGGAGAAGAATTATAAACCTTTGATGCAACCATTGTGCCATTAGGAGTTGTCACACCTAACTCAACAACTAATTGTTGAGGTCGTACAGTGATACCCTTGGAATATTCTTTAGAAATAAAAGAGTGGGTGGATCCAGAATAAAATAAAACATTTTCTACTCTAGAGGTTATGGTAAGTGTTCCTTTCACCACTTTGTTATCGTAATCCACATCACCAATATAAATAGCATGTGACTATCCTATGTCTTTGGCCATAAGATTTTGTTCACATCAATCATCATCAACAGCCCTTGGAGTAGGTAATTGATTAGAATAATTCCTCATTTCCTTGCACTTTTAACATTTATGGGTAGGAGGTGAATTCTGTGTAGCCTTTCCTTTGTTTGCATCACTAGACATATCTTTCCCATCATTGCGGCATTCCAATGCCTGATGAACATCTTTTCCACATTTGAAATATTTACATGTTCCTTTAAGGAAATTCCCTCCATGTTTCATTACACACATTGAGCATAAGGGAAAACTCAACTAATTTTCATTGTGTTCTTTATATTTCCTTTTGAATTCAATTTTCCTCTTCTTAATAAACCCATATGACTGATGAGTTACTCCAATTTCCATCTCAACCTTGAGATCACATCAAACAGTTTCCTCATAGCTTTTGAAGTCCATTATGTCTGAAAACCTTCAAATACTTGGTTATAATTCAATAAATAATCGATAGATCTTACTCTCAGGTTGGATAATAATTCCCGAAGAATACATTGCATGTCTTGTAAAATTTTCATTGAAGGTACCAACAGATTCATCATCCGTTTTCTTTAGTTCAAGAAACTCCTTCTCTATCTTTTTTGAAGAATACTAGGGATGTACTTATTGAAAAATATGTTCTTGATATCATCCCATTTCATGGACTCAATTTCGTCTCTTTTCCTCGTATTCCTGATAAGATTCCACCATTGATCAGCTTCACCTTCAAAATGATATACTGCTAAAAAGACTTTATCATGTTCAGAACATTGAAGAAATGAAAATATATTTTCAGTGGTACTCATTGTTCAGCCACTAATGGATCAGTAGAGCCATTGAAAGAGGTTGGATGCTACCTCATATAGGATTCAACACAAATTTGCTTCTTCCATTGCTCATTTGGAAGTCCTGAATGATTCATATCTTGAGAAAGTTGTGTGACCATGGCTACAAGATTTTTCATTCCATCTCCTATAACGTTTGATTTCTCAGGAGTACAATCATTGCATTTCACATCGCATTCAGCATTAACACGGGTCCTTCGGGTTCCATCCATTGACTAAAACCAATAAGCACAGTGTTATAAACACTAATCATAATAGGAAAACCACATAATCAAGAATAAAATTTCACACTTAAGGTCTTATGATAGGTTATTCATGGACATTTCTAAAACACTAATATTGTGTTCAATGCTTAGACATATCCTTAGGGTTCTTACTAAGGATCTCACATCCTAGTTTCCAAAGGATGACTATACCTTTCCTCTGATACCAAATATAATGACCCATGGTTTACATACATTTTTATTACTTCATAAATTAATCATACTTATTACAACATATAACAAAACCATGATAAGACTGTATAGGTATAGTGTCTTTAGAAATTGGGAAACATAATCAACTAGTTCAAAAAGAATCTACATTGTCTCCTGTTTATTTTGTCATATCTAGAGTCCCTTTTGGGATATCCTACTTAATACCCTTCTTCCTGTCCTGGGGAAAAGAAAACATACAAAAGGGTGAGCTCAAATGCTCCGTAAGGGTAAACAAAGGAAATATTAATCATATCATATTCATAAGAATATAACATTTTGAAAATATTAACCTGAAAAATAGATCATAATATCATAACATGGGATAAATAATATAAGTGAAATGTAATCCCAATAGTCATAAAATAAAATATGACACTTTTGGAATACAACCATAATCATAGAAAATCATTTATCATTAGTCAAGACTCATTTCCAAGACTATCATAGTGGACAAAGTCCATTTCTGAACTGAGGTCACTCTGCGTTCCTATCCTGTATCACTGAACCAGATTAATTTGTCGTTCCAACCATTACTATCTCATGAGATATATATCTTTACCCAATGCATTGGAGGGAGATATAGGTCTCACCCATTTCATAATGAAACCATTCTTATGTGTGCAATAATATCATAAATCATATATCATAGCATAACCCATGTAATAAAAAAGGGATTCATAAACATCATTAAATCATAACATAAACCATATCAGATAAAAGGACATCATAAAAATAATTCCATCATAACCTAATCAAATCAATTTAAAGATATGGATATAAACAGAACAATGTATTATCCTAGATGGAAAATAATTTCAATAAAACACTTCAACTCTATTCTTGAGGAAAATATCTTTTCTACTTCAAAAACATTTTTCCTTTCTTAACATGTAATAGAATTTTAAAATAAATGAATTTATTTAAAAATAAACCTGAAAAACATTAAAAGATGGTTCGTGGAAATAATGTTCTATGAAATCATAAAAATCTATTCATGCCTTATAAGTTTAAAAAACATTCTTCTCGTACATTGGCCAGAAAAGTCAAAAAGTATCTCGTACTAAAAATGAAAAATGATTCCTTTCATATCATTTACGAAAATTTTACCAATAGGTAAATTTTTATTTAAACAATTTTATGAGGTTAGAAATAATATTACATATTTAGGAATCATGGGTGTTGATGATAAATAATCCCTAGTAAATTCTGAATAATAAACAATCTCGGATAAAAATGAGATTGTGATATTTTCCATTACATTAGGTCTGATATGCTTCATACGTATCTGATCCTCCTGTATAATTATACAAATAATGGAATTAAATTATTAGAGAATCATATTCATTGTTATGAAATCATATATGGATATATTATTATCTTCTTATTAGTAATATTACTACTAGTAATTCTGGTGTTCATTGCTTTATGTTCTTATGCATGTTTTGTCGAATAAATTTTTATTACTCTTTTTAGGTTATAGATACCTCATATACATAATGGTATTAATGTAATATATATCATATGTATTAATTAAATTCATTTATATAATAATTATTCAATGAATATCATGTATAATGAGTCGCATCACATAGTGGGGACGGTAGGTCGTACATACGCGCGAGCGATGATATCATTCCCATGATTGTGGAAATGTATTGAAGTGTATGGTGTATAATATTCTAGAATATATATTACTTTACAATAATCATATATACTTATTACTTACATCATATACCAATACATGTATTTTAGTGATGAAATAAAAGATTACACGACGGCGTTGAGACGGTAGGCCAGACGTACGCACGCGTGGTGATTTTGTTTTTTTTTCATAGGATGGATAGAAGGTAGAACATTGTTGTTTCATATTAATAATAACATATCAGTATAAAATTTATACTAGAGTTATTACATAATAATGAAACAACTCATATAGAGTAAGTAGTAGAAGAAATAATTTTGAAAGAATCAGTAAAGGATATTACCTCTTCTTCAACGTGCCTCTTCTTAGCCTCCACTTAGGGCACTAATGTTGGTATTTGAAGAAGACCAGGACCTATAGTATGTCTACAGGAATGTGGAGAAGAGAAATTGGAAGGGTTTGGTCATAGCTTGGAGGCTCAAAATGGTGTAAGTAGGAGAGAGAGGATGTTTCATTTTATAAGAGAGGAGAGGGCACCTTAGGAAACATAAGAAATATTAATTTATAATAAATTCAAACCCCACATAAAAACCACAAAATATGACTTTAATCCGAATATTATATGAGATATGTTTTTAATATCATCAGACAATAATAGTTAGACATGTTGGGAAATTATTTTAAACTTTATCAACCAGATTTATTCTTATTCAATCTATTTAATTTTATTTATTGTAATAATATTCTAAATTTTAGATTGTTATAAATAATTACTTATGATTTATGAATTGTCCATAATTGGATGAATTATGGAATTCAAGACCATATAAATCTCAATTTATAATTTTTAAATATTTTTTGTGATTTTTGTGCCATTTAATAATATGTTATTTTTATAAAATTACAATAGTGTCAATTTTGACCCTATTCATTTATTTGAATTTGAATAAATTCCACACATAAGAAATGTTCGAACCAAAATATTTAATAGATACCTAAATTTTTATATTTATATATATAATTAATGGAGAACATTAATTAGGTAATTTAATATTTATTTTAATATTTCAAAAACCATTTATTTTATATTTCAATCAATAAAATAATTTCTACATCACTATTCTGTCATCATTAATGACGATTATTTTATCCCTAAAAATTCAAATTAAATTCTAATGATATAGATAATTTTATTATATTTATGGAGACTAATTATATTATTTGTTTTATTTAGTTTATCAATAAATTAAAATTATTACACTTATTAGATATAAGAGAGTGAAATGTTGTCACATTCTTTGGTTTTATTAATTATAATTTCATTTTCATGGACAAACGTCCATAAATCGAATACATTCTGACCCTTAGTTGATATGGGTCGTCTTTTATTCATCTAATAGAATTTTGGAATTATTTAGGGTAATTTTATAAAATAATGTTTACACTTAATTAACAGATTTATCTTTATCTCTAATAAATAAAAATTACCGTAGTTACTATTCATAATATCAAAAAAATAAAAGTAACCTATTCACATAATATGGACCCAATGAATCCAAATATAGAATAATGTTTTCAAAATTCAATATATAGAAGTTGCCATAATTAAATTAAAATTCATCCAGTTGTTAAGAAAACATGTTTTAAAAGTTAAAACATTGCCAATGATTGTAATGTTTTTACCTATGAATTTAATGTAAAATTAATGGTAATTAAATACCTTATATTAAATGGTAAAAATATATTCTTTTTATAATTTAAAACTATTCAATATTATAATTTAACCATATAAAATATCTTGATAAAAAAATATGTTTTTAATTTAAAATTTAGTGTATTTTTACAATTTATCAAAATAAGAAACTCATCAAAAAAATACAAAAAAATTATCCAATGTATATTTTTATATCATGATTAAAAATTATAAGTTTTTTTGTAAATTAGAACTTATAAAAGTTCCAAAAATTATATTTATAAAGGGTGCACCATCAAAAGGTTGTAAAACTACATTTTTTTAAAAATACTTCTTTCATTTGAAAAATTTATTTGGTTTTCATACCTCATTCTTGAAAATTTGTAACATTAATTATAATGCTATAAAATTAAAAATTCATTTAATACTATTCATAAAGGCTAGTTCATAATATTATAATAATATATCATTGTCTAGTGAAACCCGGCATTTAGTGAAACACAAACTATCGAGGAATGTTGCTCTTGTTTGTAATGTAAGCCAAGAAAGTGTTGTGTATAGTGAAATAATCTCGTAGTGTTGCGTATTACATAAGACATAAAAAAAATATTTCTCATAAAATCTCAGGCTGTTACACTCACATTCTACCATTTCCTTCCAAAATTTGTATATTATCATAATAGAGGATTATGAAAAAGAAAAAACTCACTTATATGTGGTTTATGTTCATTATCATTAGGAATAAGAGTAATGGTGGTGACCAGTGGAGATGTGATACAATTGTTACATGGTTTTATATTTTAATATTTACGTAGGAAAATTGTATTTATTTTCTTGTTGTATTTCATGAGCTATTGGATTCTGGTACATTCTTGTATTGATGTGTTGAACATGATCACTGTTTTCTATTGTCTTTCACATTATTATAGAAGACACATTCCCTAGTTGTTCTTGTGTGATTCTAGGTGCTAGTATCCAACCCATGTGGATTGAGTATTCCATTTGATCCTGTAAGGACATGAATTTTTTCATGTAATGATTTTATTTATATGGAAATATTACGAGTCTGTGAAAATATACGACCCATGATTCAGAGGCCTGTTGTACCCGTAATGAATTTGTGAACATTTTTTCGGGTACATTAAGTAAAAGTGCAAGCGATGTTTTTTTAGTTTTGAACAGGTGCTCGGAATTGAAATATGAGGGCACCGTTGAACTTTACATTGCCAATATTCTCTTAAGGAGACATTCACCTCAAATATAGTAGGATGAGGGTGGAAACTAGTTTTTTAAATATTCATGGTAGATAATAAAATAAACATGCTTTATTTTATTTTTCTTTTTGAAACCTCCTTTTTTAATTGTAGAGGTGGTGACCACAAGAGTGTGGTCAGGAATTGAATGATGTGCAATAAATGCCCAGTTACACAAATTGTGTAACTACAACTCTCTTTAATTAATAGTGTTCATTGACTCTAATTTAATGACACAACATTTCAATTAAGGGTTGTTTTTAGTAACTCCTATTGATGGTGGTGTTTCTGTTGGTGAAATGGAGATGAGAGCATTATTTTAGACTTCTCAAAGGATGAACTTTCTCCAATGAAGGTTATCCTCCGACAAAGAACGAATTCTGAACGAAGAACAAGGAACTGAATTAAAAAGTGTCTTGTAGGAGCGAAGAATGCCGAAACCCCCGTCATCGACAACATCTTCTTCATTGAGACATCTCCAATGAACGTCAAGTTAGGGGATTTAATGTGAAATATGATTGAATTTATTTGATAATTCTTCATATTCATGATTCACAACGACGATCGCCCAAATAAATTTTTCGTCATCACAGACATCTACCGTGACCCTTTATCTTTAGTTCTTCATGCGTTCTTCGTGTGTTCATCAACAGAAAATATTTAACATCCCTTAAAACACAATGTTTTGTTGAGCGCGACGTACGGAGGCAGAGCCATCTACCCAAGGATCACGAACATGGGTTCAGTATATTTTCTGGGCTTAGAACGGATATGTGGCAAACCGAGGAAGAGGAGGGCGGCTGTCACACCGGTCGACCGCATAGAGGTAGAGCGGACTACGTCCACGCCGCCAGATGGAAAGGAGTTCATGGCCCATCAGCCATGGTGGAGGAGGATCGCGGCTAGGAAGTCGGCCAGCTGAGTGGTGGAGTGGCAGAGCGCATTTGTACCGCCAGTATTGCAGGAGGTCGCAGCCACTTTTCCGCAGTGGAGGATGAAGGGCATCCAGCACCTGGCTGACCGTGGAGGACAACGACGCCCTCGCACCGCTGGGAGGAGGAGGTCCAGCCGGCAAACCAGCCGACCATGGTGCACCGAGAAGGACCTGCTCTGGCGGGTACCGCTTCCAAAACCCGAATGGCCCATTGGGCGTTTGGGTGACCTGGGAGGCGCCCCCCTCCCATGAGTCTACTAGTAAGGACCCCACCACGTCGTTCCACCTGACCACGAGGCACCACAGCAGGCTGTCCCACCGAACTGCGCACAACGGGTCATGTCACCGGGCTACGCGTAGTGCAGGTCGGACAGGCCATGGCCTGACGAGCCGGGCCGTCCAAGGCCTAGGCCAAACAGTCTATACCCGGACATGGTCAGCTCAACCTACAATGGACTAAGGTCAGCCCAGGCCAAGAGGGGCCATGTCAATCCGAATGGGTCGGACCGGACCCGGGGCCATCTGGACTTAGTTTTGCCTTTTTGTCCATAATGTGTGATCCGGGCATCCGTTTGAAGAAACGAACCTGGAACAATAATCCTTGGATTGATATGGACCTTTTGGTATACTCCAATTGAGTTTTGGATAAATTTGGAGTATGGCCGGGTTGGATCGAACCCTGAATCCCACCAGTCCCTCGGAGTAGAAACACTCATAATATAAAGATCGGGCGTCTGATTGATGCGCTGTCAGTCGTGTTGGATCTCTATAGATGTGAAGAAACATTGGGATACTTATTCAAGGAAAATAGTACTATTTTATATGTGACCTATGTCTTAAGGAGTGGTTCTAGAAGATTCATGTGTGCTATTAACAGGAATCCAGTGGATGGCAGTGAGGCGGAGGTTTGAGACAGATCATACGGAGGATAGTGCTGAGAGATCATGTGTGGGTCAGCACCGATCTTGTGTGGGTCAGATAAAATGTGCGTCAGTGCTCAGTGATCCTATGTGAGTCAGTGCATATCGATTCTATGTGGGACAGAACCTGTGTGGGTTAGCGGTAAGAGATCTTGTGTGGGATAGCGCATACCAAGCCTGTGTGGGTCAGATCCTATGTGGGTCATTGCGGGAGTTAGTACCTATCGATCATTTGCGTTTCATACTCCATATAATTAATAGTTGTACCACTTGATAGAAATATATGATCTTGCTCTGCGGCTAATCATCTATACTTCTATACTTCACTGAAACCCTGGTTTGAAATGAGACACCATTTGAACTAAGCCTTTTACCTGTGTGGTACCTTCATCATCGTGGTGTTACTGTTTTGATATTCCTCCCTCATCTATAAGATGAGTATATTTTGATAACTTAGGTATATGTATGGTAATATACCTAAGTATAGTAGTATTATTTCGTTTTGGTTTATCCTTTATGGATTTTAAGAGTCGTTTGGGGTTCTCGGGGTCCCTACTGAGTATTATTATACTCATCCCTTCATGGGCTTCACCCGAACCTTGATTTTCCTTGTTCAGATGATGGACAACATAGACCAAGGACGAGGGTACCAGGACTGGACACTTCTCTGAGGTGGAAACAAGATGAGGCATACCATGGAGATGATCATTCTAGAGTTGTACATAACCTTTAGGTAGGATCCTTGGCGGGTGTTCACAAGATCTGTTTCAAGTTTTACTTGTAATTTCCAGTATTACATATACTTTTTAGTTGATCTTGTATTCAGACCCCTTTAATATTTGTATACACCATGTTTACTATATTTATTAATTTGGGTTTTCACCTTCATGTGTGCTTAGTTTTTTTGAGTTTAAAGGTTATGAAGTAAATGCCTTCTCGTTTACGTGAATACACCTTTCGGTGCTAGTCGTCATCCCCTAGCCTATAGAAGCTGGGCTTGGGGTAGTCATGGCATGGGCCCGGGGTGACGGGTCGTGGAAAATTAGTATCAGAGGAGTTCAGTTCTACAGAATAACTAGAACTCTAATATTATCTATGTGGAAATAGTGTTAAGTGTTATTAGAGTAGTTTTCTGTTCAGAAAGTTTAGTGTTGGTGCGGAGGCCGACATATCCATTCACTAGGACCCTTACATCTGATTTCCAACTTAGGGCATGAAAACATTGATTACGTGTTTGTTTTTGAAAAAATGTATTTATGATATCTTTGAGTCATTTCACAAGGTATAAATTATTGACCATAAAACACCAGTTTCTTTTAGGATTCCTCCACACAGATATCCCACCAATGTTCCATTTAGAGTACGTGATGACATCCCACTGAGAGATGACGCATCATTGTAGGGACCCCTTACTACAGATGTACCAATGGGTTGTGTACCAGAAGCACCACATCCCGTTGGGCAGCTAAAACCACCAGCCTTAATAGTAGAGGGTTTACGCCACATGAGAACGTTGCACGAGTTCCAGCACCCGAATCCACTGAGGTTCTAGGGAGAGACTGATCTACATGCAGCTAAGGACTGGATATAGGCCGCGGTTAGAGTTTTTCAAATGGTAGGGACACTAGTCGATCTCATGGTGTTCCTTGTCGCTAGTATTCTTTAGGTAGCAGTGAGAAGATGGAGAATCATGATTCTATAAGTTCACGACGAGGATATTATCATCTGTTTGGACATCAAGATCCATTTCATGGATGATTTTTTCCTAGCAACCCTATGCTTAGTGCATATATAGGAGCTTCTCCACTTGAAGCATGGTAGCATGACTATGGTTCAGTATTCAGCGTGGTTGACTCATCTCTCATGATACTCCATTAACATGGTTCAAGACCCTTTCATCAGGGCCGTTACCATCAATAAAAAGATCAGACGGGAGATTAGATCTCTGATGTTTTCTCATAGCATCCCCACACATGCGAGGGTTTTTGAGTGTGCACTCTTAGTGGAGAGCTTCCAGGCTGAGCCGTCATCAGTAGTGAGACCCACCATCGGACGACACATAGTAGAGTTATCGTTAGCTGGTAGCATACAGATGATGAAAAGTTCCAAGATGACCAGACCTATAGGGGGACACCCTTAAGATACATGGGCGGTGGTGCATGGCTCTCATGATAGAACAGTTTAGGCGAGGGAGAGGCACTGTTACTCATGTGGCAGGCAGGGTGACATGGCTCTTGACTGCCCAACCCGCCATATTGACGAACAGAAGACGATCAAAGGACCTCCTGGGCAGAGGCATTGATTTGATCTAGAATGTCCGTAGGAAGGAGGCATATATAGAAGAAGAGAAGGTTGTGCAGCAGGTGGTGGGCGGCGATTCGAGGTTTTACTGCCCCCTCCTCCAAGTGGGCCCTCGCAAAAAAAGGTAGCAGGTGGACATGGATGAGATCTACTCCCGGAAGATTAGGCCTACTACCATAGCGCTTTGAAGATGATACGAGGTATGATCTTTTTCTACTCTACCCTTGCTGTAGTACTTTCAAACATAGGTGTCAGTCAATCATCTATTTTTGTGGCCCTCGTTCGGAGCTTAGAAATTCTGGTGGAGCTATTGGCTCGATCCTTATGTCTAGAGACTCATATGGGAGAAGATTCAACAATTACACACTAGTGCCGAGAGTGTGAGATTACTCTAGGAGGTGAGAGATTCGGATGGGATCTTCTAGTAGTGGCGTCGAGGCCTTACAACATCATCTTGGGTATGGACTGGTTATGCATAGTCCATGCTCAGATCGACTATATTAAGTGAAAAGTGCGGTGTGTCTGCATAGATGGGTCATGGTTTTCCTTCACCAGTGATAAGGGAACCTTTTCTGCACATGATGGACATAACCGGAGGAGGTTGTAGCCAATCACAAACCAGTTGGATAGCCTTACACTCTGAGTAGTTGAATATTAGTGTCTGAGCTATCCAGTAGTGGTGGATCAGTAAGCTGATGTTTTCCTTGAGGATGTTTCGAGTCTACCTCCTCACAGAGGTGTGGAATTTTACATCGACTTGTACCCATGGACAAAAAAAATATCTACCCCATTATATCGGTTGGCTCCCGCAGAGCATTGAGATCCACAACTACATCTGGAGTACATTCATAGCAAGGGGTTCATTAGGCCTAGTGTTTATCCTTGGGCAGCCCTGATTTTGTTCGCCAAAAGGGGAAAGGGAGTATGACAGTGTTTTTAGATTATCAAGACCTGAACCAAGTGACTGTGAAGGAAAAGTACCCACTTATGAGAATTGAAGATCTTTTTTATCAGCTAAAGGGAGTATAATGGTTTTAAATATATACCTCAGATTAGGTTATCACCAACTCAAGGTACGAGACAAGGATATGAAGAATACTGCTTTTAGATGTCTGTATGGCCATTATGATTTCTTGGTGATGCCATTCGGCATGACCAATTCCCCAGCATTGTTCATGGGACTCATGAGTAGGATCATCTAGCCAAACCGCAATCTCTTTATTGTATTCTTCATCGAATACATCTTGATATACTCAGCGATGGAGGAGGAGCATGCCTTTCATCTGTAGATAGTTCATAACACACTCTGAGAGAACCAGCTATATAGTAATCATTCTAAGTGCTAGTTCTGGATCCGAGAGGTTCACTTCTTGGGACACGTCATCTTGGAAGCTGGAGTTGCAGTGGATCAAGTGAATATTGAGGTTGTTCTTGCTTGGGAGCCACCCATGAGTGTTCTTGAGGTGCGGAGTATTCTGGGACAGGTCAGTTACTACCGGAGGCTTGTGCTTGACTTTTCTAGAGTTGGGGCACCATTATTAGCATTGACGAAGGAGGGAAACCCATCGTGTGGTCATAAATATTCCAGTTGTGTTCCTATGAGATGAGGCAGAAACTGAGAAGTGCCTTAGCTTTAGGATACTAGAGGAAGGCATTAGGTATGTAGTCTACTGCATCACATTGGGGAATGGGGTTGGATGTGTCTTGATGTAGGAGTGAGCGGTCTTCGTGTATGGTTCTCGATAACTGAGACAGACAGAGTAGAGCTAGGCTACCCATGACCTGGAGTTAGTAGTAGTGGTATTCTCCATGAAGATGTTGTGACATTACATGATGGGAAAACATTTTACACCCTACTATGATCACAAGAGTCACAGTTATATCTTCTCTCAGAATGACATGAACCTTAGACAGCGGCGTCGGCTTGAGTTCCTCCAGGACTACGACTTCGCGATATTTTATACTCACGGGAAGGGGACCTAGTAGTAGATGCCCTCAGTATGAGATCTGGTATATAGTTATTGAGTGAGGAGACTGAGCAGTTAGCTACTTTGTGGATATCCTACAAGGATCATTACGGAGTAGCTTATCTTTAGACTCGGAAGGTCACTCCCCCACTCCTTCAGCGAGCCAGGGAGGCACAGCTTGGGGACACTAACTGCGAGGCTCGACATTCTCAGATATCCACAATACAAGAACATGATTGATTTTCTGAAGGTAGGGATCATGTCATACTCCACAGAGGATATACTATAAAACTAGTGTCACTATGGGAGGTAGTGTTGAGGTAGTTTCATACATCCTCACCAGTGGTACATTTAGGAGTGCCAAAGATCAACCAGGGCCTTCAGAGTCAGCAATGGTCGTCATGAATGAATAATGAAATGGAAGAGTTTGTCACACGGTGCCTCACCTGTCAGCATGTGAAGGCAAAGCATCTGGTTCCAGCAGGCTTAGTTTATCTATTAGAGGTGCCAGAGTAAAAGTGCGATGGAATTTCCATTGACTTCATGAATGGAATTCCACACATGTCCAGGAGTCATGATTCTATCAGGGTGATCATTGACCGACTCTCCATGTTGGCCCACATTCTACCTATTAGAGACCAGGGATCAGTACCGAGATTGGAAATCCGCTATGCGCAAGAGATTTTACGGCTTCATAGAGTCCCACCTATTATTCTCTCTGATAGTGATACACATTTTACTTCCCATCTCTGGAGGGGTTGCAGGAGGCGTTCGGGACAGAACTCTTGTTGAGAAACACCTTTCATCCTCAGACGGATGGTCAGACAGAGTAGACCATTCAAACCCTTAAGGGCATGCTACGTGCTTGATTCCTAGATTTTCGCCGCAACTGGGAGGAACACATTCATTTGGTAGAGTTTGTGTACAAAAACAATTATCACTCCACTATCGATATGCACTACCACAAAACTCGGTTTTCCACAGCGCCACCTTTTATTAGCACTAAAAAAGCACTGAAAAATGGGCACTTTTAACATTGCTAAAAAATCACTTATTGAAGACCCATTTTATCAACATTTTTTTAGCACTGATAAAGCCACCCTCCCCCCCCCAATCTGTGCTATTTTAGCGTTGTTAAATGCGATTCCTTTATCAGCACTTTTTTAGTAGTGCTGATAAAGGGGGGCTTTATTAGTGCTTTTTTTAGCACTGATAAATTTTATATTTCCAAAAAAAAATCATGAAAAATAATATATTGTTATATAAGTATATATTTATACTGATATAAATATAATATATATTTCTTAAATATGAATAATATAAGTATAAATAGAATATTACATTTAATATTGAATAAATTATGTGGAAATGGATTTAAAATATTATAAAAATATTTATTAATACATAATTTGTGAATTATCATCGATTAATAATCATTTAATAATAGTTTGAAGACACAAAAATCAAAAAATAAGAAAAAAATTCTAAAATAAGTTGAAAATTTAACTCAAACTTCAAAAGGCATTAACTTTTGATCTGTGACTCCGTTTTAGCTCTATGAAATATCAAATCGAATCATGTGATGAGCTCTATAAGATAGTGATTGAAGGGAACCTTCTAACACATTTTTCATGGCCAAATGGCCCATAAGGCCTCCCAAAATGAGTTTTTAGTGGGGATACCCCGATTTGTTAACATTTTAATGGGTATAAATTCTGATCCAGATGTCCTTTAGGACTGTATCACGTATAATATTGAAGGATTTTTCATTTTCAACGATTTGACTAGTTGGGGAGTTGAAAAGGGATTCATGATTAGAAGTTATGGTAATTTTAACATTCTATGGAATTTCAAATACACACATATATATCTATTTATTCGTATATATATATATATGTGTGTGTGTGTGTGTGTGTGTGTGTTTCTTTGTGTGTGATTGTGTTTGTATGTGTTTTATATATTTATGTATGTATGAATTTATTTATTTATAAACACACCAAAAAACATATTTTATAAATGAATTTAAATCTATTCTGATAAATATATATTAATATACATAAAATATATGGATAAAAAATTATAACTAAATATATATATATATATATATAAATATTAATATATATTAATATACGAATGTTTATATATATAATAATATATGAATATATATATATATATTAATATAACTAAATATATTTATATTAAAATGAATATAAATTAATATACGAATAAATATAACTATATATATATATAAATATTAATATATAGTAGTATAAAAAATAAAAATATATATATTCATATATGAATAAATATATATGGTTTAATATAACTAAATATATATGTATTAATATGAATCTATATTAATATATGAATAAATATAAATATATATATATATATATATATATAAATAGATATATAATTAAATAGAGAAAAAACGAAATCGCTTAGGGGTAAAGGTGCAGGAGCGCAAGGGGGGATGTTGCTGGTTCAAGTTCAGGTGGGAGCAAAGAGTTGATCATGTGTGGGGATCCACGAGAAGGGTAGCGTATGAGAGAGTGTGAGAGAGGGTATGCCTCACACTGATAAGGGGGAGTCAAGCATTGTTAAAATCTCCCCCAGCATTATAATTTTTGTAATCTTTTCCACTTTTTCATCATTTTTAGCACTGATAATAGGTGCATTTACCAATGCTTTTTTGAGCTGTGATAAAATGGACAGCCATTTATCTTCGCCTCAATTGAAAACTCTTTTTTTGAACTATTAATGCAATTTACTAGTTCTGATAAAACCCATATTTGTAGTAGTCATGGAACAATTCTAAGAATTGTACGGTTGACCATGCAGATCACTTATGTGACGGACTGTCCTAGGGGAGTCAGCACTAATGGGACCAGAGATGGTACGAGATACCATGGAGAAAGTGAAGATCGTCCCTAAAAAGATTAAGACTACATAAATCAGGAATAAATCTTATGTTAACTGGAGATGGAGACCTATGGAGTTCGAGGATTGTGACCATGTCATTCTATGGGTCTCACCACGATGAGGTTTACAGAGATTTGGCTAGGTGGTAAGTTATCTCTGATGTTCATCGGACCCTTTCATGTCCTCATCAGAGTTGGAGAGGTGGCTTACTGCTTAGCTCTTCAACCTCTGTTTCACTAGGTGCATGATGATTTCCATGTATCCTAGCAGAGAGGATACATAAAAATCCATTGCACATCATTGGATGGGGCATGCTAGAAATCGATGATGGGGTGATGTTTTCAGAGTTTCTAATGGAGATTGAGGATCGACATGAGGGAGTTCTATGTGGGCGAACTATACCTATAGTGTGACTATGATGGAATCATGAGAACCTATAGGAGAGCACATGGGAGCAAGATGCTCAGATTCATGCAGAGTACCCCCATTTGTATCCCTAGATTGTGTTCGGGATTTTTGGGACACAAATCCATGAGGTGGGGAGAATGCAATGACCTGAATTTTTCCATTTAATATTTTTAATTATATGGGAAGATTACGAGTCCTCGAAATTGATGATGTGTGATTCCAAAGCCCGGTTTTCCAGGAATTAATACCTGAATTTTTTTGGGTATATTCAATAAAAACGCGAGCGGCATTTTGTAACTTTTGACCTGGTGCTCAGAATTGAAATATGATGGCATGGTTGAACTTGTAGCACATATATTCACATAATGAGACCATTATCTCAACCGCAGTATGACAAGGGTAGAAATTATTTTTCGTATATTTTTTGGGAGAAAATAAACAAAAAATTTTTATTTTATTTTTCTTTTTGAAACCTCATTTTTTATTTGTGGCAGTGGAGACCACAGGAGTTTGGTCGAGCAATTAAGGCTGGGCATTAAATTCCCAATTACACAACTATTGTACCCACATATTTCTTTAATTAATAGGTGTCATTAAATCTAATTTATTGAAAACACATTGTCAATTAAGGGTTATTTTTATTAACTCCTATTGAGGGTGGTGTTTCCGTTGGATAAAAGGAGAGGAGGGAATTACTATAGAACTCTCGAAGGAAGAACTATCTCCAACAAAGGATATCATTTGACAAAGAATGAATTATGAATGAAGAATGAGGAAATGACTTCAGAAGTGACTTGTAGGAGCGAAGAATGTTGACGTCCCATTCATTGAATTCATCTTATTTCTCAGGACATCTCAAAAAAACGTTATGGTAAGGGGCTTAGTTTTAAATATGATTAAATTTATTTGATATTTCTTCATATTCATGATTCAAAATGATGATGGCCAAACTAACATGGCCATTATCCCACACATATACCTTGACACTATTTCAATAGTTCATCACGCATTCCTCGCACGTTCATCATATCAAAATATTTAACATCGATGAATACACAATGTTTTATGGTACGTGATGTATGGACACAGATCCCTCGACACGAGGATCGCGAATATGCAGTCAACATATTTTTCAGACATATAATGGATATGTGGTGAACCACTGAAGAGGAGGTCGTTTGGCACATCGGCCAGATGTGTGATGGTAGGGTGGCGCGTGTCTGCGCTTCTAGATGAGGAGGAGGCCATGACCCATCAGCCGTGGTAGAGAATGTTCGTGGTCAGCACGTTGGTCGGCCACATGGCATAGCGGCGGCATGCGTCCGTGGCTCTGATGGATTAGGAGGTCGCAGTGGAGGTCGAAGGGTGGTCGACACGCAGCTAGAAATGGATGGTAGCGGCACCATCACACCACATGGAGGTGGACGACTGGCCAACGAAACAGTCAGCTGTGGCCTAGAGAGAAGGACCTGCACCGATGGGTCCCGCTTCCAAAAACCGAATGGCCCTTTGGCCGTTCTGGTGACCTGGGAGTCACCAACCTCCTGGTCATCGGCTAGGGTGGACCCATCCATGGAGATCCACCGGAACGCAGGCCACCTCATCAAGCCACAGCACAGGACCGTGCCACCAGGTCCCGCCCATCATGGGTTGGGCCGGTCCGTCCCCTTCATGGGCCAGGCCGGACCACGACTTAGCGATCTCGGCCCGCCGAGGGCCAGTACAACTAGTCCGGGCATGGACTGGGTTGGGTTTAAACAAACTGGACTCTGATCAGGCTAGGACAAATCAAGTGGGGTCGGTCCGACCATGTGGGACCAGACCAAGGCCCATCCAGACCCATTTTTTTCTTTTTAGGCCATAACATGTGATCCATGCATACGTTTGACGAACCATCTACGAACTCATAATCCTTTAATTGAGATGGTCCTTTTAGTATGATCCACTTTTGATTTGAATAAAATTGGAGTACATCAGTGTTGGATTGAACCCCGAATCCAACTAGTCCCTCAAAGTGGAAACACTAATAACTTACAGTCCGAGTGTCTAATTAACACGCCATTAGCCGTGCTGGGTAACTTTTGGTGTGATAGAAATCTGGGATACTTTTTGTGGTAATTCATAGTAGTTTAAATGTGACATCTTGCTTGAAGAGTGGTTCTCCCAAAATCAAGAGTAATATGAACCGGAATCTAGTGGCTGGCAATGGGGAAGATGTTGGAGATAGATAATACGGTGGTTAGTAAAGGGTGATCCTGTGTGGGTCAACACCGATCTTGTGTTGGTCAGATCCTATGTGGGTCAGTTCTCAGCGATACTGTGTAGGTTAGCACATATCGTTCATGTGTCGTTCATACCCCGTGTGGGTCAGCGCTCAGTGATCTTGTGTCGGTCAGCACATACCAATCATGTGTGGGAATATACCTAATTATAGTTGATGTATTGCATTGTGGTTTATCCTTTTTGGTTTTAGAGAGACTTCTGGGGGTCGTGGGGTCATTACTGACTATTTTTATACTCACCCATGCACGGGTTTCACCCGGACCATGTTGAGTCTTGTGAAAATGACGGAAAAGACTAATCGTGGACGAGGGTACCATGACTGGAGGCTAGTCAGAGGTGGACACTAGACTAGGCATACCATAGAGATGACCGTCAAGACCTGTACCTACCCTTCACATAGGATCCTTTATCGGTGTTATTTGGAGATTTTACCAGTTTTACTTGAACATTTCAGTTGGACTTTTATTCTGGCCCGTTTACAATTTTTATACACCCTATCTACTATATAGTTTACTTTTTTCTTGTATCTTGCTTTGTTATTAGTTTGTGTGAGTTTACTGCTTATAAAGGAAATGCCTCCCGGTTTTAGTGAATACACATTTTGGTGTTAGTCGCTAGCCCTTAGCCAATGGAAGGCATTCTTGGGGTAGTCACGGCATGGGCCCTAAGGGATGAGTCACAACAAATCCTTCTGAAATTTGGACCAGTTATAAGGCTACCAAGGTATCCAGGATGGATAATGGATGATGAAACGATAAAGTTAAATTATTTGAAATTAAGATTATCCAAGTTTACAA
The DNA here is from genome assembly GCA_963277665.1 of Viscum album. NCBI lineage: Eukaryota > Viridiplantae > Streptophyta > Magnoliopsida > Santalales > Viscaceae > Viscum > Viscum album. Next base: position 595,549 of record CAUJRU010000070.1, read on the forward strand.
AACAAAAACCATTTAAAAACATATCATAAAATGATCTTATGATATGCGAATCAACCTTTAATATTCCACTCTCTCTTATTTTACATTATTGGATTATTTTGACACTACAGTTTTAAAATTCCCGTTATATTTTTTCAAATATTATACACTTATGAACTATATATATCCCAAAACCTCCCAATATCTCCACTCATGAAAATGAAATATCACATCCAAAATTCTAAATTAGCATCTCTTCCACCCTATCATATTTTAACACCCCAATATTCTATGATACACTTCTCTTTGAATAATAACATAGCATGTGATGTACACAACCCCCAGTTCAAGCGCACCATGACCTATCAAACCAGCCGTTTAGAAAGTGGTTATCAGTAGTAATAACAACATTTTGAATTATATATATATCCCATATAATATTAATATTTATATTTTGTGTTTCTTAAACATAATATAACGAAAATCCAATTTATCAGATAAAAGAAGTATTTTAAAAAAAAGTGTGTTTTTCTGACTTTTAATGGAGAACCCTTTCTAAATCCAAATTTTTACACTTTTATATATTGAATTTGATGAAATTAAATTTTTATATAGAAGTGGGACATAAAAATATAGTTTTGATAAATTTTTGGTGTTTTTTCTAATAAAATTTTTATTTTGATGAATAGTAAATGATACTAAATTTTAATTAATACCAAATATTTTTATCATAATAGTTTATAGTGTAAAATTGTACATTTGAATTGTTTTGAAGTATAATTATATTATATTTTTATAATTTCATACAATTATATTTATTGGAAGTAATTTCACTTTTAAACCAGACATAACACATATCATTCTTTTGATAGTTATTACTTCTCAAAACATGTTTCTAGTTTTGACAATGAAAATTAATTTTATATTAATTAATGAAACTTATATGTTTTGAATTTTGTAAAATAGAAATCATTTTTTGATTAATAATATCAAAATTATCTTAGGGTGAATTTTTTTTAATTTTTCGAAAACTTTCAATTTTTGATGAATAGTGAAAAGTGTTCTGTTATTGTTTAAACACTGATTTTTTATTTAATTAATAATTTTTTTATTTTTATTTTATGTAAAAATATATACATAATACTAATATTAATTAAATTTAATTCATTGAATTAATTTTATAATTTAATTTGATTTATTACATTTTATTACATTATTTTATGTATTTTACCCCCCTTCTATGCTCGTTTGCAAATTTTCATAAAACTTAATTATACCGCATATGTGAATTGAATTTTAAAAAACCCATAGAAGTAATAAAATCATTAAGTAAAATTTGGTTCAATAAGATTAAAACATTTTTTTATAAATCATATCTTTGAATTTTATTTCCCACCATTAAAATAAAATAATGTAATTAAAGGTAAAAATGATCTTATAATTACCCTAACCCATGTCATAATTCAATTGTGTAAGTGTTTTTAGACTTAGATAAACATTAGGAATATAAAATTATCCATATTATTAGGAAATTTATTATTATTCTATTTAAAGAAGAGATAAAAGTTTTATATACATGTTTTAATAAATAAATCATTTTTAATATAGGGTTATACGTATGATGATTTAAACTATAAATATTCATTAGAAATATAAATAGATTTCCTATATCATTGTTTTTAATTTATTTATTTTATACATTAAATAATTAAATTTATTTATAACAGAATGATGAGGAAGTAATTACCATATTAATGAATGATTAAAATAATTGATATTATAAATATTAAAATAAATGAAAATTGAGACTTTTGATGTTTTACACAAATATTTTCGGTTAATATTACATGTTATGGTTGATTAAATTTATTTTTTTCAAATCAATCATATTATTATGAATTTCAAAAGAATCAATATACTAAATACTGACAAAATTGACATAAATGAGATTTTAAAACAAATACTACATTATTAAATGATATGCTAATCATAAAAATCTATGTTTTGGACAATAGACATATATAATAATATATATGTCATTAATGAACCACTGGGTGTTCTCTTGGAATTTTATAGTATTTTTATTAACCATATAATATAAAAATAAAAGGAGACATGGTAAATTCAAAACTATTTAACCAGGAGTTAAATATAAAATATATGGTTAATATTTTGATATAAACCTATATAAAAACTACTAGTTGAGATTTGTTTGAACCATCCACACCATATCCTCAAAATAAATCCTTTTGGAGCCATTATAAACCAAATATTATTGCATAATAAAATAATATATCATGGTTTTCCTAAAGTGACCCTCACCTCTCTTATAAAACGGTACTTCGCCTTCTCTCAAAATCACATCTCCCAAGCCATTTTACTCATCCTACACCGGATAAAATATCTTTCCAACTACCCCCACATTATCCTAGAGTCTTTAAATTGACCATAAATCCATCCTATTGATCCCTTTTTATCAAAACAAAAAAGAAGAAGAATGAGAATTGGTACTGGATTCATCAACTCTTTCAATGTTCTTTTCATCTGCAACTTCCTCTTTATTTTTTGATCCCATACCAATATTATTACTCCAGCACCTTATACAAAGTGTGATGTTATTATAAATATGGTACAACCATATTAATTATTTATCCATCCTATTAATGAAAAAGTCACCATAAGTGCGTACATACGACTTACCTTGTCCACGTCATGGTGTAGTTTGTTATTCAAAACATAATTATTTCGATGGGTATAATAATGATTATAAATGATTTAAATAAAAAATATGAAAAGTTTATGATTCATTATATATTAAATACCATCAAATTACTTAATATTTAACCATCAATAGAATGGTAATATCGCTCGTGCGTACGTACGGATTACAGTCTCCACGAACGCAATGAGATTCATTCCCCATCATAACCCTTCCTGGATAAATATAATTTTATGATTAAAAAATAGTGTTTGAGAACATAATATCATTCTGGATTTGAATCAAATACATCTTATCCAATACAATCATGTCTTAGTAAACAAAACATATATATATAAACGAATCAGTTAACACCTGAAACAATGATACTACTGTAGTATTATTAACAACGCAATATTAAAGACCATATGAGATATAAAATTTATTTATCTGGTTATTTTATAATTTAATAATATTTAATTTACCATTATACAAGAGGTTAACACACCCTAAACTAACGATCAATACAAGGTAATGGGTTTCTTATCTCACTTTTAATTTTGTGAGATTTCCATTGTTCACCACTTATTAATCGCATGTGGTGTACTGTGTACTTCCATTTGATATATATTATCACAATTCAACTTATATTCATGGTATTATCTGATCCATTTGGTTCTTATTAACTTTGGTCTTATGACTCGATTGATTAGAACGTGGAAAGAGGTTTTCATGTCACTTTTTATTCCCGTGAGATTCATGGTATATTTTACACTATTTCTTTTTGATTGGTGTATGTACATTCCATGATTTAATTCTTCTTATAACATAATTTAATTTATGTATATTTACAAAATAATTTTATGATCCAACTTCCATGAGGTGTATGTTCCTTATGTTACCAAATCGTAATGGAATTTCAAATTTCAATTTCCACTCATTGGGCATTACGCATACTTCCTTGATTATTTTTCTCCAAGATTATGTGTGGAATCACTATTTATTATTTATGTATTAATTTACATTCCCCATTGCGTGCATATTATTTTGATACACATAATCACTCTATTGATAATTTCTCATTCCATTCATATGAACATGTTAAGTGTAATGTTAACTTAATTTCCATTCGTTGAGTTAAACATCCAAGTCCTTGTTATAGTTTATTCAAAAGTATTTGTGAATTTCCTCTGATTGGTTTCACTGAATATCAAATTATATTTACAATATTTAGATTTTTAATACATAATTTTTTCATTTATTTATCCTTAATAAACCTATAAAGTAATTATATATAATTTCATCTCAATTTACATTCCATTTTACCTATTTTTCATTATGCACCAATTAACTTTTATATCTTGTATATAATGGACACTGAAATATTATATCATGAATCCATTTATTGTCCTGATATTTGTATGTTTTAAATAATTTTATTCCTCAACTACTTGTATTCAAGCGTCTCTCATTTGGTTAGGAACATTTTAACTAAAATGTCATTTTAAATGTTTTAAAGATTTATTCTTTTAAATCCTTCTCCTTAATGACTATGTTTTAAAAATAATTTTAACAATTTATTTATATGAACATGAGTGTTTTGAGATTAAAATAGTTTTCAAAAGTTTCAATGTTTTATGGGTCAAATTTATTCAAAAACCTATTTTAATGGACTTCTTTGATAAATAGTGCAGCTTTTAAATGTTTTCAAGAAAAATGCAATATTTATTTCAAATAGTTTTACTAATAATTTTCATCTATGTCAATATCCATCATTATATTTTAATCTTTATTGAGGTTTATTTATTATAATAAAATATTCCATATTGTATTGAATGAGTTATGTTTGACTGTGGATGTGCTATTTTTATGCCATTCATGGTTTGTGGTTAATGTATTGAAATTTTGTATTCAGGTAGTAATACAAACGTTTAGATTATGTTTCACCCATTTCAAATGAGGAATGAATTGGACATAGTATGTCATGGGTGGATCCAGCTATATCTCCTCGATGCATCAGTAGGTCTCATTAGACAAACTAGTGTCTTGTCATAAGGCCTTGAAAAAATCTTATTTGTAGTCTTGTAAGGAGGCCTTGACTATGTGGTTTTGAGGTCCGACTATATGCATTCCATCATTGTGAAATTATCTATTGATATTACATGCGATTATTTGACTAGTATAATATACATCTAAATAAGTAATTGGAATATTTCGATTTATATTTTCTATATTATACTGAAATTTATGTTTAAAAGGCGTGTATTTTAGTTTACTACATTGGATTAAATATTTATGTTCATTTATGAATGTTTTTTTCAATATTTTTATCCTTATTGAGCATATGATCTCAACCCATTATGTGATTAATTTTTCACAGGATGTGAAGAAGTATATCATGATTGACCTGTAGGAATAGGATAAGGGAAATAAGTGTGTTCAAAGGGGAAAATAGGTAGTTTTTCATTATTTAATGATATAATGTAAAACTTGTGAATTTATCTATTACATACAAGGATACTAAACTAATCAATCTTTTGGGACATGATATCTTGTGAACATGCCAATGATATGTAATAATGCACTGACTCTGGGTAACTATTGTTGGAGAGTTACAGTTGCTATCAGTGAAAGCTTAGTACAATCCATGAAAAATATATTTAGAAATACTCTGATTAGAGAACATTATCCTAAGATATACGTTAGATATTATTATATAAGAATGTCAAAAAAAAATTGGTAATGTAAATATTATGTGGGTTTTGCAGGAAATACACCCATATCTGGATACGAGTAGGTAGAGGCGACTCGGGCACAAATATACTAGGGGTAAAACTAAAAACACTTCTTTGATCTAGACTCGAACGGGAACTAGTGCATGAAAATGAGCCATGTGGTACTTTTGGTTATGACACTCCCTGGGTATATTTTAGGATAATTCAGATTTTCATTACAAACATATTTGATGGATTTTAATATTAGATGAGAATAAATAATCTTTGTAAATCCTAATGTGTTTTAGTTTGAAAATAAAATGTCATGAAATTCCCTAAATTATTTTATGACTATTATTACTCACACAATGATTTCTAGTTTTAGTCAATAGCTGGATTGCAAGGAATTCATAGTAATATTGATCATGATGTACAAGGTCAGAACGGTGGTGGAAATGAGTAATGAAATGGAATGTTTATAGGAGTAAAAGATATCATGTTCATGCCGAATCAATTTTCCAAAAATATTATTCAAAACATATATATTAACCAAATCTTGGAGTCAACATAGATGATAATGGTGGTGATTGATAAGAGCTCCAGAAGCGGAGACCATGGTGAAAAAAAGCTCTATTTCCATCATGCATGAAATGTGGAAGGAGACACCTAGGAATGTGTCTCAAAGGAATAAATTAATTCTTTATTAGTGGGAAAGAAGGACATGTAGTAAATAATTGGAGTGAAAAAATGAAGATTAATATTGATGAATTTTTTTTCCCATGAATCATTTTACAGAAACTTCTTGTTAATATAAGGGACCTGGTCATTACCAGAGTCGATGCCCTATTCTATAGGATAGCCTCTTGGTCAATGAAAACCCTCTATGGAAATAAATCGATGGATAAATGTTTAAAAGTATTAGTGCTCTTTGTTCATTGGATTAATTTGTAAGTCATTCCTCTTGTATATGTAAAGCTACATTTTGTTATGTGAAAATTCTGTTCGAGTAAGTATTATCAATACTTTTGTGGATATAGTTATAAATAACCATTTCGGTTTATATGATCCTTGAATTTGGGGAAATTATAGTTTATTAATTTTTGGGATGAAAATGCGAGGAATGAGATAACATTTGTGGTTAAATTATTTTATGGTTGTTTTGATGAATTTATATAATTTTAAGAATGTCATAAAATATAGTTTTGGAAAAAGGAAAACATGTGAACTGTGTGAAAAACCATCGCATCAGACAAAGCTATGGAAATCAAATCCACAACCAAAGTGCGACTGGGATTTATAGCCAACCACTGGAGTATGTTAAGTCCCTAGTTGTTGTGACTAATTTGGTTTTGTAAATTTATTTTATTGATCAATAATAAGTTTATTTGGGATCATATGTTTTATCAAATTAATTGATAAATGTTATTTTTGAATATGTTCTCTCTGTTGGGAATATTATATGCCTACAGAAAATAGAATACAATGGGATTTCATTTGAGGAGTAACAATGGATTTTCATCTATGTATTTACTGTGAATTTGTAGAGATTTTGGTAATTAATGGGGAATGATTTTCCTTTAATATAGAATATGTTATTAGGTTATTTACTTTTATGTTTGTGACATTAAGCGTAGTCGATGTTTTTTACATATACAGTTTGTCTTGGAAGACTATGTAATCAAATTCTTCAAAGGTTGGGGTTTCACTCTTATTTTGGATTATATTGATGTATTTGAGGGAAAATTGGTTATTTAATGTTGTTTATTAAGATTTTTGTGTTGTTGGTTTAATTTTAGAAATTAAGATTAGTATTTCTTTCTTTAAAAGATGATCCTTTTTGAGGTTCAACTTCAATACACATCATTTGGAGTGAAAGATGAGATTTTGGTAGAAATTAGTTAATGTATGGAACTCTACATATCATGTATTTTTTTCTTATTATATGAATTAAGTAATTTCTAAACCTTATGTAAAGAATCATAAATCCAAAAATGATTTATCACAATACCTTACATTATTCATCATATGATTATGGCCTTGAGGCCCTCAATTTTCAATTCAATTGTTTGTGATTTATGACCTCAATCACACCCTATAAATATTTACATTTTTACTCCAATTATAATTTCCACCAATTTTCTCCTATTCTAAATCCAAATTTAGTTGTGTCTTTTTCATCTCCCTTTCCCTCCTATTAAGACATAATTTTATGGACCCTATTTTGATTAGGGTATTACACAGTGGTATTTTCTATTTTTTAACCTTTTATTTAGGAAGAAAAATTTTAAATTGTGAGGATACAATTTATTGAAGAATGATAAAATGTAACACCCCAATATTCCACAATATTCTTCTCTTTGAATAATACAATAGCATGCGATCTACACAACACCGAGATCAAACGCACCATGACCTATCAAACTAGCCGTTTAGAAAGTGTTTATGGATTGTAATAACCACATTTTTAATTTTATATATATCCCATTTAATTTTTACATTCATATTTTATGTTTCTTATAAATAATATAAGAACCAATCCAATTTTACAGATAAAAGAAGTATATTTCAAAAAATACAGTTTTTCCGCCTTTTAATGGAGAACCCTTTCTAAATAGAATATTTGAAAATTTTATATATTAAATTTGATGAAATTAAATTCTAAATTTTATGAGGGACATAAAAATTTAGTTTGGATAAATTTTCTGTATTTTTCATATAACTTTCATGTATTGATGAATAGTGAAAGTTATTAAATTTTAATTAAAAAAAACTATTTTAATCAAAATAATGTATAGTGTCAAATTATACAATTTAATGGAATTTAATTATAATTAGATTATATTTTTATCATTTAATACAATATTGTTCATTGGAAGTAATTTCAATTTTAAACTGTACATAAATAGATATCAGTCTTTTTATAGTTTTTACTTCTCAAAACCCGCTTTCTGGTTTTAACAATATGAAGTAATTTAAAATTAATTAATTCAACTTCTATGTTTTGAATTTTGTAAAATAAACATAATTATTATATTTGGAAAATCAGGATTATCTTAGGGAGAATATTTGTTATTTTTTCAGAAAACAATCAATTGTTTTTGTGAATACTATAAAAAACTCTGTTATTGTTTAAAACCCGACATTTTATTTAAATAATTATTTAGTTTATTTTTATTTTCAGTAATAATATATACATAATATCTATATTAGTTAAAATTAATTCATTGAATTAATTTAATAATAAAATTAGATGTATAAAATTTTATTTAATTTTTTTAACCTCTTTTACCCACTTACTCGGCATTTTAGAAAGTTTGCATAAAACATAATTTTACCAAATCAATTAATTGAATTTAAAAAATACAAGATATATGGTTGACAAAAGTAAGTAAAATTTGGTTAAATAAGCTTATAATAATTTTTTTTGAATATTACCTTTTAAAATTTAATTACCACCGTTAAAAGTAAATAGTGTAATTAAAGGTAAAAATGATATTATAATTACCTTAATACAAGTCATAATTCTATAGGATATGTTTATTTAGACCCAAATAGTAATTTCCTAGACATTCTGTGTATTTTTTTTATATTTAATTATTTTGAGACCAAGAATTCTGACGGCGCGTGATTACGAGGCCCAGAGTGCCAGGAATGATCCTTCGATGTTTTGTTATGCTTTAATTAGTGTATGTAAGCAGTTTTCCTAAAAATGTGGTATACCTTTTAAACGGTTACTCAAATCAAAAATACAAGGACAACATTGCACTCAGGATGGCAGGTTTACCCTAGGTGCGACTTAAGATTAGTCGGCGCGAGCCTCCTGTGAGAAAACCTAAAAATCTCATATTAATCAATAAAAGAATTAAAGTTATTTTATTTTTCAAATGATTATAACTCAAAAAAGGTAACTCAGATTACAAATCTATGACCACAACTAAACTTGTGATGGTATGATTTCTTTAGGCAGATAGTAATATAGGCCGGTGCATGCCCACAGTGAACGTTAGTTTTTGGCCGTAAATAAAATAATTAACTGAAAATTATTTAATTGTAAAATCCATAACATTTAAATAGTAACTCAGATTGGAAATCTGAGAGTACTATTGGGTTTTATGGGGTTTTTTCACATAGGTAGAGCCTAACCTTGACTAGCTTAGGTCCAATGTGACTATTAATAATTTTATGAACTTATTTTTCATGGATGTTTAGTGAACACGTGAGCAGGGTTTTGTAACTTTTGAATTGGTTCACAGAATTGAAATTAGAGGGAAACGTTGAACTCGCAGTGCCAATATTCTTTTAAATATACCTTCACCTCGACCACATAAGGTTAAGGGTAGAAGTTTGTTTTTCGTCTTTTTGTTTGAGAATAAAAAAAATAAAAAAACTTTTGTATTATTTTGTTTGAAACCTCAATTTTTGAGTTTAGAGGTGGGGACCACCCGATCATGAAACTTCCCATTTGAAATTAGTGGTGGGGACCACCCAACCCATGAAATATCTCTTTAATATGGGGTATCCCTTGGAATTCCCCAATGAATGTGCCAAAAAATCAATTGATTAATTAGTAAACATAATTTTATTAATTTGGCATCTCATCTCTCATGGGGAAAGTATTGGAAAAGGTAAGGAGATTTGGGAGAACACCCCCCAATAAAGAACACCCTCCCCATCGAAGTGAATCCTCCGGAATTGAAGAATGATGATGACGCTCATGCCTGGAACAGAAGAATATAGGGGGAGTGATGAACGCTGACGTCACCATCTTCATCAACTTCTTCTTCTTCCTCGCGCCACCTCTAATGGAAAATTGAGTTTGGGGATTTTTTTTAATCTGATTGAATTTATTTATCGATTCCTCATATTATGGTTTCATAATGACAATGGCCAAATTAACATGGTCATCGTCCCGTGCATATACCTTTTCTCTTATCTTCTGATTCTCCCTACGTTCTTCGTGTATTTTTCAATGCCAAATATTTAATGATGCTGGTAACACAATATTTTGTTTGGAGCAACATATGGAAGCATATACCTAGACCCAAAGATCGTGAATATGTGATTGTTTTATTTTTTGGGCTTGAAAAAAAGCTGCAATGGCGTGTGGAATAAGGCGGTGGTCACCACCCATCCGGCAACAAGTAAGGAAGGGTGGTGTGTGTCCATGTCATCGAAAGATGAGGTAGCTGCAACCCATCGGTCGTGGTGGTGTTGGGTGGTGGTCGACATCTGACTGGCCGTGAGGAGGAGTGGCAGAGCGCGTCCGCACCATAGGAAGAGAAGGAAGCTAGGGCGGTGGCCGAAGAGCGTCTGACACCAGGCCAGCAGCGGAGGAGCAGCGGTGCACGACCACGCCTCTTGGAGGAGGACCATCTGGACATTGTGGTTCAGCGGGACCCACTCGGTTCTCGTGGTGACTTGGTAGCACCTAAAGGCACTACTTGTTTCCATTCTGAATAAAAGGTGGACACTCCCCCTTCTATGCCAGCTTGGGCGGACAGTGCCCCTGGACCACACCACTGAGTGCCCCCCCCCCTCGGCCATGCCACATTGCTACGTCAGTGGTCCGTGCTAGTGGGTTGCACCCAGAACTGGAAGGGATGGACCCTGGTTAGGCTGGGTCGGTCTGTTGTGGTCAGACCGGACCTCGGCCCATTCGAACTTAGTTTCACCTTTTTGATCGTAATTTGAGAACCAATCATTCATTTGACGAATCTTATTGCGGCACCAGAATCCTTGGATAAATATGGTCCACTTAGTATACTCCATTTGAGTTTTTTATATGGTTGTAGTATTTCCAGGTTGGATCGGACCCCGAGTCCATCCAGGCCCTCTAAACAGAAAAGCTAATAACAAACAGATCAGGCATTTGATTGACGCACTGTTTGTTGCGTTAGATCCCTTAAAAAGTGACATACTTTTGAGATAATTCATCATTGAAAATTGGGTTTGTATAGGTATGAACGATGGTTTGAATAGAGGTTCTCATACTCATGCTATGTAGGGAACCCAACGACTGGCTGAGACATGACGACTGATGGCCATTTCAAATTGGAGTGACTTGACAGGCGCAGTAGGGATCACCTCTGTGTGACGTGGTAGACCCACGGTGGTGAGTGCCTCTATGTGACACAACATACCCATGGTACTCGACATAAGTAGTAACTTATAATGTCATAAGGGGGAGCTCTTCTGTGTGACACATCAGACCCACGTTGGGGAGCGCCTCTGTGTGACGTGGAAGACCCAGAGTACTCGACATGAGGAGTATATCAGCAGTCCAAGGATAGTGGGAGTCACCACTGTGTGATGCGGTAGGCCCATTTTACTTGTTAGAGTAGGATTTCACATACAAATGAGGTGTTCCACATTGTGACTGGGAATGTGACTTGTTATTGTCCCTATAGAATCTTGTGGTTGGCTATCTGCATTCATAGCGATCATATGTGGGTCAGCGCTTAGAGATCCTATGTGGGTTAGTACATACTGATCCTGTGTGGGTCATATCCTATGTGGGTTAGTGCTTAGCAATCTTGTGTGGGACATCACATATTGATCATGTGAGGGTCAGATCATGTGTGGGCCATTGCAGGGGTTAGTACCTATCGATCATGTGTGGGTCAGACTTCGTATAATCAGCAGTAGTGCATCATGACAAAATAATATGATCTACCTTCATGACTAATCATCTATAAATCTATACTTAACAAAAAACCTTATTGAGTTGAGACACTATTTGAACTATGAATTTTACCATCGTGGTACTATCATCGTGGTGATACATGTGAGGTACTTTTACCATCATGGTACTATCTTCGTGGTGACACATGTGTGGTACTTTTACCTTCGTTGTACTATCTTTATGGTGATAACTTGGTTGTACTTTTACCTTTTTGGAGTTAACATTATGGTATACATACCTCATGTATGATATTGGTATATCTCGATAACTTAGGTATATTTCTTGGAATATATCTAATGAGAGTTGATATATTTATTAGTGGTTTTTCTTTTGTGGATATTTAGGAGGCCAACAGGGTCTTGGGTTCCCTACTGAGTATCATTAAACTCACCCCTGCATGGTCTTCACCCACAATTTTTTCTGTCTTGTGCAGACGACGTATGATATTGATTGAGGCTGAGGGAGGTAGGACTGAATGGTGCTCGGAGGAGGAATATTTGGTGTGATGCAACGTAAGGACTACTTATCGTGAGATGTACATACCCTTTCGGTTGGATCTGGGGTTGACTGTATGGTGTGACAAGACTCAAGGACTATTGATCATGAGATATACCTACCATTTAGGTACGATATGTGGTGGACGATCTAGGAGCTTCTTTTCACATTTTCAGTTATTTTTCACATTTCTATTGTACTTTTACTCTTCCAACTGGGCTTGTATTCTGGCCACTTTAAATTCAGAACACTTTTTCAACAGTTGTTTACTTCAAATTTCTTCTTGTTGTGTTATTTGACCATATGTTTGTAAGTATTTAAAGGAAATGAATTATTGTTTATTTAATATTCCATTCAGTGCTAGTCTCCAACCCATGGCCTATGGATAGAAATCTTGGGTTAGTCGCAACTTGAGCCTTGGGGGACAGGTCGTGACAAAGTGGTATTAGAGGAGTATGGATCTACCAAAGAAATAGAACCTTGATCTTTTCTATGACGAAAATAGTGTTAACTACTATGAGTGTGGTTTTTGGTTCGGGGAGTCTAGTGTTGGTGTGGCGGCTGACGTACCCAAACACCAGGATCCTGAATTCAGAGTTCCGACTCAGCGAACAAAAACACTGATTTCATGTGTTTTTAAAATGTTTTTCATTTTATTTCCATTGAGTCAGATCACCATGTATATTGTAAGGACTATGGTACACCTATTTGTTATCAGCATACCGTCGCGTATAGAGCCAACATTGATTCATGAGATAGTACACGATGACGGCCCACCGAGCGATGAGGCTCTAGTGGAGGGCCCTCATACTGTGTTGTCACCATCAGGTGTTGTACCAGCAGCACCAGCAACCGTAAGGTAGTAGTTACCACCCACATAATAGGAGGAAGATGCAGGCCAACTAAGAGCATTGCATGAGTTCCAGTGGCAGAGTCCTTCAAGGATTATGTTGACACAGATTCCTTGGAAGCTGAGGAATGGCTGGAGGCTGTGGCTAATGTTTTTGGCCTAATTGAGACACATGGAGAGTAGATGGTGATTTTAGATTCTATAATTTTCAATAGATTAACCATGAGGATGGTACACATAGTAACGAGGATTCGGACCTTGGACTGTTTCCTGAGATAGTTCCTTCAGGTAGTCTGTTTGCTATATCACAACCCATTGGGCAGCAGTTACAACCGGCGGTACCAGTAGAGGACACATGTAGGCTTAGAACCTTACACGTGTTTCAAAATCAAATACCCCTCCATTTCCAAGGAAAGCCCAACTCACAAGAGTCTATGGATTGGCCTGAGGAGGTGGCAGAGAGTTCCCTATAGTTTATTTAGCTTCAGTAGGTCGACATGTTAGCAGTTGAGTATTCATCGAGGCATACTGAAAACTCTTAGGTACTCGATGAATACAGTATGGTTGGTGATTCTAGGCTCGGACCTCTAAGAGAGGTATATATAAGGAAATACAAGCTAACACTATTCCTCTATGTGTTTATACTTACGTTAGGGTCCTAGAAAGAACCATTTGGGTTGAATGTTCTGTTGTTGAGCAGATAAATCCAGTGAATGTATGTAGTGGGAAAGGAAGAAACAAAAAACAGTCTCACATACATGGGCGTGTAAAATGATTCAAGAAGGGGATGTGATAGGGAAAAATGAATTTTCAGGGATGCAAACTTGGAAGCAGATCTAGGAGAGCATCATGAGGTGGTGTATATCTATATATTACAACCCACCCCCTATGTGGTCCCCACCAGGCTCAGGGAGCTGGAGGAAATTGGATGTGAGTAGTTTCATGCGGTCAATGAGTGAGACCCAAGGGCTCTAGGAATGATCTGATGAATTATCTATGTCTACTACTAGATACTCTTTTAATAGACATAGGTACCAATCATTTCTTCATACCAGGAATCTTGTCTTAAACAACGAGTTTCTGGTTAATCCATTGACTTGACCCTCACATCTGGAGGTACCTTTGGGAGGAGACTCGATAATCATACTTATGTCGATGATGTGATCTGACCCTTGAGGTGAGTGTTTTGGTTGGAACCTCTTGGTGGCAGCATAGAGGCATTACAATGTTAGTTTGGGTATGAAATGGACATCCTCAGTTCTTACTCAGATTGAATGAATTGGACCAAAAAGATGTGGTTTAACTTCAATGTTGGAATGGTATTTTCCTTTGTCTGAAAAAAGGAAACCCAGGCAGTACAGGACAAACTCATGCAAAGGAGGGTGCATCATATCACTCTTGAGTCAACCAGCCATACCCTCATGGCAGCAGGAGTATTGAGTTTACAGCTCCCAACAAGAGTAGAAAAGTGTGGGGGACATCCATTCAAAAGATGTTTCTAGGTTTAACTCCCTGAAGGAGGAGGGACTTTTTCATTTTCAAGGTGGAATACCACTTCACACTACCACCATAGTTTGAGTGGGTTCATGACATCTTCCACATATCCCAGCTGAGTAGATACGTGAATGACCCTTCTCAAGTCATCGACCATAGAGATTTGTACTTAGACGATGGGGGGACGTTTACAGAGGTTCCAATACAGATTGAGGATCCATAAGCGTGGGTCCTTTTTGGGTAGTTGATACATCTGGTGCACATTCATTGGTAGCACGAGAACTTCCACGAGATGACATGGGAGCAGAAAGCTCAGATCCGTGCTTAGTCCCCCCCATTTTCTTCCTTAGTCTATATTGAGTTGTTCGGATATGTAAAACCCTATGGTCTAAAGAATTTAATATCCCAGAAAATCCGTTTAATTTTTTTTATTATATGGAATTATTTTGAGACCATGAAATCGTACGGCATGTGATTCTGAGGCTCGAGTGCCTAAAATGACCTGTCGAAGTTTTTTTTTAAGTTTTAATGAGCACGCCTAAGATGTTATCCTGATAAAGTGGAATAATCATTAAACTGTTACTCGGATAAGAAATCTATGGGCACTGTTGCGCTCAGAATGTCAGGTTTACCCTTGGCGCGGCATAAGTTTAGTCGACGCAAGAATTCATTGAGAAAACCCTAAATAAACTAATTAAATAAATTTATTTTAATTTTAAAATGATTATAACTCAAAAAAGGTATCTTAGATTAAAAATATGATACCACCATTTAACTCGTGAGGGTATGATTTATTTACTACAATACTAAAATTGGCCGGCGTGATCCATTAGGGAAAGTTGGTTTTCGGTTGTAAAAAAAATAAGTATGTGAAAGTTATTTTAATTTAAAAGCCATAACATTTTCACGGTAAATCAGATAGAAAATACGGTAGTACCTTTGGGTCATTTGGGGGAGTTTTCACTTAGGTAGATCCAAACCTCAATAGACACTGGTCGAGAGGGACTGTTAATAATTTTCTATACTTTTTTCTGGTACGATCAGTAAACGCACCAAACGGAGTTATGTAATATTTGAACTGGTGCTCATAATTTAAATCTATTGGCACCATTGACCTTGTAGTGCCAATATTCCCTTAAGGAGACCATCACCTCGATTGTGGATGGTCAAGGGTAGAAGATTGTTTTTCAGCATTGTGTGGGTGAATCAAAATAAAATAAAATAAAACAACTTTTATTTTGTTTTTTTTTTGAAACCCCCATTTTTTATTTTATAGGTGGGGACCACCTGATCTAGAAACCTCGCATTTGAAATTAGTGGGGGGGACCAAACTACCCTTTAACTCCCTCTTTAATATGGGGTAACCCTTCGAATTTCCCAATGAATGTACCAACTAATCATTTGATGAATTAGTAAACTTAATGTTATTAAATTGGAATCTCATCTCTCGTGGGTGAATGATTGGAAAATGGGGGGAGATTTGGGAGAACAATATCTAATGAAGAACACCCTCTCCAATGAATAGCATCCTCCAGAATTGAAGAATGAGGATGATGTACGAGTCCAGAAAGGAATCGTCTTAACGGAGTGGCGAACACCGACGTCGCCATCTTCATCGATTTCGTCTTCTTTTTCATGCTACCTCCAACAGAAAATCGAGGTATGGGTTTGTTTTTAATAGGTTTTAATTTAATTATAGATTATTTATATTATGGATTAATAATGATGATGGAAAAACTAAAACAACCATCATCACACGCATATAGATTGCCTTTTATCTTCTGATTCATTACACCTTCTTCATGCTGATTTCCATGCCAAATATTTAATGACACTCGAACCACAATATTTTGTTTTTCACGACATATGGATGTGGAGCCCTTGACCCAAGGATCGCAAATATGTGAGTTTTTTATCTTTCGTGCTTGGAAAAAACCTGCAATGGATCGCGGATGAATGTTGTGGTTGGCACCTGGCCAGCCGTGAGAAAGGAGGGGTGTCGTGTGTCTGTTCTGTCAGATGATGAGGAAGCCGCGACCTGTCAGCAATGGTGGGTCTAGGCACCAGCTAGGATCCGACCAGCCACACCGAGGAGCGGTGGTACACGTCTGCGCCACAGGAGGAGTTGGCGGTCGAGACTGCTTGGCCACGGCGGAGGTCGAAGAGCGGCCGACAACCGGCCAGTAGTGGAGTAGCAACAGCACACGACAGTGCCGCTGGGAGGAGGACTGGCTGGAACACCGGCAGGCCATCGTGGTTCTGTGTGACCCTCTCGGGTCCCGTGGTGACTTGGGAGCGCCTAAAGATGTTTCCCGTAGCCATTAGGAATGGAAGGGGGATGCTGCCCCTTAGGCGCCAACTCGGGTTGTTCGCACCACCAGGCCATGCCACTCAGCCATGCCCCTAGGATTCACCTCTTGGTCATGTCATCAGTCCGTGCCCCAAGGCCGTGTAAGCGGGCCATGTAAGTGGGCCGTGCCAGTGGGCGACTTCAAGTGTGCTCCTGGACACGCACAGTGGGCCGGGCTGGGCTGGACCAAGGCCCAGCGGGTCGGGCCCACCGAGGCCCAGGCTAGTTGGTCCAGACCAGGGTTTCTCCAGCTCGACCTAAATTGGGTCGGGTCATCCCAATCATGGTCGGTCCGGGGCGGTTTGACTTGGTCGGACAGGACCCGGGATCATCCGGACCGATTTTTAGCTTTTTGGTCGTAACATGAGAACCAGGACTCCGTTTTTGATCCGTCTATGGCACCATAATCCTTGGATCGAGATGGTAAATTTAGTATACTCCACATTAGTTTTGGATAAGGTTAGAGTACGTCCGCGTTCGATCAGACCCCAAATCCAACCGGGCCCTCGATGTGGAAACGCTAATAACTTACATATCAGGGGCCTGATTGACACGTCGTCTATTTCATTGGGTCCCTTATGATGTAATGGACCTTTGGGATACTTTCTCGTGGGACTTAGGGGTTGTTGAGGAATGACTGATGGCTTGGAGAGAGGTTTATCCAAGTGAGCTAAGTACGAAACCATGCGACTGGATAAGACTTGATGATTGCTGGGTATTTCGACACAGAGTGACTCGACAGGCCCAGTGGGAAGCACATTTGTGTGAGGCGGCAGACCCACATTGGGGAGCACCTATATGTGACGCAGAAAACCCACAATTCTGGATAATAGGAGTACCTCAGTAGGCCATGTGGCAGATCTCCTCTGTGTGACACGATATACCCATGGTGGAGAGAACCTCTGTGTGATGCAGCAGAACCACAATAATCAACAGGATGAGAAAATCAGTATTCCAAGGAAAGTGTGAAGTGCGTGTTTGTGATGCGGATGGACCACTGTACTCGTTAGAGAATTATTTCTCTAACAGCCCGTGTGTTCGACGTTTTGACTAGGAATGTAATGGTTATTATACCTATAGAATTCAGTGGATGCCTATCAGCATTCATAGTGATCCTATGTTGGTCAGATCCTTTGTGGGTCAGTGCTCAATGATCATGTGTGGGTCAGTGCATACTGATCCTGTTTGTGTCAGATCTTTTGTGGGTCAGCGCTTAGTGATCCTGTCTGGGTCAGTGCATACCGATCCAGTGTGGGTTAGATCCTATGTTGGTCATTGTAGGGATTATTACCTGTTGATCCCCTGGGGCAAGAAATCGTATAATCAGCAGTAGTGCCTCTTTATAGAGTAATATGATCAAGATTCATGACTAATCGTATGTACTTCTATATATCATTGAAAACCTATTTGATCTAAGACTCTATTTAAACTTATACTTCTAACTTCGTGGTACTATATTCATGGTGATACAGGTGTGGTACATTTACCTTCGTGGTACTATCTTCGTGGTGATACCTGTGTGGTACTTTTACCATCATGATACTATCTTCGTGGTGATACCTGTGTGGTACTTTTACTTTCGTGGTCCTACCTTTGTGGTATAATTCCCTCATGAATGAAATGGGTATCTCTTGATAACTTAGGTATATAAATGGGAATATACGAAAGTAGAGTAGATGTATTGATTTTTGGTTTTTCCTCTATGGAACATATGGAGACCTAAGAGGTCTCAAGTTCCCTCCTGTTTATCGTTATACTCACCCATACACAGGATTCTCCCACACCTTGTTGTATCTTGACCTGACAACATACGATATTGATCAAGGCTGAGGAAGCCAGGACATGATGATTCTCAGAGGTGGACCATTTGGTGTGACATGATGCAGGGACTACTGATCATGAGATGTAACTACCCATCAGGCAGGATCCATGGTTGACCATTTTGTGTGACGTGACATAGGGACTACTAATCATGAGTTGTACATACCCTTCATGTAGGATTTGTGGTGGATGATCCAAGAGCGTATTTTCACATTTTCAGTTAATTTTACACTTCAGTTGTACTTGAAATATTCTAGTGGGGCTTCAATTCCAGCCCCTTTACTTTTAGAAAATGTTTTCTATAGTAGTTTAATTCACAATTTCTTCTTGTTGTGTTCTCAGAGAGTGTGTTTTACAGGTTTAAAGGCAATGTATTTCTGTTTTGGGAATATGCCTTTGGGTTCTAGTCATCATCGCCTGGCCAATGGAAGGTAGGCATAGGGTAGTCACGAAACAGGCCCCGAGGGAAAGGTCGTGACACAAATCAACCTTATTAATAAAATATGATCCTTTTCGGTTCACTTGGTTTAGATTATGACATATATTATTATTGTTTTTTAAAGAAGCGTTAAAAGTGATAAATTCAAATTTTAATTAATAAAACATTTTTAATATAAATTTATACTTAAGATTACTTCAATTATAAATATTCATTAGAAATATAAAAATATTTTATACACTATATTATTATATTTAAAAATTTTAGACATGAAATATGTAAATTTATTTATGTCACAATGATGATATAGTATCGACCTTATTACTGAAAGATTAAAATAATTGGTATTGTAAATATTAAATAAATTTAAATTGAGATATTTTGTGAATTATAAAATTTTTCTACATTATTAATACATGTTAGGGTTGATTAATATTTTTTTTCAAATAAGTAATATTGTAATGAATTTTAAAAAACCAAATACTAAAAATGTCAAAATTGTCATAAATGAGTTTTTTTAAAAAATACTATATTAATAAATGTTATAATAGTCGTAGACATATATGGTTTGTCCAAAATACTTATTTAAAAATATATATAACATTATGGAACCCCTTGTTTATATATTGTAATTTTATAGAATTTTTATTAACCAAGTATTATAAAAATTCAAGGAGACATGATAAATGTTTAGGTATTTAACCAAGAGTTAAATCTAAATGATAAGGTTAATATAGTGACATAAACCTATCTAAAACCTATTAGTTGAGAATTTTTTTGAACTACCCCTACCATAACCTCAACATAAATACATTTGGTTCTATTATAAACAGAATATGAATGTATAATAAAATAACATTTCATAATTTTCCTAAAGTTACCCTCACCTCTCTTATAAAAGGGAGCTTCCCCTTCTGTCAAAATCACACCTCCTAAGCCATTTTTCATATCCAAACCCTCTTAAACTATCCTCCCAACTATCCTCAATTCACCCTAGGGGAATTACATTGATCATAATGACATCCTATGGATCCCTTTTTATCAAATCAAAAGGAATCATTTTAAAAAGAGGTAATTATTTAATCACATATTTCATTGTTCTTTTCTTCTTCCAATTCAAATTTCCTTGTTGTTTACAAACAAAAATAATAACTCCAATACCTAATAAATACTATTATATTATTATAAATGTTGTAAAACCATATTCAATATTCTATCCATCCTATGAATAGCAAAGTCACCTTACGTACGTGCTTACGACTTACCGTCTCCACGTAGTGGTGTAGTTTGTTAGTCAACACTTAATTATTTGGATGGGTAAAATAATTTGTGTAATTGATGTAAATAATAAATAAAACATGTTAATTATTCTTTATATATAAAATACTGTCCAATTATATATGATTCCCCCATTAAATTATTGGTATTCTCGCTCGTGCGTATGAACGAATTACCGTCTCCATGAACATGAAAAGATTCATTCTCCATAGTAACCATTAATGAATAAATATCATTTTATAATTATAAAATATTTTATAAAAACATTATATCATTCTAGATATGAATCAAATACATCCTATTAATAACAATCATTACTTACGTAACAAAACATATAACAAAAAATATATCAGTTAACAGCTGAGACAATGATACTACTGAAGTATTATTAATAAATAAATATTAAAAGATCATATATGATATCATTTTTATGAATATGGTTCTTTTTTTATTTTAATAAAAATAATTTCAACATTATACATGAAGTTACCATACCCTCAACTACGGAAAATTAATAGGTAGGGGTTTTCTTATCTCAATTTTAATTTCATGAGATTTCTATTGTTCAAAACTTATTTATTGCATGTGGTGTATTGTGTACATAAATTTGATATATATTATCAAGATTCTATTAATATTCATGGTATTATGTCATTAATTTGTTTATTATTATCTTTTGGTCTTACAGCTTGATTGATAAAATGTGGTAAGAGGTTTTCATCTCACTTTTTATTCCGGGGAGATTCTTTCTATATTTGCAACCATTTCCTTCTAGGTTGTGTATGTACTGACCATGATTGTATTATTGGGGTAATATACTTTAATTTATGGGTATTTACATCTTTATTGTATGATTTTTATTTCAAGGGGTTCATTTTTCATAAGTTACCAAATCGGTAATGGGATTTCAATGTTCAATTTCTACTCATTGGGCTTTATGCATATTTCATTAAATATTTTACTACAATATATTGTGTGCAATAAATATTTAATATTTATGTAGTAATTTCCACTCCCTTTGTGTATACATATAATTAATCCATTGATAAATTCTTATTCCATTGGTATGAACTTATTAAGGGTAATCTTAACACAATTTCTATTCATTGAGTTAAAAATCCAAGTCATTGGAATTGTTTATAAAAGCATATATGTGAATGTCATCAGATTGATTTAAACTAAATATCCAATTATATTGACTGTATATATATTTTTTACACATAATAATTTCATTGATTTGTCTTTACTCTAATGATAGGATCTTTATATAGAATTTCGTCTTAATTTAAATTCAATTGAGACCTCTTTGTCATTATGAACCAATTCAATTTTATATAGTGTCTATATTGTCCCATGAAATATTTTTTCATGAATACCTTTATTCTCATGATATTATAATGTTTTTGATTAATTTTATTCCTTAATTACTATTATTCAATTATCTCTCATTTGGTTAGGAACATTTTAACAAAAATATAGTTTTAAATGTTTTAACGAATTATTCTTCTAAATCCATATCATTAATGTCCTTGTTTTATAAATGATTTCAATAAATTTTTTATATAGATTGGAATGTTTTAAAATTAATTTTTTTTCAAAAGATTAAATGTTTTATGGGAAATTTTGATTAAAAAATCTCTTTTATAAGACTTCTTTGATAAATAGATCGACTTATAAATGTTTTCTGAAAAAAAGGAATATTTCTCTCCAAAAGTTTTACTGAATATTTTCATCTATGTCAATATACATCATCATTTTTATTTATTATTGAGGTTGATTTATTATAATAAAATCTTCCATATTGTATTGAATGAGTTTTGTTTGACTATTGCTGTGTATTTGTATTCCATTCATGGTTTGTGGTTAATGTATTTGAATTTCTTATGCTATTTTTAAATTGAATGTTTAGATAATGTTTCACACCATTCATATGAGCTATGAATTGGAATTAGTATGTGCTGGGTGGAGACCACTATAGTTCCACTATGCATTGGTAGGTCTCAAGAGATAAACTGCTGTCTTGGAAGAAGGCGTTGACAAAATTTTATTTGTATTCTTGGAACAAGGCCTTGACTATGTGGTTATAATATCAGAAATTACGCATTCCATCATTATAAAATTGTATATTTATATTAAATTATATTATTTCCACAAGTATAATATGAATGTTATTTAGAAAAAATCATTATTTGATTAATATTTTTCATATTACATTGAAATTTAAATTTAAAAGGATTGTGTTTTCGACTTATAAATTTCCTTAAATATTTATTATTATTTATGAGTTTATACTATATTGTAATCCTTACTGAGAATCAGTGATCTACCCTTTCTGTGTTTTAATTTTCATAGGATGTGAAAACGTATATCATGATTAACCTACATGAATTTTCTAAGGGATATGAGTGTGTTCAAAGGGGACAAAATGTTTTTTTCTTTATTTCCTGATGTAATATAAACTTACGTATGTATCTCGTACTTCCAAGGATACAAAACTATTTATTCATTCAGGACTTGATCTCTTTTCATCATGCTAATGATATGTAATAATGCACCGACTCTGTAAAATAGGGTCGGGGCGTTACACATAACATCCTATAAGAATTGTTGTTTCCAAGAGACCATGAGAAGGATCATTGATTTGTTACTAAAAAGAGAATGTCCAACAAGAGTGGTTATGATTTCTGCTGATCTATCATATTTCATTTCTTCGTATACCCCTCCAATATTCTTTATCCATGGAATAATAATAGAAATAATATTATTGACTAGTTAAAATGTTATATACTATTGGAATATTAATTTTACACCGTCCCATGAAACCATTATAAAAATGTTTAGTTCAGCACGTGTAAATGCGTACTATAATTTCCCGGAACAATGTTGTATATATTTCATTTATATTTTACATATAATTTGAAAATTTGTTATTTAATGAAAAATAAAAATATTTTTAACATTATTAATATTCTATAATGATAATTATTTAATTTTCATACCCTATCCCATTCCATGGAAAATGAAATTGTCATTTGTGATTATGTGCATACTACCAGCTCCATAGAAATAAATAATTTGATTTCTATTAATCCTAACAATGATGAATTTAAAAATTTATATAATTTATAAGAGAGAAATTTTTGATACTATAAATATTCTAGAATTTTTATATTGGATATTATAAAGATGATATAAACTATAAGTGGTCTTAGTAGACTCACCCACCCCAAATTAAACTATCATGGAACCATTCATAATTCAAGTCCATTTTGAGAAAACCTATGAAACTATTTTGAATTTCATTTATAAATAATTTAAACATAGTCAATATACAATTTTTTTAGAAATCATAACCAATACCCATTAACTAACAAACATAACAAAAAACTATTTTGTAAATTAATAAATCATGAAAAAAATAGACCATAGAGAATAAATTATAGTTGAAGGATTTATTGAGGTAGTTTTTAATATACATAATATTATTAGTTAGGATGTAAGGTTCATCCACACAATGAATCAGGACCCAAAACAGTGTTTTCCTCATCTCATTTTTTCATCATTGAGATATAATTTATGTTTACAACTCTATTCAGTTTTTGTGTTGTTGATATTTTCCATGGATATATTTTTATTATACATTTCATTAAATCTTATAGTTTTTTAAATCCATATCTTATTATTAATTAATAGGTTTTATTTTCCAAAGATAACAATTGTATAAGACTATTGTTCTATTAATTTTCTTCCAATATGGGTAATGATCAATCTTTTTTTATAATTTTATACTATGTTCCATTATACAACCATTTCATAATTTTTCATTGTATATCAATAATATTTTATTAGGATTAATAACTATTAAAAAAATTCATGTTCATTGGTTGATTTCTAAAAAAGTTTTATGAAATTGTTTTGAATATTATGTGTCATTTTTTATTTCTACTTTTCATCCTTGTCAACACTTCACCTTCAATCCAATGTTCCATGTAACTAATTAGGAACCAAAAATTTTCATATCTTATGTGATCCTCAATTCTAACCATACCAATTTTCTAAACAATTATTTTAAATCATTTTAATATTTTGGAATTCATGATTGGAATCTTTAAACATAAAATAGTCCTTTTGAATCCCCCTTGTTTTAATTGGGATACACATTATGTTTCATTATTCTCCATTTCATAAATATTATTCTCAAACAATTCATTAACATTACATATATATATGTTCCTCACATATATAACTAGTTTAATTTACTTCTCTTTTTTTCTGTGCATAATTAATGTTTTACGTTCTATTAACAATTCTTTATTTTAGATAAACTTGATTGTATGTGAACTTCTTTATTTATTATTTTAGGGATATTTCCTCCTCCATAAATATTCTTTATATGAAGATAATTTCAAAATCCTTATTATTTATTTTTTAACCCTCCTGGGTCAATTATGGTGAAAATGAATATAATATAATCCTTACTTCTTTGAAATACCTTGCACTAACTTCATAATGAATCTCCTTAGAGGATTATTTTTAACTCTATAATAATTCTCATGATTTTCTATAATTATATATATTTTAAAGAATAATTTTTTTTATCGAAAAATAACATCCATCATAATTTAATTTGTAACATCCCAGGTAAATAATGAATAAAACATTTTTATATTTATTAATATTTACAAATTAAATATTAATTTTACTTTAAAAGGGTTTCTATGTTCGATAGCGTACCTGATACGCAACGATGGGTTTCTTTGA
This sequence comes from Viscum album, assembly GCA_963277665.1. Taxonomy (NCBI): domain Eukaryota; kingdom Viridiplantae; phylum Streptophyta; class Magnoliopsida; order Santalales; family Viscaceae; genus Viscum; species Viscum album. The sequence continues at coordinate 621,110 of CAUJRU010000070.1, forward strand.
AACTTACGTTGTACACTAGTAATATAATAATATTATTTTAAATGGCAGTTAACATGTAGCTGTTGTATTGGCGGGAAAGGATAGAAATAACTAAAATATGAATATATATGTTTTTTAAATGTTTTTACATTTATCTAATAAAAGATAAAGGCTTAAAATACGGAAAGAATTCAATTTTAGGCATTTATACCCTAATTTTCACTAAAGGTTCACTTATCACCTTTTGATGGAGAACCGTCATTAAATATAGTTTTGATCACACTTATACATTCTATTGGACCAAATATAACACTTCTTTATAATCGGGACATCAAAATTTACTTTGTGTAAATTTTTAGTATTTTTCAGATAAAGTTCATTTTTGATGAATAGTGTAAAATTTTGTATTTTAATTCAAAACCACTTTTTAATATAATTTATTTATATGATTATATTATCTTTTGAATTGGTTTTAAATTTAAATTAGAATATATTTTTACCATTTAATCCAATAGTTGTCATTGGAATTAATTTCACTTTGAAATCGGACTTAAACTATTGTCAATCTTTTGATACTTATTGTTTCATAAAAACACGTTATTTGTCATGACATCGGAAATTAATTATTAAATTATTTAATTTGACTTATAGGTTTTGAATTTTTTAAAATAGACTTCATTTTTTAATTCATAATATCAAATATAGCTTAGGGTGAATTTTTGGTATTTTTCTGAAAAACTTTAATTTTTGATGAATAGTGAAACCACTAAGTGGTATTTATGAAAACTGATATTTCGTTTAAATGAAAATTTACCACTTCTATGTTTTGAATTTCAAAAATCCGACATACATGGTTGTAATTAAGAAGTAAAATTTGTTTCAATGAGATTAAGATAATTTTTTGGTGAATAGTAACTTTTAAGTTCTTAATCGCGATTAGAGGTAATTAGTGTAGTTTAAGGTAAAAATAATGTTTTAATAATATGAGATGTGCTTCACACGTGTCCTACCCTTATTGGATGTGTCATGGCTGACCAAGAAAAGGCATGGGTCAACTTGGGGACCCCATGGATCCACTTTTGTTGAAAATGATATAAATACCTTTTTATAAAATGTTAAAGTAAAAATAACACAAACATGAGATGTTTTGATAATCCAATTTTTACATGGGGTTATACAAGTCATATTTTTCACTATAAATATTCATTAGAATGGAGAAAAGATTTCCTACATCATTATATTTTTTTATAATTTTTGAATTTATATAAATTAAATTATTTATGACATCATGATGATGCAGCGATTACCGCATTAATAAAGGATTTAAATAAAATGAAATGATAATTTAAAATATATGACCTACACATGTCCAAAACCTATTTTTTTGGTGGATTTAGAACCCTTATTACCGTACCCTCGAATTATATCAATGTCGAACCTCTTAAATCCGAATACCATTTTAAAATAAAGTGACTTTTCTTTACCTTCCAAGAGTACCCCTCCTCTCCTCTTATAAAAGGACCCCACCTCTACCTCCATACCCACACTCACAAAGCTGTTGGCTCGGCCAACCCCAGCTCATTTTGTCTCTCCACTTCCCTCTCTTACTCCTTCAAGCCTCACATTTGGAAGAATTATTCCCAAAGAAGCCTTTGAGCTCAAAGAAAAGGGAGTTACCCGATTTTCAGGTAATGTCTTCACTTGAGTCCTTTTGTTTTTTTTTTGCTTCTCCAACCCACTAAAATCTTTTTATTAATTTATTTTGTAACAACTCCAGTATCATAAATATACTAGGATGTTGTTATAAGTAGGATTATAGCTACACTTAAACACACCTACATCTAATGGTTAAAGAACATATTGTTTCCGTGGATGGCGAATTTCGGCCTCCCGAAACGATGATTGTTCAACATTCTTTTAACACCTTCAAAGGTGGCCATTAAGATGATACTATATTTATATATGATATATAATATGTTTATGTTTTCCTTAAGCTTGTGTATTTTTCATTTTTGGAATACCTTTATGGTTTCCATTATGGGTAAATGCAATATCTTCATTTAAGGAAGTGCGGACTACCGCCCCCTCAAAGTGATGTGATTCATTAATGCCATATGTGGGACATAAAAAGGATGGATTTAAAGTTATTATAAATGATGTTATACTGGAATTATAATATACCTCTATATCATTATTATTCCATTCAATAAAAATATGAAATAGAAATGAAAGTAGCGTTCATGCGTACGCACGGCTTACCATCTCCGTGAACGGTGCATTTCATTTCTTATCCCCAAATATAATGTACTATTAAAAGTAAATGTATATAATGGATATATATGATGAATTCTACATCTAAATTATGAATATAATTCTGGAATTAAAATATACATATCTCTCATTTATTTTTAATTCCATTAATATGACAAAGAAATGAAAGTAGTGTTCATGCATACGTACGGCTTACCGTCTCCATGAATGGTGCATTTCATTTCATACCTCTAAATACATATGTAATATTATAAATACATTTATATGCTGGATATATACGATATATATGATATCCAAATAAGTAATGTTATTCTGGATATAAATAACCTTTGACCACACTAACAACATGTAATTGTAAGAAGTCCACTTTCGACTTAAGAACCAAATATCGAAAAAACAAACATTATTAACTTAAATGGTTACATAATGTTTATAACATGGAAATAAGTGATATAAAAGGAATAATGAACATGAAAAATTTTCTTAATAAAATAGGAATTAACTCAAGTTTATTATTCAGTACGTTAAAGAACGATCGAGTCAAGTCGGACCCGAGGTAAGGGACTTCGTCTCAATCTTCTTCCATTGAGGCATATTTAGTTTTATTCACAACTTTATTTTATACGGTGTATAAAACCCTTTGAATATTACTTTTATTCAAAAGAAATCTTTTTATATGAAGTGTTTTACTAAATGACAAAAGGGAATTTTTTTTCGTATGTATGCGGCGACAACGACTTCTCCACCGCCACGAGTATTATTTGGTCTTTGGCTTCCTCAACAATCTATAATGTTTTTAAAATAAAATTAATACCATATACTCTTTTATGTATTTTGGTATTGAAAATGGTTTTGATTAAGGATTCTATTATATCAATATATTTAAATGATATATTGTGATTGAAATGTGGAAATGTTATCATTCCTTTATATTTGATTTATGTTTTATGATTTTATATTGGTACTTGGACATTTGACGGGTGGTTACTTGATAAACCATATGACGGGTGGTGCCGTGAATACCAGGATGGGTGGTTACGTTATAACCTCTAATGCATTGGGTATGGAAGTCGGCCGTATGTCAATTCGATTAAGTATATATGGAAGTTGGTCGTATGGCTATTCTATTAAGTGATATGTGTGGAAGTTGACCGTATGGTTATTCCACTTAAGTATGTTTATGTCCCAGGTTACCTTTATATGTTATGTGTTATTTATATGGGTTTTATGGTAATCCTTTTCTTATAAAAATGTAAGTAATGATATTTTTTTTAGTGAAGAGTTTTTACTACTTCATGAAGGTGAAGGTATTACTTTGATAAAGTTATACATGGTTTACTTGATGTTTGAAAAACTAACAGTTTTCATTCTTTGTGTATCCCTTACTGAGCTTTTTATGCTCCCCCCATGTTTTTTTGAAATGTTTTTCACAGTACTAAATGTGGAATAGGGTCAAGGATGGGATCAAGCGAAAGTCATGCTATATAAATCATGGAACTAGAAATGTTTCTTTTTAAGTGTTTTTATTTTATGGAATCTTAGTAGAAGTGTCTACTTTTTAATCCTTTGAGATGTAATAGTTGTGTTCTAATTCTCTAAAACTCTAATCCTGAAAAGATCCTCAATGTGAATTATTCATTTAATTCAATATTAAGTAATGTTTAAGGTCGTGGCCTTATAGTTGGTATCAAAGGTCGGTTTAGACAACTTTAGTAGTTAGAAATGTGTTAAATTATAATATGATTGAAATGATATAGCATTTACGGATTACCATGTTGCTTCGCCTAAGATATTTCTATGTTCAGAATTGTTTTCCATAGAGGAAACAAAGCAGCTATGTTGGGACGACATCAGGAGGAGGACAAACTTCCAAATCAGCAACCTGAGATGGTCGAAATTGGAACTGAACAGTTTTTTCCAGTGATGGCACAGTTGACTCAGGCTATAAATGGTGGTGGTATCCATGCACGAGATCAGCCAGATCAACCGCAGAGGAACATGTCAGTGGTGGAACATTTCAAGAGGCAACATCCCCCATCATTCAGAGGATCATTTGACCCTGTGCAAGCTGAAGGGTGGATTAAGGCACTGGAGAAGATTTTTGATGTCATGGGGTGCTCAGAACATTAAAAGGTTAGTCTTGCTGTTTACCATTTTGAAGTTGAAGCTGATCAGTGGTGGTCGATGGTGAAAAATATCATGGATAGTGATGAGATTGATGATCTTCACTGGGACGAATTCAATGGTATGTTTCTTGAGAAATATTTTCCTAAGGTGGTTCGTCTTAGGATAAAAAAAAATACCTAGAGTTCAGGCAGGAGGATGATTCAGTAGCTGCTTATGAAGCAAAGTTCACTCAATGGCAAGGTATGCTCTAAACTTCATAAGAGATCTTGATAGTAAAATAAACCGTTTTTACTAAGGGTTAAAGCCAAAGTATCGAAGGGATTTAGCTTCTCTTGATTTCAAAAGTTATGAAAAACTTGTTCGATGTGCGGAGAAGGTGGAAATTGAGTTTGTCGATGATCAGGTGTTCTATGACAAACAACAGAATAAGAGGTCTAGTAGGCAGGCAAAGGGGAAGAATTCATCAAAGATGCAAGGAGGTAAGAAAACCAAATATCCATCCTGTGAGAAGTGTGGTAAAATTCATCCTGGAGAATGTTTATCCAAGTATGGTAAGAGCTTTCGGTGTGGTAAGTCTGGTCATATTGTTCGTAACTGTAAGGAAGATGATCAATCAGGCAATGAAAAGCCAGTGGTAAGATGTTTTAAGTGTAATGAAATGGGTCATTATGCAAATGAGTGTCCAACGAAGAAATCGACTTGGGGAAAGCAGCCAGACTACAAGCAGAAAGTGGTGGTGAAATCCTTAGAAACAACTTCAGGAGATGTTGGGCTATCGAATGATGTGGTGTCAGGTACACCGTTTGTTTGTTCAGATTATGCCAATGTGTTGTTTGATTCAGGGTCTACAAACTCATTCATTTCTGAGATGTTTTCTAGTAAATTGGAAATTCCATCTCAAGATATGAACCCTGAACTTATGGTAAAAACACCCGGAGGGAACGTTGAGACAAAAAGGAATTATAAGAACCTTCCTACCCTTGTGTGTGGAATGAATATACCAGAAAACCTTATTGTTTTGCTCTAGTAGAGTTTGATGTTATTTTGGGCATGGATTGGATTTCTGTTTATCATGATAAGATTGACTGTAGAGCTAAAATGGTTTCTTTTCAGAAATATTTTCAGTTTGTGTACAAGAATGAACACTTGGTTTTGATAACATATCAGGAAGTTGAGAAACTAGTAAAATATGGAAATGAATATTACCTTGCACATATTGTAGAAAATAAAGGAACTGTTCAGATTAATGATGTGCCAGTGGTAAATTATTATCTTGATGTTTTTCCTGATGAGTTTCTGGGTATTATTCATGATCTGGAAGTTGAATTTACTATTGACTTAGTTCCTGATTCTAAGACAATTTTAAAACCCCCTTATCAAATGGCTGAAGATGAACTTTTAGAGTTAAATAAGCAATTGCAAGAGTTATTAGATAAAGGTTTCATTCGACCTAGCACATCACCATGGGGTGCTCCTGTCTTGTTTGTTAAAAAGAAAGATGGATCAATGAGAATTTGCATTGATTATAGAGCCATGAATAATATTACTGTTAAGAACAAGTATCCTTTTCCTCATATCGATAATTTGTTTGATCAGCTCCAGGGAGCTCAGTATTTTTCGAAGATTGACTTGAGATCGGGGTACCATCAGTTGAAAGTAAAAGAAACAGACGTTTCGAAGACTACGTTCTGTACTAGATATGGCCATTATGAATTTGTAGTTATTCCTTTTGGGTTAACCAATGCACCTGCTGTATTCATGGACCTTATGAATAGAATTTTCCATGAGTTCTTGGATAAGTTTGTGGTTGTTTTCATTGATGATAATTTGGTGTTTTCTAAAAGTAAAGAGGAGCATGAAATTCATTTAAGGGTTATCTTCCAAACCTTAAAAGAAAAGAAACTATATGGAAAATTCAGCAAGTGTGAGTTTTGGTTACAACAAATTTCTTTCCTGGGTCACATTGTTTCAAAAGATGGCATAACTGTTGATCCTGCTAAAACAAAAGTTGTTGAAGAATGGCCAAGACCCACAAATGTAAACGAGATCCTTAGTTTTCTTGGTTTGGAAGGTTACTACCAAAGGTTTGTTGAAACTTTTTCATGGTTATCTAGTCCAATGACTAAGCTAACTCAGAAGGGTGTTAATTTTATCTGGACAAAACAATGTGATGATTGTTTTCAGGAGTTGAAAAAAATATTTGTTAATGCTCCAGTTTTGGAACTTCCATCTAGGAATGGTGAGTTTGTTATATACAGTGATTCTTCGTTGAAGGGACTTGGCTGTGTCCTTATACAGAATGATCAGGTAATTGCTTAAGCTTCATGTTAGTTGAAAACTCATGAGTTAATTACCCTACACATGATTTAGAATTACCTGCTATTTTTTTGCTTTAAAAATTTGGAGGCATCATTTGTATGGAGTAAAGTGTGAAATATATACTGATCATAAAAGTTTAAAGTATATATGCACTCAGAAAGAATTTAACATGAGAGAGAGGAGATGGAAAGAATTAATCAATGATTATGATTGTACAATTCACTACCTTCCGAGAAAAGAAAATAAAGTGGCTGATGCTTTGAGTCGAAAAAGTAATGCTTCATTAACCATGCTACGTTTGGAACGAGATCCTTTGGTTTTTGATTTGATGAACTTTGGACTAAAAGTTGTTGGTGCAGGATGTCCTTCTGTTTTGTTTCAGGTATTAGTGAGATCATATCTATCAGACAGAATCAAGAAAGCACAGAAGCAAGACAGTGAGTTTGAGAAAAAGGTAGAGCTGGTTCAGAAAGGTAAGTTGCATGAATTCAACATTGATAGTGATTGTGTTTTGAGATTTGGGAAGAGATTGTGTGTTCCTTGTGATTCACATTTGAAGAGAGAGTTTTTATTTGAAGCTCATATTTCTACTTTTTCAGTTCATCCTGGCAGTACTAAGATGTACAGAGATCTGCGGGGAGTATTACTGGTGGGATGGAATGAAAAAGGATATTGCTGATTTTACTGTGAAGTGTTTGACTTGTCAGCAGATTAAAGAAGAGCGGCAGTTACCGAAAGGGATGCTTCAGCCTTTACCCGTGCCAGAGTGGAAATTGGAAAATATATCCATGGATTTTGTTGTGGGATTACCAAAGACATCTAGAGGTAATAATGCAATCTAGGTTATTGTTGATCGCTTGACTAAATCTGCTCATTTCCTTGCTATACGAGATAATTTTTCCCTAGATCAACTTTCCCGTTTGTATCTTAAAGAGATAGTCCGGTTACATGGAGTTCCTCTCTCCATTGTGTCCGATCGTGATCCCAGGTTTACTTCTATCTTTTGGAAAGGCCTTCAGAAGTCATTGGGTACTGAATTAAATTTTAGTACAGCTTTTCATCCTCAAACAGATAGGCGGTCAGAACGAACAATTCAGACCTTGGAGGATATGCTACGAGCTTGTTTGATGGATTATCAGGGATGTTGGGACCAACATATTTCTTTGGTTGAGTTTTCTTATAATAACAGTTTTCATTCTAGTATACAAATGGCACAATTTGAGGCATTATATGGGAAGCGGTGTCGAACTCCAGCATTTTGGGATGAAGTGGGTGAAAGGAAGCTGATGGGACCAGAATTGGTAGAAGAGATGGCAGAAAAAGTTTAGTATATTCAGAAACACATGAGAACAGCTCATATTAGGCAGAAGGGTTATGCAGATAACCAGAGGAAGGATCTATCTTTCGAGGTAGGTGATCATGTTTTTCTCAAGGTTTCTCCATGGAAAAGTGTGATGCGATTTGTAAGAAAGGAAAGCTGAGTCCAAGGTTTATTGGACCATATGAAATTCTGGAGAAAGTTGGATCATCTGCTTACCAAGTGGCTTTAGCTCCGATTTTATCTCAGGTACATAATGTTTTTCATGTTTCGATGTTGAGGAAGTATATGCCAGATCCATCTCATGTTTTGAGTCCAGAGGTAGTTCAGCTGGAAGAGAACCTGTCTTATGAAGAACTACCAGTCCAGATTCTTGACCAAAGAGAGCAAGTGTTTCGAAATAAGGTAATTCACCAAGTAAAGGTTTTGTGGAAAAACCATATGGTTTAAGAGGCAATGTGAGAATCTGAAAATGCTATGACGGATAAATACCCCCACTTATTTTGAGAAGTGAATAATATTGCAAGGACACAATTCCCAAAAGGGGGGAAGGATGTAACATACCAGGTAAATAATGAATAAAAAATTTTCATATTTATTAATATTTACGAAATAAATATTAATTTTACTTTCAAAGGGTTTTTATGTTCGATAGCGTACCCGATACGCAACGATGGGTTTCTTTGAAAACATACGTTGTACACTAGTAATACAATAATATTATTTTAAATGGTAGTAAACATGTAGCCGCTGTATTGGCAGGAATGTATTTAAATAACTAAAATATGATTATATATGATTTTTAAATGTTTTTACATTTATCCAATAAATGATAAAGGCTTAAAATGCGGAAAGAATTCAATTTTAGGCATTTATACCCTAATTTTCACTAAAGGTTCACTTATCACCTTTTGATGGCGAACAGTCATTAAATATAGTTTTTATCACTCTTATACATTCTATTGGACCAAATACAACTCTTCTTTAGAATCGGTACATCAAAATTTACTTTGTGTAAATGATTAGTATTTTTCCGATAAAGTTCATTTTTTAATGAATAGTGTAAAAATTTGTATTTTAATTCAAAACCTCTTTTTAATCTAATTTATTTATATGATTAGATTATCTTTTGAAATGGTTTTAAATTTAAATTAGAATATATTTTTACCATTTAATCCAATAGTTGTCGTTGGAATTAATTTCACTTTGAAATCAGACTTAAACTAGTGTCAATCTTTTGAGACTTATTGTTTCATAAAAACGCGCTATTTGTCATGACAACGAGAATTAAGTATTAAATTAATTAATGTGACTTATATATTTTGAATTTTTTAAAAAATACTTCAATTTTGAATTCGGAATATCAAATATAGCATTGGGTGAATTTTTGGTATTTTTCTGAATAACTTCAATTTTTGATGAATAGTGAAACCAGTAAGTGGTACTTATAAAAACTGATTTTTTGTTTAAATAAAATTTTACCACTTCTGTGTTTTGAATTTCAAAAATCCGACAAACATGTTTGTCATTAAGAAGTAAAATGTGTTTCAATGAGATTAAAATAATTTTTTGGTGAATAGTAACTTTTAAGTTCTTAATCGCGATTAGAGGTAATTAGTGTAGTTTAAGGTAAAAATAATGTTTTAATAATATGATATGAGCTTGAAACATGTCCTACCCTTAATGGATGTTCCATGGACAACCCAGAAAAGCCATGGGTCAACTTGGGGACCCCATGGAGCCACTTTGGTTGAAAAATGACATAAATAACTTTTTATTAAATGTTAATGTAAAAATGACACAAACATGAGATGTTTTGACAAAACAATTTTTACATGGGGATATAGAAGTCAGATTTTTAACTATAAATATTAATTAGAAATCTGAAACGATTTCCTACATCATGATATTTTTTTATAATTTTTAGAGTTTATATAAATTAAATTATTTATGACATCATGATGATGCAGCGATTACCTCATTAATAAAGGATTTAAATAAAATGAAATGATAATGTAAAATCTATGACCTAAACATGTCTAAAACCTATTGGATTGGTGGATTTAGAACCCTTTATCTCCTTATCCTCTAATTATATCAATGTGGGACCTCTTAAATCCGAATACCATTTTAAAATAAAGTGACTTTACTTTACCTTCCAAGAGTGCCCCTCCTCTCCTCTTATAAAAGGCCCCCACCTCTACCTCCTTACCCACACTCCCAAAGGATTTGTCTCAGCCAAACCCTGCTCATTTAGTCTCTCCACTTCTCTATCTTACTCCTTGAAGCCTCACTTTGTGCAGAAGTCTTCCAAAGGAAGCCTTTGAGCTCAAACCATAGTGAGTTACCCGATTTTAAGGTAATGTCTTCACTTGAGTCCTTTTGTTTTATTTTGCTTCTCCAACCCCATAACTCTTTTTATTCATTTCATTTGTAACAACTCCAGTATCATAAATATACTAGGATATTTTTATAATAAGGATGCGACCTACACTTACACACACCTACATCTAATGGTTGAAGAACATATTGTTTCCGTGGATGGCGAATTTCGGCCTCCCGAAACGATGATTGTTCAGCATTCTTTTAACACCTTCAAAGGTGGCCATTAAGATGACACTATATTTATATATGATATATAATATGTTTATGTTTTCCTTAAGCTTCTGTATTTTTCATTTTGGGCATAACTTCATTGTTTCCATTATGGGTAAACGCGATATCTTCATTTAAGGAAGTGCGGACTACCGCCCCCTCAAAGTGATGTGATTCGTTAATGCCATATGTGGGACATATAAAGGATGGATTTAAAGTTATTATATATGATGTTATACTGGAATTATAATATACCTCTATATCATTATTATTCCAATCCCTAAAAATATGAAATAGAAATGAACGTAGCGTTCATTCGTACGCACGGCTTACCGTCTCCATGAACGGTGCATTTCATTTCTTATCCCCAAATTTAATGTACTATTAAATGTACATGTATATAATGGATATATATGATTAATGATACATCTAAATTATGAATATAATTCTGGAATTAATATATACATACCTCTCGTTTATTTTTAATTCCATTAATATGACAAAGAAATGAAAGTAGCGTTCATGCATATGTACGGATTACCGTCTCCATGAACGGTGCATTTCTTTTCTTACCTATAAATGATTATGTAATATTATAAATACATTTATATTCTGGATATATATGATATATATGATATCCAAATCAGGAATGTTATTCTGGATATAAATAATCTTTGACCACACGAACAACATGTAATTGTAAGAAGTCCACTTTCGACTTAAGAACCAAATATCGAAAAAACAAAAATTATTAACTTAAATGGTTACATAATGTTTATAACATGGAAATAAGTGATATAAAAAGAATAATGAACCTGAAAATGGTTCTTAAGAAAATAGAAATTATCTCAAGTTTATTATTCAGGACGTTAAAGAACGATCGAGTCATGTCGGACCCGATGTAAGGGACTTCGTCTCATTATCCTTTCATTGAGGCATATTTCCTTTTATTCACAACTTTATTTTATACGGTGTGTAAAACCCTTTGACTTTTACTTTTATTCAAAAGGAATATTTTTTTTCGAAGCGTTTTACTAAATGACAAAAGGGAATTTTTTTGTCGTACGTATGCGGCGACAATGACTTCTCCGCCGCCACGAGTATTATTTGGTCTTTGGCTTCCTCAACAAGCCATAATGTTTTTAAAATAAAATTAATACCATATACTCTTTTATGTATTTTGGTATTGAAAATGGTTTTGATAAAGGATTCTATTATGTCAATATATTTAAATGATATATTGTGATTGAAATGTGGAAATGTTATCATTCCTTTATATTGGTTTTTTGTTTTATGATTTTATATTGGTACTTAGACATTTGACGGGTGGTTACGTGATAAACCATATGACGGGTGGTGCGATGAATACAAGGACGGGTGGTTACGTTTTAACCTCCAATGCATTGGGTATGGAAGTCGGACGTATGTCTATTCCATTAAGTATGTATGGAAGTTGGCCGCATGGCTATTCCATTAAGTGATATGTGTGGAAGAAACCATATGGTTATTCCACTTATGTATGTTTATGTCCCAAGTTACCTTTGTATGTTATGTGTTATTTATATGGGTTTTATGGAAATACTTTGATTACAAAAAGGTAAGTAATGATATTTTATTAATTGAAGAGTTTTTACTACTTCATGAAGGTGAAGGTATTACTTTGATAAAGTTATACATGGTTTACTTGATGTTTGAAAAACTAACAGTTTTCATTCTTTGTGTATACCTTACTGAGCTTTTTATGCTCACCCCATTTTTTTTTGAAATGTTTTTCACAGGAAATAATGTGGAATATCGTCAAGGATTGGATCAAGGGAAATTCATGCTATATAAAACATGGAAGTAGGCATGTTTCTTTTTAAGAGTTTTTATTTTATGGAATCTTAGTAGAAGTGTCTACTTTGTAATCTTTTGATATGTAATAGTTATGTCCTAATTCTGTAAAACTCAAATGCTGAAAAGATCCTCAATATGAATTATTCGTTTAATTCAATATTAAGTAATTTTTAAGGCCGGGGCCTTATATAATTACATCTCTTCATGGTTACGCATTTGAGGGGCCTTGTAGGAGATTTCATGATCACAACTCCCTCAATGATAATAAACACCAAAGATTCATGGTTTATTCGTAATTTCCATCGCTCAAACTATTTTAATAATCATGATCTCCGCATTATTATCATTTTTTTCATCAAAATTAAAATTTATTTATTTTTTCATTTCTTAATATAGAACTCATATAAATATATATTTTATGAATATAATTTCTACACCATAATAGTTCTCTAGAGCATGGATTAAGATTTTAATCTAATGAGATACAATGTATAATGCATAGGCGGTTATCCTAATTACACTATGTATGATGTCCTAGAATTCAATCATGAATATGGTTCATTGGTGGTTAGTCCAAGAAAAATATCTTGTATTTAATTGTATGTGATCTATAAAATAATGTATTGGGACTTAGAATTATAAAACTATGTTATGTATTATTAAGATTGTTCCTTAATAATAGTGAATGGTCAGGTAGCCTATAAATATATGCTGGGTTCTATTGGAGGAAATCCACAAATACGGTCCATATGTGGTTAGAATAATCACAAAATGTAATGTTGTATTTGTATTAAGAATTGAAATATTCTTATTATTTAATGATTTATTTACATTCTATATTTATATATATATATGATTCCATATACTGATTATGTCATTACCGTATACTATGTTTAATTTATATTCAGACACTCTTATTGTAACGCCCCGACCCTAGTTACCCAGAGTCGGTGCATTATTACATAACATTGGCATGATCACAAGAAAGATCAAATCTCGAAAGACCGATTGGTTTATTAGCCTTGGAAACACTAGATATATTCATAAGTCTTACATTACATCGTAAAATGAAAAACTACTACAATAACATATTGTCTCCATAATCCACACTCATATCCCCACATAATATCCCAGCAGTTCATTCATAATTTACTTCTTCACTTCCTGGGAAAAATAAAACATAGAAAAGGGGTGAGCTCAAATGTCCAGTAAGGATAACAATATAGCGGAAACTTTCATAAATAAGAATAAACATTTAAGGCAATGTATAACTAAAACAAAAGCCTTTCAAACTTGAACTTTCAACATGGTATGGCATAAATAAAATGAAATAATGCCATTTACTTATTCACATGGATATTCTACTAATCGAATAATCACATGCAAAATCAATAACCACTTTCATAATGATGGAATGCAAAATGCCAGACTATCATAACCACATATCCAAGGCCTCGTGCCAAGACTAAAAATAAGATTTTGTCAAGGCCTTGTGCCAAGACACTAGTTTGTCCCATGAGACCTACCGATGCATCGAGGAGCTATAGCGGGCTCCACCCGTCACATATTAAGTCCAATGCATTCCCATATGAAAAAGTTTAAACATAACATAAACATTCGTATTAAAACTAGCATACGAAATGTCAATACTTTCACCATAAACTATGAATGGTATAAAAATAGGACATCCATAGTCAAACATATCACAAAACCTTCAATACAATATATAAGTTTTGTATCATAATAAATCAACTTCAAATAAGCTTAAAATCCATCAAAGGATGTTGACATAGATGAAATCAAAACTATTTGAGAGAAATATCTCCTTTTTTGAAATCATTTAAAAGTCACACATTTATAAAGGAAGTAATTAAAAAGAGATTTTTGAATCAAAGTGTCCCATACCACTTTGAAACATTTGAAAGGAATTATAATTTTTAAAAACATTCATGTCCATATAAATAAATCCTTAAAACCCATTTTGAAGACATTAATTAAAAAGATTTATAAAGATAAATCTTTAAAACATTTAAAATTCTGATTTTGATAAAGAGTACCTTTATGAAATTCTTAAATTATTCATTTTGAAATCATTTAAAAGTCACATAATTATAAAATAAAACATTTACATTGAAAATATCCTTTTAAGCTTGTAAGGGAAGCTTTGACGATTTTATAACAGCGGTAAATAGCTACACCTGCCGTATAAGTTTAAAAAAAACATTTTTACCTTAAATTTGTAGAAAGGTAAAAAGTGCCTTGTTTGGAAAATGATGGAAATATTCCTTTAAAAACACATAAGGGTAAAAATGAATTTAACCCATATTCTTTGTAAATAGTAAAAATGTTTTTAAATACATTTCGAAGTAACATGGATGTGGATGATAAAGAAATCCTAGTAGATTATTACGTATAAACAACCTCGAATAATGAAGAGATTGCGAAATAAACCCTTACCTTGAACTTTTACTTGGATGGGGTAGGTTAAACTCCTGTATAATGGTGAAATAATTGTTATTAAATTATTCAATAATCATATACATTAATATGATATCATATATGATCTTTTAACATTGCTTTGTTAATAATATCTTAGAATTGTCGTCGTTTCGGGTGTTAACTTACTCGTTTTCTTTTATATGTTTTGTTATGTAAGACATGTTTGTAATGGATAGTTTGTATATTATTCATATCCAGAATGATATCAAGTCCTTAAACATCATTTTTAAATAATCAAATGATAATTATACTTGAATGGATACGATGGAGAATGAATCTTATCGCGTTCGTGGAGACGGTAGTCTGTACGTACGCACGAGCGACAATATCATTCTTTTGTTATTAAAATAATATATAAATGGTTGTTATATCATATATACAGAATCATTAACATGTTATATTTATTATTTACATGAGTTACATATCATTATTATACCCATCCAAATAATATTAAATTGAATAACAATTACACCACGACGTGGAGACGGTAAGCCGTACGTACGCACGTATGGTGACATGTTATTCAAAGGGTGGATAGAATACTGAATATGGTTGTACCATATTTATAATAACATCACAGTATATATATGATATTGGAGTTATTATTTTACAATGGTAACAACAAAGGAAGAAGAAGTGGAAGAAGAAATAAACTTGAAAAGGGGTGGTGAAAACATTACCTCTTCTTCGGGTTCTTCCTTTTGATTTGATCAAAAGGGCTCCTTAGGTTGGCTTTATGATCAAACTAAGGCCTCTAGGATGTATTGAGGGATGTGTGGAGATTATTTGGGCAGGGTATGGATGAGCCAAGTGGCTTGAGAGGTGTGAGGAATGAGTAGAAATGGTCTCCTTTTATAAGGGAGAGGAGGGGCTCTTTAGGAAAGAGTGAAAGTATAACTTTATAATATAATTATATTCGGTTTATAATGGTCCAAAAATCATTGAGGTCGAAGATACGATGACTCATATTCTAAATAACATCAACCAATAAGAATTGGACGGGTTTTAGATAATATTTTAATCATTATAATCTTATTTATTTAAATGATTTATTAATGAGGTAAACGTTGCATCATTATTGTGTCATTAATAATTTAAATTATATGATGTCTAAAAATTATAAATAAAATATCATTATGTAGGAAATCTTTTTATATTTCTAATTAATATTTATAATCGAAAATCCAACATGTATAACCCTATGTAAAAATTGTTCTTCTAGAAGATGTAAGCTTATGCCATTTTTGTTTTTGTTTTAACTTTATTAATATAATGTGTCCCTACCACATACAAGTGGCTCCAAGGGGTCCCCAAATATACCTAAGGATGCCCATGGTCGGGTATGTGTCCACCAATAAGGTTAGGACACGTTTTAGGGTAATTTTGTATTATTATAATAGTATTTTTTTAACCCTTATTTACCGGATTTACCCTTTAACCATGGTAAATAAAATATTTACCGCAGTAATTATTCAAAATGTGTAAAAATAAAAGTTACCTATTTACATAATTTGGAAATCCTGATTCCAAATATGGAATCCATTTTTCTAAATTCAAAACACAGAAGTGTCAGAAATTAATTTAAAATTAATTCCCGCTGTCAAAACAAAAAGCGTGTTTTTAAGAGATAATAACTATCAAAAGATTGACACTTGTTTATGTTCGGTTTAATTGTTAAATTTTGTCCAATGACCAACATTATATTAAATTGTAAAAATATATTACAAATATACATTAAAACCACTCAAATTCACAATTTATCACTATTAATTATTTTGATTAAAAATTTGTTTTTAATTAAAATTTAGTAATTTTCACAATTCATCAAAATATGAAAGTTATCCGAAAAGTACCAAAATTTCACCTTAGGCTAAATTCGATATTCCGAATCCAAAAATGAAGTCCATTCTAAAATATAAAATATATATAATTTCAAAAAGTAGGTATTACTATTCATAACGGCTAGTTTGATTGGTTACGGTGTGTTAGAACTCGGTGATGCGTACAACACACGCTAGCGTACCGTGGAAGCTTGGGATGTTTCATTTTAAATTTTTGATGACCCCATTTAGTCAAAAAGTTTAAAATATAGATTCTAAAAAGGGTTCACTATTAAAATTTGGTAAAAGTGAAATACTTAAAATGAATTTGTTCTTACATTATGTCTAAGAAACTAATAATATGGATTCTAAAATTATAAGGATTATATAAAGTTTAAAATTTAGTTAACAATGTTCATAACCTCTTTTGAACAGCTTGTTTGGTAAGTAATGGTGCAATTGAACTTGGTGTTGCGTGTAGTGAAAGTTATTGAATTATTTTGAAAAAATAACACACTATAAAATCTTGGGGTGTTACATTTTCCCCTCCTTCAATAAATTGCGTCCTCGCAATTTGAAATTGTTCTTCGAAAATAAATGGTTGAAAATAGAAAATATCTTTGTGGGAAAACCCACATCGGAAATTGGGTTACTAAAATTTAGTCTTAATATGAGGAAAAGAGAAATGAAAGGATCACCTCCAAATTATGATCTCTATTAGGAGAACATTGGTGGCAATTATAGACATATAATTGGAGGAAAAACATAAATATTTATAGGTAGTGATTGAGGTCATCAATCACAAAAAAGTATAAAATTGAGGTCCTTAAAATCATCAATCTATGATGATTTGAAATACCATCGGTTCAACAAAACAAAGGGTATTGGGATAACACATTTTTTATGTTTCAAAATATCTTAGTTGAAATCCCACATCGAAAAATTAATTAATGAGGCCTCTATTTTAAATAAAGAGTGGAAAGTATGAAGATTACCGAAAATAACACATACTAGGGTTCCATGTAGGAAAATATGGATATGGAAGAAAAATCTAGCCATCAATTATCTGATGGAGAGTGGTAGAGAACATGGCTATGAAAAGGCCAACAATCCCAAAGCCATAAATAAGTGATGATTTAAGGTACCATCTAGGACAACATTTTTGTTCTAAGTTCCTTTTCTTAATGATGAAGAATTTATTTATGAGATTGGCTAAGATCATAAGGAGATATACTTACATTATAATTATAGTTTTATCCATTAATAAATTTCTACCAAAAACTCGTCATTCACTCGTAAAAAAAAATTCTATTTATACTATTCATAGAGGGTTCCAAAATAAGCGAATTTATAATTCATCTACCAGATATTTTAAAAAACTATTTTATTTAATCCAGGACATCTCGTGGGATAGTGGTAGGTGATACACCCTTGTCGCCCTTCGGCTGCGGGTTCAAGTCTTGCGGCCTTTCCGGACGCGACGGGTTGCCGCCCGACCTCCGGTTTGTCCTTTTATGGTAATCCAAAATAATCCAAACTAGAACTATCCAAAATACTTCTGTCCAAACTCACAGTCCAACATTTATAAGGAAGGTAAACATAATATAGATCCTTTTTACCCCGTAATATCATATGAATACCTTCATCTTGTATTATTTTAATACACTGAAACATCCTGAATTACCATATTCCTTATTGATTTCATTCATGCTCCCCTATTCCATATAGAATGTTGGATATACTTCATCAATCCAAAAATGTTTTAAACCCCCAAAAAATGATGGAATATACAAATCATTAATCATTTTCAAGGTTGTCAAGAATATCCAATATAATTTATCCAAATCAATCATGTATTATTCTAAAATCACTATCTCGGTATCAGAACCATATTATGGTTTATCTTTCTCTCAACCATATATTTTCCAAAAATTTATCCTGCTATTCAGTCACTTTTCTTTGTTCCACACAATCTCAAGTCCTTAATGAAATAGTACTGCAGTACAATCCTTATATACTCCATAATTATTATAACAAGTACATTGTTGATACAACACTCAATTGACATAATCAACATAAGAACTCTAATCATTCCTCTTCATCTGTGGTAGTATCATAACTTGATTATTATCCAATAGAATCATTTGAGGCATAGTCTGATTACTGGGACATAGGTTCGCGTAGTGTCCAAACACTCCTTGCAAATGAAGCATTGTACATTTGAAACCATTTTCTTACCCTTGCAGTCACGTACTTTGTGCCCTTTTCCTCCACACTTATAACAAACTCCCATTCCTTTCAGGCATGTTCCAGGGTATTTCTTTCCACAGTTACCACATAAGGGAAAATTCTTCTTTTCCCTCTTCCCTTTATCCATATTCCTCTCTTCTATCCTTTTTCTTCTCTTGCTTCCCTTCAAAGCCATAGGACTCAGTAAACTCTTTACTTATCTTATCAACACATGATATTATTTTTTCATATGATGATAATACATGGGAGACTATTTCTCTTATAAATTCTAGCTTAAGACCATGAAAGATATGATCCTTCCTTCTCCTTGGATCATGTGCATTTATGGAGTTCTCATTCCTTCTACTGGGCGCCATTTCTAAACAATGGCATACACTAGATCAGTTTATGAATCAAAATACATAATCCCATACTTATAAAACACTTAACATAAATTTAACTATTTATGGATATAATCCATAATCATAAAAATGTTTTCATTGAGGAATTATATACTCATAAACCCTTCATAATGATTTGTAAATAAAATGAGAGTTATCCTAAGCATATCCCCCGGGAGTGTCGTAACCGAGAGTGAAGCAAGGCCCATTGTCGTGCACCAGTTCCCGTTCGAGTCTAGCTCAAAGCGGTGTTTTCGGGTTTTACCCCTAGGTACATCTGTGCCAGAGCCGCCTCTACCTGCTCGTATCCAGACAGGGATGTATTTCTCGGAAAACTAACAAAATCTCTACAATACCAAAATTCTAGGAAGTTCTTCTATACTAATCCTCAAAGTTCATCTTAGGTCTACGTTCTCTAATCAGAGTTTATCTAAATCTAGCTTCCAAGGTTTGTACTAAACTTCCTCTGATACCAGCTGTAACGCACCGACCCTAGTTACCCAGAGTCGGTGCATTATTACATAACATTGGCATGATCACAAGAATGATCAAATCTCGAAAGACCGATTGGTTTAGTTGCCTTGGAAACACTAGATATATTCATAAGTCTTACATTACATCGTAAAATGAAAAACTACTACAATAACATATTGTCTCCATAATCCACACTCATATCCCAACATAATATCCCTGCAGTTCATTTATAATTTACTTCTTCACTTCCTGAGAAAAATAAAACATAGAAAAGGGGTGAGCTCAAATGCCCAGTAAGGATAACAATATAGCGGAAACATTCATAAATAAGAATAAACATTTAAAGAAATGTATAACTAAAACAAAAGCCTTTCAAACTTGAACTTTCAACATGGTATGGCATAAATAAAATGAAATAATGCCATTTACTTATTCACATGGATATTCTACTAATCGAATAATCACATGCAAAATCAATAACCACTTTCATAATGATGGAATGCATAATGCCAGACTATCATAACCACATAGCCAAGGCCTCGTGCCAAGACTACAAATAAGATTTTGTCAAGGCCTTGTGCCAAGACACTAGTTTGTCCCATGAGACCTACCGATGCATCGAGGAGCTATAGCGGGCTCCACCCGTCACATATTAAGTCCAATGCATTCCCATATGAAAAGGTTTAAACATAACATAAACATTCATATTAAAACTAGCATACGAAATGTCAATACTTTCACCATAAACTATGAATGGTATAAAAATAGCACATCCATAGTCAAACATATCACAAAACCTTCAATACAATATAGAATTTTTCTATCATAATAAATCAACTTCAAATAAGCTTAAAATCCATCAAAGGATGTTGACATAGATTAAATCAAAACTATTTGAGAGAAATATCTCCTTTTTTGAAATCATTTAAAAGTCACACATTTATAAAGGAAGTAATTAAAAAGGGATTTTTGAATCAAAGTGTCCCATACCACTTTGAAACTTTTGAAAGGAAATATAATTTTTAAAAACATTCATGTCCATATAAATAAATCCTTAAAAACCATTTTGAAGACATTAATTAAAAAGATTTATAAAGATAAATCTTTAAAACATTTAAAATTCTGATTTTGATAAAGAGTACCTTTATGAAATTCTTAAATTATTCATTTTGAAATCATTTAAAAGTCACATAATTATAAAATAAAAAATTTACTTTGAAAATATCCTTGTAAGTTTGTAAGGGAAGCTTTGACGATTTTATAACGGCGTTAAATAGCTGCACCTACCGTATAAGTTTAAAAAAAACATTTTTACCTTAAATTTGTCGAAAGGTAAAAAGTGCCTTGTTTGGAAAATGATGGAAATATTCCATTAAAAAAACATAAGGGTATAAATGAATTTAACCCATATTATTTGTAAATAGTAAAAATGTTTTGAAATACATTTCGAAGTAACATGGATGTGGATGATAAAGAAATCCTAGTAGATTATTACGTATAAACAACCTCGAATAATGAAGAGATTGCGAAATAAACACTTACCTTACACTTTTACTTGGATGGGGTAGGTTAAACTCCTGTATAATGGTGAAATAATTGTTATTAAATTATTCAATAATCATATACATTAATATGATATCATATATGATCTTTTAACATTTCTTTGTTAATAATATCTTAGAATTGTCGTCGTTTCGGGTGTTAACTTACTCATTTTCTTTTATATGTTTTGTTACGTAAGACATGTTTGTAATGGATATTATGTATATTATTCATATCCAGAATGATATCAAGTCCTTAAACATCATTTTTAAATCATCAAATGATAATTATACTTGAATGGATACGATGTAGAATGAATCTTATCACGTTCGTGGAGACGGTAGTCCGTACGTACACACGAGCGACAATATCATTCTTTTCTTATTAAAATAATATATAAATGGTTGTTATATCATATATACAGAATCACTAACATGTTATATTTATTATTTACATGGGTTACATATCATTATTATACCCATCCAAATAATATTAAATTGAATAACAATTACACCATGACGTTTAGACGGTAAGCCGTACGTACACACGTATGGTGACATGTTATTCAAAGGGTGGATAGAATACTGAATATGGTTGTCCCATATTTATAATAACATCACAGTATATATATGATACTGAAGTTATTATTTTACAATGGTAACAACAAAGGAAGAAGAAGTGGAAGAAGAAATGAACTTGAAAAGGGGTGGTGAAAACATTACCTCTTCTTCGGGTTCTTCCTTTTGATTTGATCAAAAGGGCTCCTTAGGAAGGATTTATGATAAAACTAAGGCCTCTAGGTTGTAGTGAGGGATGTGGGGAGATTATTTGGGCAGGGTTTGGACGATCCAAGTGGCATGAGAGGTGTGAGGAATGAGTAGAAGTGGTCGCCTTTTATAAGGGAGAGGAGGGGCTCTTTAGGAAAGAGTGAAAGTATTACTTTATAATATAATTATATTCGGTTTATAATGGTCCAAAAATCATTGAGGTCGAAGATACGATGACTCGTATTCTAAATAACATCAAAAAATAAGAATTGGACATGTTTTAGATAATATTTTAATCATTATAATCTTATTTATTTAAATGATTTATTAATGAGGTAAACATTTCATCATTATTGTGTCATTAATAATTTAAATTATTTGATGTCTAAAAATTATAAATAAAATATCATTATGTAGGAAATCTTTTTATCTTTCTAATGAATATTTATAATCGAAAATCCAACATGTATAACCCTATGTAAAAATTGTTCTTCTAAAAGATGTAAGCTTATGCCATTTTTATTTTTATTTTAGCTTTATTAATATAATGTGTCCCTACCACATACAAGTGGCTCCAAGGGGTCCCCAAATCGACCCAAGGATGCCCATGGTCGGGTATGTGTCCACAAATAAGGTTAGGACACGTTTTAGGGTAATTTTGTATTATTTTAATATTATTTTTTTAACCCTTATTTACCGGATTTATCCTTTAACCATGGTAAATAAAATATTTACCGCAGTAATTATTCAAAATGTGTAAAAATAAAAGTTACCTATTTACATAATTTGGACATCCTGATTCCAAATATGGAATCCATTTTTCTAAATTCAAAACACAGAAGTGGCATAAATTAATTTAAAATTAATTCCCGCTATCAAAACAAAAAGCGTGTTTTTAAGAGATAATAACTATCAAAAGATTGACACTTGTTTATGTTCGGTTTAATTGTTAAATTATGTCCAATGACCAACATTATATTAAATGGTAAAAATATATTCCAAATATACTTTAAACCCACTAATATTCACAATTTATCACTATTAATTATTTTGATTAAAAAGTTTTTTTTAATTAAAATTTAGTAATTTTCACTATTCATCAAAATATGAAAGTTATCCGAAAGTACCAAAATTTCACCTTAGGCTAAATTCGATATTCCGAATCCAAAAATGAAGTCCATTTTAAAATATAAAATATATATAATTTCAAAAAGTAGGTATTACTATTCATAACGGCTAGTTTGATTGGTTACGGTGTGTTAGAACTCGGTGTTGCGTACAACACACGCTAGCGTACCGTGGAAGCTTGGGATGTTTCATTTTAAATTTTTGATGTCCCCATTTAGTCAAAAAGTTTAAAATATAGTATCTAAAAAGGGTTCACTATTAAAATTTGGTAAAAGTGAAATACTGAAAATGAATTTGTTCTTACATTATGTCTAAGAAACTCATAATATTGATTCTAAAATTATAAGGATTATATAAAGTTTAAAATTTAGTTAACACTATTCATAACCTCTTCTGAACAGCTTGTTTGGTAAGTCATGGTGCGATTGAACTTGGTGTTGCGTGTAGTGAAAGTTATTGATTTATTTTGAAGAAATAACAGACTATAAAATCTTGGGGTGTTACACTTATGTCATGGAACATGATTCCTCATTTGAGATATCATATTATACTATAATGAAATAGATAGAACTATTAATGTTAAATCTAATTTTAAATAAGATATTTTTCAAATTCTAATGTTTTCTAATATTTTTATGATATTACCCTTGATAGTGAGTGGTTATGTTTTCACATACTAATTATTTTATCTCACCCCCAGCTTATGTGTCCAATACATGATTTATAAATATCTGTATAACTTATGAAAAGTATTGAATAGCATGTAGTGTGGCTCAATTATTGAGAATTGTTCAGAAGTTCTATGAAATATGAATCATATATCACCAGTATTAAATGTAATTAAACATCCTTTTCATGGGGATGTGGGATTATAATGAGTTGCAATGTTTATGTTATGATCATTATGTGAATATATATGAATGTATATATGTTTCATGTCACATTATATCAAAGATGGTATTTAATGAAATAGTGTGTATCACCATACTTGGGAGTGTGGTTCTGGAGTACTATTGTCCCTATTGGGAAATGTGAATGATCCTCTTCCTTAACTATAGTAATCAAGTTGGATTTCTCCAGATTCCTTATACCTCAACAGTATATAACTATAGGCTTGATATATCACTATATCATCATGATATATAATATTATGATACAAATATAAACTCACCATTTATTATACTTCTACATCATGAAGGTTGCATATTGGATTTCCCATTTTCGTTATTATAAATATGATAACCTTTGAAGTATGGTTCATTCAATTTTCCATTATCTTTTTCCTCTGTGTGGAAGTGAGGATTTATATATACAACACTGTAACACATAATTATTTACCCTACATCACAAAATTATTATATAGATACAATTATTGATTTCTCTTACCCATTTTCCGTATACACAATATCTAGAAGCATTCAGCCAATGAATCATGTATTTTAGGGTTTTAGAAATCAAAATAAAAATCATATAAACAATATTTAACATAATTCATTATTTATTTTTTTTCCTATATGATTGAATTTTATATATCTAAATTGACATTATTCATGAGAAATATACTAATTCTAAATTAACTCATTGTTTGATAAATAAAAACTTAGAGATTATTAAAAGGTAGTGTTATTACATCCAATATACTTACAACTGAATAAAAATATTATCAATGTAGTACTGTTAGATTTTGTTAAAATTAAATCTATAAATTAAAAAAATTCATTGAGCATCAAAATACATATAAATATTTAATGTTAAATTAATTTTATAATTTTAATATTGGGGAATTTATTGTATTCATGAGATAATTCGATTAGTGTAATTTGTTTTTGGTGTTTTATTATTATGAATAATGTTTTATTTTATTTTATTGAAAATATATATATATATATTTAAATTTTTATTAATGATTAACTAATCCTGAATGATAATGATATTATAGGTATATTATGACAACGTTATCAGTGGTAGTCTTTTATACATAACAATTGGTTACTTCATGCTTCTAGGATTATGTATATAGAGATTTTTATTAGTTTAAAAGTATGAATACCTATATTTCGGTCTATATACATCCATCATAGTTTATTAAAGAATTATTTTTAAAATATATACTTAATGTATTATCTGATTTTGTATCCAAAACTTTTCTAATTGTTTTAAAACAATCATAGTAATTATTTTTTAATAACTATTTTATTTAAAATTTCTATTTATGATGTTTTAATTTCATCTATAAAATATCAATAAAATAAAGATAATCATAATTAAACAACGGATAAGCATAGTTTTCTTCCACAAAAATTATTTTTTATAATGTATGTTTCCACTAAATTTATTATTTATATATTGATATTTTAATTTATTGATATTTCAAAAATCTAGTCAACATAATACTAGACGAATGAGGGTTAATAGTTAAATTTTTTCAAAAAAAAAACTAAAATTGACCCTCTCTTATATATTACATATTTTAATTAATTTTGAATGAATTTTTTATTAGGGTGATCCCCCACTTGATTTTTTTCTTATTTTTTTATTTCTATTAGTTCAGCATCTCATTTTCCTTACACTGGTAATATTAGTAGTTGAAGAATTTATTTTTTATCATAGGTAGTCATTAGGAAGATGTGATAATTAGAATATAACTATCCCATCTATATTTTATGTAGTTATTAATTATTAATGATGAGACCTCATAAAGTTAGTTATCATTTACACTATAATTTAAAACATTATCATTATTACTAAGAGTTATAAAGATCCATTAAAGGGTATTGTTCATTTTTCAAATCAATTATGGAATATAAGTTAAATTATAATGTTTTTTAAAAAACATTATATTCTATAACCACCATCATTTATATATAGATATCCTCTTGTGAAATGATTAATGGAATTTGGAAAAGCATGAGACTACTGATTTTGGATCATCCAAAATTTTAGAAATAGTAATAACTTTGTCAATAGAGGATTTTAATGCTTTGGATTTTATACCCATTTAAAGAGTAAAAAATTA
This sequence comes from Viscum album, assembly GCA_963277665.1. Lineage (NCBI taxonomy): Eukaryota > Viridiplantae > Streptophyta > Magnoliopsida > Santalales > Viscaceae > Viscum > Viscum album. Next base: position 647,431 of record CAUJRU010000070.1, read on the forward strand.
CAATTAAATTTTTTTGAATAACATAAATACTATAAAATATTTTTTGGGGAAATATTTATCAAAATATCATCATATCATAATGATTTTCGATATAATGCTAAAATAATAGGATTCAAAGCATACAAGCATATATAAATATGTGAATTTTATTATGTTAAGTATGGATGAAATAAATTGTAAATTGTTGAAATATCAGAGTATATGTAAGAGATATTAAGAGAAAAAGAATAAAAAATGATTTTTTAACATTTACATCTACTTTCATTAATCCAACTTCTAGTATTTTTAATTCCTTTTACAATTATTCTAAAGCTCAATTTCCAAGTAAGAGATTCAATAATTTAAAATGAACTATATTATATAATATTGATATTGGACCTAAAAACATGATTGAAGGATAATTATGATTTATAGTTTTAATAATCTATGATATACACATCATAATTATAGAGAATTTGTAATTTTTAAGGGGTTATGATATGTAATATTCTATGAATGTAAGAAAACAAGTCATATTTGACTAGAGTGTAATAACATAATGAGGAGAGATATAAAATCAAGGAGATAATATAAAATAATATTAAATAATATCATGAAATATAATAATACATGGAGTGAAATTGAAGGTGTTACGTCTTTTGATAGTTCGTTGGTGGATAATGTAAATGAATTTAATTAAACTATTGGTTTCAAAATTGATTTTATGTATATCAAAAATTAATCTATGCTATATTAACATTTGAAACTATGGAAAATATAATTAGTTACTATAAATTTAAATTTACTTATATTGATGAACATTAAAATTTATTTGATTAACAAAAAAATCCCACAGATGTTAAAATGTTTAATTCATCTAAAGATAATAAATCATTACAACCAATTGATGAAATGGATGGATATGTGAATATCAATTATAAATAAAATATGTGTTGAAATAAATTTTAATTATCTAAAACTTGTATTATTAGTTGTAATATTATAACATAAATTTTATCTTATGACCTTTCAAAACATTTATTTGAATAATTTTATAAATATATTTCCACTTTTGGTCTAGTTGATAAGAATTCCAATGTTAAACTGAAATATAAATATATTATTGTAATGAAACTTATATATAACATGACTTATATTGAGGTAAATTTTTATATAATTTTTTAATTATTTAGACCATCTAGAAATTGAAAGGTAGTGGTTTTTACATCATGTAAATATTATTTCATTTTAAATTAAATTGATCTTGAATTTAAATGTTTTTTCACTAAATTTAAAAGCAATGGTCACGTGGACAAATATAGTTATTTAAATTGAGTTCAATATTATTTATTTAATAATTAAATTATTTTTTATTAACTATTATGTATAGAATGTATAAGAGTTAAGATGATGTGGGTTTTTTAATATTATTTTATAATGTAACAGAACCTAAGATAATGTATGTATTAAGAACATAGTTTTATCTTTCATAGGGAAAAGATTATTATCATAAACCATAATAAATCATACATTGATAATTTATTTTCTTGAAACATGAAAGCATTGAATACTAAATTCTAAATTGTGAAATTTTTGAATTGAGGATGAGTCATATTTTGAGATAATTCAAATCGTGAAATCATTAGAATCATGAACATCGCATTTCATTGAAATGTGATGTTTTTAAATGTTTTATACGACTATGTTATTATGTGTAAAGTTATTAGTACTATTAGACTATATATTAATTTTTATGTTTTAAACATTAAGAATGATAAATTTATTGTTCAATGATTATAATTTACTTTCATACTATCTATCAATAATCCTAGTAATATTTAAAAACATAAACTAGAAGACATATGAAATTTGAATCTACCCTGATTAAGTGATATAAATGATCTATCTTTATTTTAGAATAATAAATTACTTCATTATATGTTTCAAACATTGAAAAATATTTATGACTAATCATTCATGTGATCAAAAAAATATAAATTTAATTCCACCAGTTTTGTATCCACGTTAATTTTTTAAGAAAAAAATTATAATTTTAGACCTAAATGTGATGTATAAGCTTCAAAATATTTATGGAGTGTTCACATGTATTTATTTGGCCCCAAATGTACTATAATGAAAAGAGGGAAACACTTTTGGTATGTATTGTTTGATGCATACTCTATATTTAAATGAGAATAATATATTTTATGATTATACAATGATTTTTATAATTTTAGTATTTTACTTAATTATTTTTTAAATATAAAAAATATATTTATTTATTATCTAATGTGATTATAATAAAGGGATTTTAAATACTTATTTTTAATTTTTTATATGAAATGTAATACATAGACTTTTTTAGTACCTGGTGCACCATATTAAATGTTTTTTATGGATGAAATATATTCTTTAGGATTTTTTTGAACTTGTCATGTGAGTATTATATTGGTAGAATTGTTTATAGTGATACTATGAGTACAACTTGTTATTATTCAAATTGTGTTTTACAAAAAAAAATCCTAAAAATAATCTGATTATTTTAGAACTTGGATAAATTCAAAATTATCTAACTTTAATTTTTTGGGGTGTAGGTATTGAACCAAAAAAGTGTATTGATTTCAAAATTTTGACCCCCAAATATGATAAATAAATTTTCAGGAATATTCAAGTGCTACTATGGATTATAGATTTTTTGATAAAAGAGAACATACATTTGATTCAATTATTCATGTAATTTTGGTAAAAATAGATCATATTTTTAAAACCTCTATATTTTAATCCATTGGATGATGTTTTTTTTAAATTGACCTATCAGTATAAAAAAAGTTAAAATGGAACTATTGATACTAAATTCTCTAGAATAAGGACCATTATAATATAAATATATAAAATTTAAATTAAAAGAATCTGTATACCTGATAGTAGATAATAAAAATAAAACAATACATAATAATAATTCAATATATTAGAGTAATCATACTCATAATGTTATAGGTGAAGTTTATATCTGGGGAAATTGGAAATTAATTACTATATCAATGTGATAATTATAAGTTTGTTTCATAATTTTGTCCATATAATGACATATTAGGACTTGGATGATGAATTTTTTATAATATTTTTGTAATAAGAGATCAATAAATTTTAATTTAATTATCTTTGGAGTCCAATTGGACAAACAAAAGTCAGTCTATTAACAAGAATAAAATTTTATTTCTAACACCAGTGTCATGAAAATGGAACTACAGTTGGGAATAAGATAAGACATGTTTATAAGGATAATTTTCACGAGGAATGAATGTATTATGGTCAATCATTTGCTAATATTGTAATATTAAAATATATATGAATCCTTATATCCTTAAGACTCATATATATTTTTACATTCTTGAAAAAGATGTTAAATGAATTATATTGATAAATATGTTTATAAAGATGTTAATGATGATGGAAATATTTGTTTTAGAGTGAAAAAATATGTATAAAAGAATTTAAACATGCATAATCCTTATATAAACATAAACAAGACTAATAATAATTGTATGATATAGTTTCCAAATATTTACATGATTTATTTATTAATATAAGTACTAGTCCAACTGATTATATTAAATATGTTTTTATGATTTCCATTATTACTAAATTTAAGATGATTAAATTATATTTGGTTCAAACCTAAGATGTATTTCTTATAGTTTCATGAATTTAATGGAATATGAGTTCTAAAACACCATATTGGGTGGACATAAATTCATCCATTATTTTAAAAACATTAAAATATTATATGTAAATTTATATAATAAGAATATATATACAATGAGGACTTATAAATGTTTTTGGATTCAATAAACCATGATGTATATATACTCTAAGGGAAATTTATGTTAAAGAATGTCTTAATGAATCTATTAAAATGGACAATCAAAATCATTATAGATGTGTGATTATAAATCTTCTATATATTTTAGTAAGAAAAAATTTATTATGGTTTAATAATTTTAATTTTCATGGATTTAGGAAAACCACAAAGAATAACATATAAAAATGTTAAGACATGTTTTTAGTATCTATAATTAATAATACCACCTGATTTATATTCTTCTTTAAAAGGGATTTTTATATATTTTGACACAGGGATTCATGGATTTATATCAAATATAAAAATCACTTAAAGAAAAATAAATTCATTAGATGAATATTTATCATTAGGATTATGAAAGAATCAACATTCAATTTTTCTTTCCACTATTTATTTTAAATGTGAAGTAGTTGGAAGTTGTTTAACTCAAGTGTTGTGGATTAAACACATTGATGGATTTTGGGTTTTTATTCACTCAAATAGATATAATTTATGAAAATATTAGTGTTACCTCATTTTATAGGAACCCAAACAATCACACATGATAACAACACATGGATATTTGAAACTATTTACTAAGGGATCACATAAAAAACATAGATATGATTATTTACATAATCTAAATTGTAATTAAGAATACAAATATTATTAAAAAACCTATAAATTTTAATAAATTTAAATATATAAAATAGATGTTATGAATGATAATACTAGAGGAATAATAACTTCATTTCTTTGTTATCCAATAACTTTTAATTGAAAAACTCCATTATTATGGTGGATGCCATTTTTACATAATCGGTTATTCTATTAAATTTCCTTCATTTTCCAAAATTTTATAACTAAATAAATATATAAGTTAACCTCCACTTGAAAAAATATTCTTATTTTATCAATAGGGATAATTGTCAATATTTTTATAATATGATTATTCTAGGAATTGTTTGATCTTATCCATAAATATAATTTCAATTTAGTTATATACTTGAAGGATATATGTCTTATGTTTTTATTCTTTTTCATGAATTAATTTCTATATAGGTTAGGTATTTTTCTACATTTATATTGTGATTAATTGTTTATCAGAAGTTAAATAACATTTTAAAATAGTTTTTTTTAAACAATTATTTCATAAAAAAATTTATTATGAAAAAGGTTTTTGGAAATAAATTTTCATGGGAATATTTAATGAAAATTCATAAAGGAAATGAATAATATTTTGATGATTGCAAACTGAAATTACTATATATGCATTGAAATAATAATTATTTGAGTCATGCTCAATTTCATATCTATTTTATACTCTATTTTACGAAAAAAATAATTTCTCTGAAATCATATCTAAAATAGATTATCATAATAAAACTAAGTGTATATCTATGAAAATCAAATATCCATTACAAAGAATAAGAAGGTCTTCATATACAGATACGTCACCGTTATTGAACAATGGTGAAGAAGCATAAGTTTAAAATTTTTTAGTTAAAAAATATATCTATTGTTATCAATAAATTCATGGGATGATCTAGAATCCTAGTGGAATTATCCAGTTCAACATATTAACTCATCATATAAGAGGATCTAATCATATTAGAAAGCAATGTAACAAATTGTATGGATGATGAAAATTTTTATCACATGACCCTATTAAAAGTTTTTATTGACTGAAAATAAAATTTTTTGAATGAAATAATATGGAGTATATACCATATGAACAAATCTATGGGGGCCTAAAATATGTATAACAAGTGATTCACTAATGATAACATCTATACAATCTATAGGGATGAATTGAGTATTTGAGAAACAACTGGGAGAGGTGTGTTTCAAAACTATGGATGAAAGGAAATCCACTACTTTATTACCCTCTTTAAAGGTATGAGAGACAATGTAAATTCTTCGGGTCAATTTTTTCACATTACAACCTAATACATTATGTGTTAAGGAGAGGAGAAGCTCCCATTTATAGAATTAAAGAGAACATGAGAATCTATTTTAGCAGTGGGAAGAGAGATGTTTCTCATGCTACAAATTTGATGACCTTTGAACATATCATTGTCCACCTCCTAAATATAATCTCTCATGCCATTCAAAGTCGAGTGAGTAATGATGAATCATCACATATAGTCATAGACAATATCTACACCGCTCAACATTTCCATATTGCATGACTCATTAATATTTATCAAAAACCATGATAGGGGGGGATTTTTGATAATCGACTCTCCAAGGGGTTTCTCGTTGGGGGAAAAGAGGGATTCCTGATGAATTGTGAAATTAATGTATGGGACCCTCACTCAAATGGTTGAGTTCCTTCACCAACTCCATGAGAATAAATTTGGTTCTATAGATTATATCCAACTTAGAAGTTTTAGTACCATCAAACCAGTTATAATTTCTATACTTCTAAATACTCCATAAGCCCACCGAAAGAATGAGTACCTTCAGTTCCTACTCAGTGTTGCTACCTCCCAACCCCTGAAACCACTACTCTTTGAAAGGGTGGATAGTGATATTCATCATATAGAGCATTGTGAATCAGTTAATGTAGTTCCATACCTAGTTATCCCACTAACTCTAAATGAATAGGTGAGTTGTGGAATCCCTACAAGGATCAGTACAATGAAAAAATTTGGATGCCCACTAGATACAGTAAGAGACTTGTGTTTTCATCAGTTTGAATTTCTCTATTCTTAATACACTAGTTAGTATGTTTGTCTTCACATGAGTCTTATTAGACTATATAAAATCTACCTATATGTCTATGTCATCTTATGTACGAAATAAATTTCAAGATTCATTGGAAGAAAAAATATGATTAGACAATTGAAAAGAATTACATATCTATTTTCCAGTGGTATTCTTGTCATAATTAAATTCTAATCAATTTCTATTATTAAAATTTTTATCCCCTTTCTTATTTTTAAAATCCCAAATGGGGGGTTATTTGTTTTAATATATCTTTTTATACTAATATAAGTTTATCCGGACTGATAAGACTAATTATATTATTCTTAAATTAATAAATATTTTCCTAATATAGAAGTACGTTAATATTATTTGATTTCACAAGAATCCTTTTTAAATATTATTCTTGATTTTAAAATTTACTTGGACTTTTTTATCTCTCAAAAAAGGGGGATTTGTGGGCCAATGAATTAATTTTCCCTTATTTTAAACATTATCAAACACTTCATATAAACTTGATGTAATAATATTATTGATTTAATTATTCAGTTTATATAGAATTAATTATTCATAAATGAAATAGCATAAAAATTAATAAGGTTTTTAAAAATATTATAGTTTGAAATATCTTGAATGATTAATTTTATTTGATTCAATACCACTGTAGCGGATCGAGATTAAAGAATTTGTAGATAAATCAACAAAATGGGTTCAGTGGAATATGTTGTATCTATTATAAATATAGTTACAAATGATACTAAATATTTTATAAATCCTAATATTATAGTTTATTATTAATATTTTTATATATATATCCTTATTTGATAATCATAAGATACAATAAAAAGTCATTCCACTATTTTGACATATTTTGAAGTCAGACAGTTACTCATTTCTATGAGAGAATCCAATTTGGGTTGTTTTTTCAATTTTTTGTGATTTTCATAAGATCTATCATTTATGACACATTATTTATAATTAATTAATATGTGGTTAAATTATAGAGAAATGTAATAGTCAACAAATGATAATTGATAACACATAGAATAAGGCATGTAATAACCTAAAAGTGTATACTTTCTTATAAAAGATGAATAATCAAGGAATAGATCATAGTGTGAAATGAAAATAAAATTTGAGAAGTGGATTAATCATATAAATAGTAAACCATGTGATTAAACCAATTATTCATATTCCTCTTGAAAAACTCATTATTTAATGTAATTAAACTTGTATAAAATATTAATTCCATTTCATATGTGAACATACTCATTATTTCTAGGAATTAAATTGAGATCAAACTCATTAAAATTATTAATTTTTAATAAAATTAATTATATACATGTATTAATATCTCATTAGAAATCAAACAAAACTTTTGAATTGGATGGAAATATATGACCCTACCATCGATCATAAGAACATATGTGTGCCACTTAAAATTGATTATTATTTATGTAATAGACAACCCATGGAAATGAAAATGGAGTTACGAATATTTTTTGATGGTATCACCAATATTAACATAAAGAATATAAATAGTTGATTCTAAAAAATATATCAACCAAAGTAGTATTTCGTACACTACGACAATATATGATTTTAATAGTTTTATAATAGGCCTTCATCACCATCAAAAAAGTGATTACAATCCGAGCACGGATAAAATCATAATGATTTAATCTGTGAATAAGAAATTAGAGTTAAAGTTCCACTTTGACAGTGATTTAAAATCACACATAAAATGGTCTTTTAAGAGTGCTTTTTTAGAACAGTTAAAGGGCACTTACAATAGTGATTTTTAGCAGTGTTAAAGGGTGCCTTTAACAGTTCTTTTTTAGCACTGATAAATGTAGCACTATTAATGTCAATAAAATTATATATATTTTTAGATTCCCATGAGGTCGACCTTTTTTTATCATCTCTTCCGTGATAAATTTAACAATTATTCAAAATCATTATTAGTGTTTTTCACCCAGATACCCCTTTTATCAATTCTTTTCGAATTTCCAGCCTCATACTAGCCTCCATGGATTTAAACCCAACACCTCTCATTTGAAGTTGGAATTAATTTACCACTACAACATGTTGTTTTCTTCTGTATATAATGGCATTTATTTTAATTTTATATATTTATATACTTATTTTTTCTTTATGTATTTATATAATTACTTTTAAATACATTTAAAAAATATATATATTTGTGTTACACACACACATATATATATATTGTTTATTTAAATATATTATATATGATAAAAATTTACATATATTATACAATGAAATAAATATATATCTATTTATTAATACAGACATATATGTATATTTAAAAACTATAAAAATAATTTTATAATGTAAAAATGGTTAGATACTATTTTAAATAAAATTTTAAAATATTTAATTTTTACTATAGATTAGAATATATATTTGTTACATAAATATATTTATATATTTATTTATATGGATGATCTATTATAGGGACATATAAAAAATGAATTTGTTTTTTCCTAAATAGTATTTAATTGTGAAAAATGATAAAAGATAAAAACCATGATATCAATTTTATGTAATACTTAGGAATAAAATCAACCTAAAAAACGAAATAATCCCGCCTTAAATGTGTCTAGAAATCCATGTAATGTTATAAAATTGGAGTACATTAAAAAATCAGTTTTAGTGGGCATCTAGGCCTTTTGGTCCAAAAAAACGAGACAAAGGTTTAATTGTGTCACACATGGAATAGATCTCATCATAGGATTTTATTTTATTTATTGTCTATAGAGACCCAAAATTGACATACATGGACATTATATTAATTTTTTAGAATACTTAATACATAACCAAAACTGACATCCAAAGACTGTAATAGTTTAGTGTCTTTGGAAACTCAGAACATAATATTCTAATCTTGGTGAAAGATCATCACCATCTTCCATAATGATCTTCCCTTTTTTTACATAAAACATTTCTTTATATCCTGGTTAAAAAACATATAAATGTTGATATAAAATGATCATTAAGGGTAATAATGGGTAAAATAAAACAATCCATATACATTTGAACTTAAAAAAAATCAACATAAAGTTTAAACATCAAAATATTCTGTTCTGAAATAAATCTTCGCAGTACGTAAGGCGTAGATCATAAAGGAAAATCAATCATGGTAACATAAAATGGGAATAAAACATGTAATTGTGGAAACCCATTTATCACATGTTATTATTTCCATAATAGCCAAGGCATTGCATCCAAGACCATAATAGTGGATGAAGTCCATTACTGAACCGGGTTTACTTGTCGTGCTAGCCCTGTATTACGGAACCAGATTCACATATCATTCCATCCATGTCTATCTCAAGAGATATAAATATTTACCCAATAAATTATAGAGAGATATAGGTCCCACCCATCTCATAATGAAATCATTATTACTTGTGCCACAAAATAAACATAAATCATTCATTATAACCCAAAGAATAAAATGGGTTTCATAAACATCATCCCATCATAACATAATCCATATAACAAAACGGATCACATTTAATCACAAGAAGAATCAAACCATGTAAATAATAGATACAATATACTTGAAACATAATCATAGTAAATAAATTCATCTTATATGGAAAATAGTTTTGAGAATACACTCGAAATTAATACTTGAGGAAAATATCCTTTCTTTTTCAATATCATTTACTATTCACAAAATGCAATGAAATTTTAAAAGAAAATGATTTTTTTGAAATTAGTCCTGAAATATTTAAGGGTAATCTTCTTCAACATAAGGTGTTATAAAACCGTAAAAATTAGTTCATGTCGTATAAGTTAAAAAACATTCTCCTCGTACTTTTAACGGAAAAGTCAAAAAGTACCACGTATGTTAAACAAAAGAATGATTCCTTCCATAACAAAATTTAAAAGTCAAAGATGGGTAAAAATTAATTTAAACATTAATGTATGAATATTAATCAGTTTATAAAAATCATTTTTATGGAAAAGGATGAAAAATATAACCCCAGTAAAAACATACGTATAAGCAATCATAGATAAAAATGAAATTTGAAAAATTATCCCTTACCTTATGTACAATTTCTCCTGTATGTGTCCAAGACTCCTGTATATTGGGTTTAGACATATTATTATCTTCTTACATAAACATATTAAGATTTATGATATCATATAAGATTCACTTATGACTTTATATTACCCGTTCTTTTGTAAATTCAATGTTAAAGTAGCTTTTTGGGTAAAATTGATTCATTTATCATATGTGTTTCGACTTGTTGTTCTTAATTATATCCTAATTTACTTAATTATAGAATTTAAAACATGAATTATATATAATATATATTCATCATATAAATATATATGATTGATCGATAAATGGAATGAAATACACCATTCATGTAGACGGTAGGTTGTACGTACGTGTGAACGATGTTTTCTTTTCCTTATTGAATTGAATGGAATTAAGTAAATGAAAAATATATGTACATAAATCAAGTATCATAATTATTTAAATATTTCATTATTATTTATTATACATACTTTACAATAAAACTTGAATTCTTAATCATGGAAAATGAATCTCATCGCATTTGTGGAGACTGTAGTCCGTACGTACGCCCGAGCGATGATATCATTATTTTGATTTTAAAATCATAAATAATTGGATGGTATATCATATATAAAAAATAATAATAATGTTATATTTATTATTTATAAAATTTATACACATTTTATACCCATACAATTAATGAAATATTCGAATAACAAACTTCACCACGACATGGAGATGGTAAGCCGTACGTACGCATGTGTGGTCACTTTTTCATTCATAGGGTGGATAAAATAACTAATATGGTTGTAAAATTTTTATAATAACATCACAGTATATAGAATATACTAGATTTATTATTTTATAATGTAAACAACAAATAATAGGATGTTGAAGAAGAAAGGAACTTGAAATAGGTGGTGAGATATTTACCTCTTCTTCGTGTTCATCCTTTTGATTTGATTGAAAGGGCTCCATAAGTTGGATTTCTGACTAAAGTAAGGAATCTTGGATGAAGGGAGGAATGTTGAGAGGGTATTTGGGCTGTTTTTGGCTGGTCCAAATGGCATTGAAAGTGTGAATTAGAGAGAAGGAGAGTGCCTTTTTATAAGAGGGTTGAGGGGTACCTTAGAAAAAACATAAAATATTATTTTATAATAAATTTATATTCAGTTTATAATGGATAAAATGTGAATTATTTCGAGGAAATGGTGGTTATGGGTATAAATAAACTCATCCAATATGTTTTATATATTTTTAGGTTACCATTTTAACCTTATCGATTATATTTAACTCTAAGTTAAATAATTTAACGTTTAACGTGTCTTCTTGTATTCTTACACTATATGGTTAATAAACATACTATAATCTACTAATAGAACCCCAATTGGAACATTAATGTGCTAAATATTATTATATATTTATTTTTTCTGACCCTTAGATTTTTAGGACCATTATATAAATTAATAATATAATATTGGTTTTAAAAACACTTTTATGTCAAATTTTACACTATTTGGTATTTTGTTTTTTCTAAATTCAAAACAACATTATTACTACAAAAACAGATAATCTAAACAACATTAATATGTTATTTCAACCTAGAAAAATTTTTTAATTCACAAAAAGTCTCAAATTACATTTATTTGGGTATTTATAATAACAATTATGATGATATTTCATTAATAGGGTAATTACTACATCATCATTATGTCGTAAATAAATTAAATTTAATAATGTATGAAATATATAAATAAACTTCCATTGTGTAGGAAATATTTTTATCATTCTAATCAATATTTATATTCTAATTTATATTATGTATAACCGTATATTAAAAATGATTTCGTTATTAATCTTTGATTTTAACTCTTTTAACACTTCTTTAAATAAAATAATAATAAGTGTCCTAATCTAATCCAAGTGGACCAAAGAGGTTCATATTTTATTCATGAGGTTGTTTTTGGTCGAATTATACTTATCCAATAGAATTAGGACATGTGTTAGGGTAATAATAATATGATTTTTATCCTTAATTTTCCTATTTACTTTACACCATGGTAAATAAAATTAAAACATTATTATTCACCAAAAATTATTTTTACCTTATTGAACCACATTTTACTCCTTGATATTAGCAGTTTCTCTCATATTTTCGAAATTCAACTCACAGAAGTGGTAAAAATATGTTTTCTGTAAATTTGCAAATGCCCCTAAGAGGTGGGTAAAAGACGATAAAAAGCTCAATAAAAATTTTATATATCTAAAATTTGTATAAAATGAATCCAATGAGTTGCATTGAACTTATATAGGTATTATGTATCTATTTTGACAGAAAATAAATTTAAATAAAATAAATAATTATTTAAATAAGAATTCGGTTTTAACCAATAACTTAGTGTTTTCACTATTCATCAAAAATATAAAGCTTTCAGAAAAATACCTAATATCCACCCTAGGATAATTTCGATATTCCAAATCCAAAAATGAAGTCCATTTTGAAAGATAAAATTCATAAAATTTTAAAAAGTGGTTATAACTATTCATAACAGCTAGTTTACATAATATTTTAATAACATATCATTGTTTAGTGAAACTCAGTATTGCATACAACACAAACTATCAAGGAAGGTTTCTATTGCGTTTAACGCAAGACATGAACAGTGTTCCGTATACTACAAGCATAAATGGTGTTAAATATAGCACAATATAATATTGACGTATCATACAACAAAATAAATCAATGAAATTAAAAATAATAATTCTCATAAAATATCTGGGTGTTACAATCTACCCCCCTTAAAATGAATTTTTCCCTCAAAATTTGTTGGGGTTTAAATGGTTTACTACTTTAAAGTTTCTTTCATAGAAACAAAAATCCTAAAACGGAATACTAAATCATCATTTTTAAAAGGATCACTAGAAACATAATGGATACAAAAAGTAACTCATCACCGTGTTTCCCCATAGGGGAATATAGGTGAAAATATGTATATGGTAGAGAAATCTAACTCTCATGTTCTGATATATAGTGGCAGAGAACATGGCTATGAAAAATCCAACAATCACAAAGCTATAAATTTGTGATGATCTATGGTACCATTTGGTTCATCGTATATGAGAGTACTATGACAACAATATTGGTATTCATGATCAATTCCCTATTGTTGATGAATTTTTTCATAAGGATAAATACTTACTTGATTTCAATGAAAAATCTGTGTTTGTCATTACATGAACAATTTCTACAACATCTCTCAATTTAAAAAATGAATTTTAAATTTTTATTATTGATGTATTAGAAGATCATGCGATAGAATGATAGGTCATTCCATATGACTCTATCAAAAAAAAGGTTAGCATAAGATATTAAATATACATAAGTACATCTATGGTGTGGTTAATCGCACATGGTTCAAAAAATGGACTCTTACTTCATCTATCATACCATTTATTAAAATAAAACTAGTTTCTACTAACCAGAGACTTCTTTTAGTCATGTGGTAGGCGATAAAGGCCAATCGCACTTTGGTTGTGGGTTCGATTCCTAAAACCTTGTCTGACGCAACGCGTTGTCACCCATCCAGCAGGTTGTCCGATTTTCTAAAACTACACTATTATAACATTCCAGAAGTAATGTATAAAAAATATTTATCCTTAAACAATAATATCTAATGTCAAACTTTATCCATTCCAATATTTAGGCTTATCCAAAATAATTCTCTCCAATCTCTTAGTATAAAGAATACGATTACCAGAATGTTCATCTACCAAGAATGTAAATACCTTCATTCATACCCATATATCATAAGATGTATCTTGTTGGTCACATTCAAAACATGTGAATACCTTAATCATGTAGTCTATTGAAACATGAATTACCATAGAACCTTATTGAAAACATTAATGTTGTCAAAAGTTAACTCTTTCCACATACCAAAATCCAATAAATTGTATATACTCAATTCATGATATCACTTTTTCCTTATATCAGTAATGATCTCATTAATAATATCAAACATATTATTTTCTCCTTATCCCTTCATTATGCGCATATCATCTGCTTTCAAAAAATATTTCAATCACTTTTCATGGTTACTAGTACAATTCATCATATACTTTCATATACTCAAGGAAAAACAATAGTGTAACAATCATTATATTTTTCTTTATTCTATAGTACTGTACATTATTCATGATAAACATGCAATCACTCCACTACCTTCTTAACCCATTTACCATGATTCATCATTTTATTCCTCAACACTTCTTTCATATCATATATCATTTTTAGTCTCTTCATCATCATCAACATAAATAATACCCATACGACCATGCTGATTCTCTTCATGAGATTTTCCCTTAAGTCATTGGTTTGCATAATGCCCATAATTTCCAAATTTAAAACATTTAACCTTTGTTTATATCTTAGAAATACCATAATCCTTGTCCATTGTGTTAACCTAGCCTTTTACATTGCAATTACTGACTTTGTGTCCTTCTTTTCCACACCAAAAGCATCTCCCAGTTCCTTTAAAACATTCTCTTCAATTCTTCTTCCCAGATAATTTACATGAGGGAAATTGAACATTCTTTCCTCTATTATCATCATGAAACTACATAATTCTCTTATTAGTCGAGTCAGGAAACTTACCAATGTTGATATTATGAGAATTTCGATTAGAGATAATAATGATGTTTCGACATACAATTCCATTTTCATTTGGTCGCTCATGAATAATATCATTCAATTGTCCATCATATTCACCATTAACATGAATCCTCTTGTTTCATCCATTTCTTAAAACCGAAAAATAATAGTATGAGAGGAAAAACTCATACTAGAAAAACAACATAATCAAGGGGGAGGACATTCAATCTCTAACATCTTATGTTTAATTCTATGATTGTTACCGTAATTCTAGGACTATAACCTATACATATACTTAACCTTAGGGACATCCCTAGACATACCGTATAAATATATCATTGGATCTCACTAAAGTTTTCACATCATAGTTTCCAAAGGTTAACTAAACCTTTCCTCTGATACCAATTGCAGAGACCCAAACTTGACATACATGTACATTACATTACTTTTGTGGAATACTAAATCATAACAAAAACATAAATCCAAGGACCATAATATTTTAGTGTATATGGAAACTCAGAACATATTCTTCTAATCATGGTGGAAGATCTTCAACATCTACCCTAAAGATCATCCTTTTTTATGTAAAACATTTCTCCATATCCTTGGGAAAAACATATAAAGGGTGATCTCAATTTCTCAGTAACGGTAATAATGGAGAAACAAAAACAAACCATATACATTTGAACTTAATAAAACATGAACATATTGATTAAACATCAAAATCATGAGTTCTGAAATAAATCTTGGCAGTACATAGGGAATAGATTATAAAGGAACATAAAAAATGATAAAATAACATGTGAATGAAACATGAAATTTTGTAAAACCATTAATCACATATTATGATTTCCATAGTATCTATTAAATTTCTGCCAAGACCATCATAGTGGACAAAGTCCATTACTGAACTGGGTTTACTTGCTATTCTAGCCCTGTATTACTGAACCAGATTCACATGTCATTCCAGCCATGTCAATATCATGAGATATAAATATTTAATAAATTAACTTGAGGGAGATATATATCCCACCCATCTCATAATTAAATCATTATTACGTGTGCCACAAAATAAACATAAATCATTCATCACAACCCAATGAATAAAATGGGTTTCATAAACATCATCCCATAAAAAATAATCCATATAAAACAAATATATATCATTTAATCATAAGAAGAATAAATCCTTGTAAATAAAAGATACATTATTCTTGAATCATAATCATATTAAATAATTTCATCTTAAATGGCAAATATTTTTGACAAAATAGATGAAATGAATTATTGAAGAAAATATCCTTTCTTCCTCAAAAAAATTTTCTTTTCAAAAAATTCCATGAAACATTAAAAGAAATTTATTTTGTTGAAAATAGTCATGAAATATTATATAGTATGAATCATGAAAATAAGACTTTATGAAACTGTAAAAATTTGTTCATGCTGTATAAGTTAAAAAACATTCTCCTCATACTTTAAAAGGAAAAGTCATAACGTACCACATATGCTAGACAAAAGAATGATTCCTTCCATAACCCAATGTAAAAGTCAAATAGGGGTAATACTGACTTTAAACATACATGGATGAATATTAATCACTTTATGAAATACATTTTTATGGACAAGGATGAAAAATATAACCCTCGTAAATACTTACGTATAAGCATATTCAGATAAAAATGATATTTGCAAATTTTTCCCTTTATTTATGTCCAATTTTCTTTCTATGTGTCCAATACTACTGTAGAGTGGGTTTTAACATATTTATAACATGTAAAATAACCACAATAATATTTATGATATAATATATAATTCACTTATGACTTTATATTACCTGTTATTTTGTAAATTCCATGTTAAAGCAGCGTTTTGGGTAAAATTGTTTAATTTATCGTACGTGTTTCGACATGTTGTTCTTACATATATCCTAATTTACTTAATTCAAGAATTTTAAACATGATTTATATATAATATATACTCAGAATATAAATATATATCATAGATCAACAAACAGAATGAAATACACTGTTCATGGAGACAGTAGGTTGTACGTACGCATCAACGCTGTTTTCGTTTCTTTATTGAATTGAATTAAATTAAGTAAATAAAAAATATATTTACATTAATCCAGTATCATTATAATGTAAAATTTTTCATTATTATTTATTATATATACTTTATAATCAAACTTGAATTGGTCATCATGGAAAATGAATCGCATCGCGTTCGTGGAGACGGTAGTCCGTACGTATGTACGAGCGATGATAAAATTCTTTTGATATTAAAATCGTATATAATTGGATGGTATATCATATATAATGAATGATAATAATGTTATATTTATTATTTATATCATTTATTCTAATTATTATAGCCATCCAACTGATGGAATGTTTGAATAACAAACTACAACACGACATGGAGACGGTAAGCTGTACGTACACACGTGTGGTGACTTTTTCATTCATAGGATGGATAAAATAACTAATATGGTTATAAAATTTTCATAATAACATCATTGTATATAGAATATGCTAGAGTTAGTATTTTATAATTTATACAACTAAGAAGGAGGAAGTGGAAGAAGAAAAGAACTTGAAATAGGTGGTGAGATATTTACCTCTTCTTCGGGTTTTTTCCTTTGATTTGATCAAATGAACTCTTTAGGTTGGATTTATGACTAAACTAAGGACTCTGGGATTAAGGGATGATATTTGAGAGGGTATTTGGTCCGGGGTTTTCTGAACCAAATTGCTTTTCATGTGTGAATTGGAGATAATGGGGTGTGCCCTTTTATAAGAGTGGTGAGGGGCACTTTAGGAAAAAACAAAAAATATTATTTTATAATAAATTCATATTGGCATTATAGTGGATAAAAAGTGACTTATTTCAAGGATTGGTTGGCTATGGGTAGAAATACTCTAATCCAATTGGTTTTATACAAGTTTATGTTACCATTTTATGCTTATCATTTTGATTTAACTCTAAGTTAAATAATTTCACTTTTACGGTGTTTTCATGTATTCTTACACTATATGGTTAATAATCTTACTATGAACAACCAATGGAGCCCGAATTGGTTCCTTAATATCATAAATATTATTATATAGGACTTTTGGCCTATAATTATATTTTTAGGACCATTATATAAATTAATAATATAGTATTTTTTTAAAACTCTTTTATGTAAATTTTGACACTTTGGAATTTTGTTTTTTCTAAATTCATAACAGCATTATTACTTCGAAATTATTTCATATAACCAACCCTAATATGTTATTTAAACGTATAAAAGTAATTTAACACATAAAAAGTCTTAAAATAAATTTATTTGGGTATTTATAATATCAATTATGTTTATATTTCATTACAAAGGTAAGTACTACATAATCATTGTGTCATTAATAAATTAAACTATATAATGTCTAAATAAAATAAATAAAATACCATTATATATTAATTATTTTTATATTTCTAATGAATATTTTCAGTCAAATTTATCTTATGTATAACCCTATATTAAAAATGTTATAGTTATTAAACATTGATTTAAAATATTTGAACTATTTTTTTAAAGAATAAAATAATAATTGTCCTAATCTAATCCAACTGGACCAAAAAGGTTCATAATTTTTTAATAATTTTTTTGGGTCGAAATATAATTATCCAATAGAATTAGCACATGTTTTAGGGTAATTATAAAATCATTTTTACACTTAATTCACTTATTTACTTTTAACCGTGGTAAATAATAGTAAAAAGATTCTATTGACCAAAAATAATTTTTATGTTATTGAAACACATTTTACTCCTTAATATAAACTGTGTTACATGGAGTTTTGAAATTTAGCTCACAGAAGCGGTAAAATAATGTTTTATGTAAATTTTCAAATGTCTCTAAGAGGTGGGTAAAAGAGGGTAAAAAGTTCAAGAAAAATTTTATATATCTAAAATTATTATTAAATGACTCTAATGAATTACATTGAACTTATATAGGTATTAAGTATATATTTTGACCTAAAATAAATTTAAATAAAATAAATGTTTATTTAAATAAAAAGTCATTTTTAACCAATAACTTCATGTTTTCACTATTCATCAAAAGTTAATAGTTTTCAGAAAAATACCAAAAAATCAACATAGGTTAATTTAGATATTCCGTATCCAAAATTGAAGTCCATTTTGAAAGGTAAAATTTATAAAATTTCAAAAAGTGGGTATTACTATACATAACGACTAGTTTATATAATATTTTATTAAATATCTTTGTTTAGTGAAACTCGGTATTGCATACAACATAAGATATCAAGGAAGGTTGCACTTGCGTGTTACACAATTCTAGAATAGTTTTCTGTATACTAAAATCTAATACGGTGTTGCGTATAGAGCAAAATAATCGTGGTGTAGTGTACAACAAAAGAAATCATTGAAATTAAAAAGAAAAATTATCATAAAATCTCTAGGTTGTACACAGTCCATACCAAAAGGACACCCAAATCAAATTTTATGGTTGTTTCACGTTTGATTTATGGTTTTAACTTAATCTAGATATTTTTATATTTTTGTATATTTTATCTTTAAATTGATATTTAGTTCGGATTACATGGTAATAATAGTCAAATTATTAATTAAAAATATTTTTATATTATTTGATAATCATTTTTCACTAAATATCTTATATATTAAGTGTAAATTCCTATTTAACAAATCTAAAACATATTTTAAAAAATATATATTATATTTATATGAATAGAAATACATTTATATATTAACATATTATTTTTAAGGAAATATAATTTTTTTATGTATAATTTTATCAGTTCTTCTAAAAAATCACGGATAAAAACACACACATTATCTGCACATTTTTACAAGCACTGATAAAAGACTCCATTTATCTGTTCTTGTAAAATGGTCAAATAAGGTCCCTCCTTTAACTACTATTTTTTTATTTTTGTTAATGACGCCCATTGACAACTCTTTTTTTTGCATAGATAATAGGTGTATTTAACAAAACTTTTAGGCAGTGTTTTTAAATCGCATGTGAAGGATAAAACCGGTTTTGTAGTGGTGATAAGTACATTTAAAGGGGCTTTCATAAAAAATAACATCAAAGGAAAAATGGAAATTGATGTTAAAAATTAAATTTTTTCTTACATGACAATTGTTTAAGATAACAAATTTAACATTGTAAAATATGATGAAGTTGAAATTTACTATAAAAATTCATATTTATTATGGTAACTTTTCAGAAATTAGAAATAAGGAATTTTAAAATTCATTATATGGATAAAATCACAATAATGAAAATGTAAAAAAGTATTTATTTTATTTATCTATAATGGAACACACTAACACTTAAAATGATACTATAATAAGTGGTACTTGAAAATACATAAATAATTTTAGAAAAGTTGATAGGAAGATAAAACAATTTATGATGAAAGGATAATATTCCTTCTTATTAAATATTTTTAAATACCAATGTGGAAAAACTAAATCATAAATAGGGTAATAAAAGTCCCTATTTAAAATATGATATTGGAATTACAATTTTCCCTGTAGTTAAAACAAAATTATGTTTGAGTTATAGAGGATAACATTGGGATGAAAAGAAAGTATGTACAAAAATGGGACACTATATATTAGGAGAATAGAAATTATTCTCAAAAATGATACTATTTTTTAGGAGGAAATTAATTTAGATAAAATCATTCATTTAAAAATTAATTATATATATTGAAGAATATAATGTAAAATTAATTAAAATAATATTGTAAAAGCACCCAATTTTGTGTTATATAAGTCTAAGAAGAATCCTTCTATCTCAACTAAGGGAGTTGAGTTAACAAATAAAATTAAATAAATAGTATCATTTTCATAGAAATCCATTTAAATAAAGAAAAAAAATTATTTTAAATCCACATGAATAAAATTAATATAGTAATATAAATTTATTAGTTATTAATAACAAAATATCAAATATTTCATTGTGTGAATTACAAGATATGCCTCAAGAAATTATATTTGAGTTAATGAACCCCCTTTCAATGTTTTTAATGCTTACTTAAACAAGATCTAACCTTACGAAAAATTAAAATAAATATGTTAATCACTTATATAAAAACATATTCCCTATCTAAAACCCTTTGTCACTTATTTTATAACCTTCTATTAATATTATATTACATTTTTAGAGATTGTTTCTTTAATATATCTTAGGAAAATTAAATTTCTTTTTTCATACAAGTATCATAGAGAAAAGGTAAATTCATTATTAATGGATTAAATTTAGTCATTTTGATAAAATCAAAGAAACTAGAATCATTATTTATTATTGGTGAGTCAGATCCCATTTTCATTTTCAGAATTCTAGGGTTATGGATTGTGAATTTTTTTTGAAGATATTGTTTCATTGTGATTTATAATCAAAATGATACATATTAATAATTATATAAAAAATTAATTATAAAATTCCAAATTTATTAAAACATGTTAAATAAATTATTATTATTTGATATCAAAAGTATATAATATTTAATAATCATTCATTAAATAAATATTATAAAATCATTCTCATAGGTGGTAAAGCTGAACTAAATGATAGAGTGTTATAATGATTTAATGAGAATGAAATGACTTTATATGATGTCAATATAAATTTTAAAAAAATAATAAATATGTAATAAATATTAATTATAATAAATAAATTATATCTTATAATGATTCATTAATGATGGTCATGATAAATGAAATTCATAGTTTTTGGAGGCAGCAATCCGCACACACACATGATTAATTATTCCATTTCACACAAAATGGGATGGTATTAAGTTATATGGATTTTTTTAAAATATGTAATTATGACATATAAAAAATATTAAAGAAACAAATACTTATTTTTCAATAGCCTTGTGTGGTGGCTGTAGGAAACAAATACATTGATTCATAGAGGCGCTAGTTTGAACATACATGCGATCAATGATGTTTTGTTAATCATAGTAGTTGTAATGGATTGAACAATGGTATTTTTATTAATATAATGAAATTAATGTATTTTTACTATTCTAAATTAGTTATATTAGAGTGTATAGAATAAATTTGGAATATAATGATTAAGAAGATAATGTTATGGAATAATAAATATTCATCTTGAGACCATAAGAACTAATAGGAAATATCCTTCTAAATTGAAGAATTATGATATATAAATTTGGGACCAGAGGATTGTCATATTTTTCAAGGATTATATAAGGATAAATATGGTAGAGTTTAGAGATGAATGTTAATGGAATAATGGATTCATGAAGTTCTGTATTTGTTCCTTTTTTTATGATAATAGAAAGTACATTTTTGTAGTGTACAATAATTTTCATTAATGGAATGTAACTATTAATTGGTAAAATGTTTTATAATATTTAAATATTAATAAAATATGGATATTGTCTATATAATCCTCTCCACCACTAATTTTGAAGATATCATGAAATGATTTAAACCTTATTTTTTCTAATTTTTTTACATTTACCCTAATGTACGTTTACCTTGGTAATAATTTTCATAACATAATAAATAATTTTATGAAATTTATTAATAACTACAGTAATATATAATTTAGAAATAATTATTTTGAATTCTAAAATATTGTCTTAAAATATACATTCAATGAATTATAAATTTAAATATTTAAACAAACTCATAAATCATGTAAAAAATTGTTTTTAGAGAAAATTATTTTAGAAATACAATTTATATGGATGTAAAAATGTTCGCGGAAATTAATTTCAAAAAACGAATATTGATTTCCTTTAAAAAATAAAAACAATTATTTCAAACTTATAAAGAACCTAATATAACAGTAAATTTTGTATAATTAAAATAAAATACTGAAAATTGTTTTCAAATTTAAATAAAATTTTACATAAGTTATCATAATTAAACAAATGTTTTATTAGATAAACATAATATGTTAAAATAAATATTTTAATCTTTATGTAAATATTTTTTCATTTAAAAGTTTTTATAATGATAAATATCATTTAAAATTTTTGATAATGTTAGAAACTTTATAATTTTTGTTAAAAATATTTCAACCTATTCACATAAAAATGATTTATTTCAAAAAAAATCAATCATTTATCATAAAAAAAATAATTTTCATTAGAAATCATGAAATGTTGTAAATTTTGTTAACATAATATTATATAATTCTTGAATTTATCTTTTATATAAAATCATAAAATACAATGAAAAAATATTATTTATTGGAATGTATCTTTTTGAAATTTTAGCTTCTCATACTTATGATTCCTAAAAAACAATAATGAACCTAAAAATAATCAATAAATTTAAAATTTTATTACAATCATCATTTAAAAATATTATAATTATCCTTATTTAATTTTAATTACAATGATTAAAAATGAATGTTTTATTGTAATAGATTTTTAAGACTAAATTTAACTAACAAAATTTATATAAACTAAACATTATATTTATATTATACTAGTTTATTAATAACATTAACATCAATAACATATCTCAAAATGAGGGAATGCCTAATGCAAGATATCATAACCACCACGTTTAGGCCTTCTACAAAAAACATTCAAAAATATTATGTACAGGCCTTGTTCAAAGACACTAGTTTGTCTAATGAGACCTTCCGATGCATAGAGGGGATATAGAGGGTCACACCAATCACTTACGTAGTCCTATTCATTCCTCATATTAAAATGTTGAAATATAACATAATAATTTGTATGTGAAACATTCATATGAAATGATAATACATTATCCATAAATCATGAATGGATTAAAATTGGAATATCCATAATCAATAATAACACAAAACGATCAATACAAAATGAAATATTGTATCAAATTAAATCAACCTCGTACCATCATAAAATCTAACAAAGGATGTTGACATAGATTAAAATAATTTCATAAATTCATTCAATTTATTTGAGATAAATATCCCATTCAAATACAAAAACATTAAAAGTTGCACAATTTATAAAAGAAGAAATTTAAAAGATATTGTGAATCAATGCTTCCCATACAACATTGTATCTTTTTAAAGGAACTAATATTTTAAAATATTAATGTCCATATAAATTATTCCTAAAATTAATTTTGAAATCATGGACATTAATGAAAAATATTTAGAAGAATATATATTTAGAACATTTAAAATGATGTTTTAGTTAATGATTTCCTTACATAAACACCTGAAATGATTCATTTTGAAAATGATTTTAATAAAAATGTACATGGATGATAAATATGTCCTAGTAAATTCCCATTCATATATAATCCCAAATAATAATGAGATTGTATAATTAACGCTTTCCTTAAATGTTACATTAGTAGAGGGTAATTTATCCTCTTGTATAATGGTTAAAAAAAGATATTAAATTATATCAAGAACATATCTATATTTATGATATCATATATGATTCATTTGTTAGTTTATATATATTAATAATTTTAATGTTAAACAAATTTTTTTTATAATAATTGGATTCTTTATAATACATGTTTTAACTCATAATTCATAATCATATTACATTGATCATAATTGACATACATAAAAAATGTAAAACATGATATATAATTTATATAAATCCTATATATTAATATATATAATATATATATAATTAAAATGGAATACACCATTCATTGAGAGGGGAGGTTGTACGTACTCATGAACTTTGTTTCCATTTTCTTATTGTATTGAATGGATGTTAGTGAATGAAATATATATATATATATATATATATATTATCACAGTTTCATTATTTTTTCATATATTTCTTACCTATTAATAATAATTGTTCTTGTAATAATTCTTGGAGGGTGAATTTGGAAGATGAGTCTCATTCTGTTGTGGAGACGGCTTGTCCTACGTACACATGAGCGACAGTATCACTCAATTAATTGTTAAATGTTATGGAATTGTATGGAATATGAATTATGAAAACAAATATGATGTTATATTTATTATTTAAATCTATTATATTCATTTTTATACCCATATAAATAATGTGTATATAAAAAACAATTTACACCACATCGTGGAGATGGTAAGTCGTATGATTGCATGCATGGCGATATATTTGTTTTTAAGATGAATCAAAATAGTAATATGGTTGTATCATTATTATAATAACATATTAATATATGTATGACACTAAATTTAGTATTTTGATATAGAAAAATATAGAAAGCATTAGTAGAAGAAGAAAATAACATTGAAATGTTTGATAAAACAATTACCTCTTCTTTAGGTGTTTTCTTTTGATTTGAACAATAGGGCACTATATGATAAATTTAGGCCCAAATTTAGGCCTATATGATGATTTGAGAGAGGTTTGGAGGAGAAACGGTCTGGTTTTGGCCGAAAATGGCTTTATAGGTTTGAGTTAAAGATAAAGGGAGGTTTCCTTTTATAAGAGAGGCGAGGGGCACTTTAGAAAAAATTCAGGAAATATTAATTTTTTTTAAAAATGATTTTCCCTTAATAATACCTTAAAATTTATTTATTCCATATATAAGATGAGGATGGATATAAATTCACTCAACCAATTGGTTTTTACATGTTGAGGTCATAATATTGACCTTTTATTTTATATTTAACCCATAGTTAAATTTTTTAATTCATTCCATGTATTCTTTTATTTTTATACTAAAGGGTCAATATATTTACTATAAATTGAAAAAAGTACCTAAATTAGATGATTTATGATATTTTTATCACTAAAAAATTCAGTGGTCCTAACCTTATATTTTTATGAATTATATATCATTTAAAAATAGTATATGATTTAAAATATCATTTATGTCAAATTTTTTCCTTTTCAATATTTTAATTTTAAAAAATATCAATCCAACATGATAAATTAAAAAAAAATATATCCAATGTCTCACTATAAAGACTACGTTATATATAAAATTTCCGGATGTCATTAATTAATTAATATTACATTTATTTTAATATTATTGATATCATTTATTTGGTTCTTCCATGAATAGGTCAATTACTGCATCATCATGGTGTCATAATTAAATTTAATTATTTAATTTCTAAAAATTATAAAACAAATATAATTATGTATTTTAATTTCATAGATTTCAATGAAATATTTATAGTTTAGTTTATCTAATGTATAACCCTATATTAGAAATGGTTTCGTTATTAACATTTAAATATGACCCTTTTAACTATTCATTAAATATAATATAATAAATGTACTAATCTTACAAAAGTCCCATAAAAAGAATCAAATTTTATACCTAAGGTTGTTCAGTGAAAATGGACATATACAATAGAATTAGGACATGTGTTATGGTAATTTTATATCATTATAATTTTATTTTTACATTTAATTACCCTATTTACCTTTAACAGTGGTAAATTAAATTTAAATGTTAATTTTCACCGAAAATTATTTTGATCCTATTAGACCACATTTTTCATCTTTATTACAAAAATGAATGTTAGATATTTGAAATTCCATTCACATAAGCTCTAAAATTAGGTATAGTTCTAAAATGTAAATGTGCCTAGAAGGTTGGTGAAAGAGGCGTTCAAAAGTTCAATAAAATTGAATATATATAATTATATTAAATTTTAAACAAATGAATTACATTGGACTAATATATTTATTATTTATCTACTTTGACTTTACATTAAATTTTATATAAAGTAATTATTTAAATAAAAAATATAGGTTTTTTTACATCAATGCACTGTTTTTCACTATTCACAAAAAATTGCAACTTCTTAAAAAGTCGCCAAAATTTCACTATAAGCTAATTTTTTTTTTCCGAATCCAAATATGATGTCTATTTTGAAAAAAAAAATTAAACTCTCAAAATTTGGTTAATACTGTTCATCGCTATTTTTTTAAATGGCTAGTTTGAAAGGTTGTGGTGTGCTATTACTCGGTGTTGTGTTCAACGCACACTATTAAATTATTTAAAAGGTAATGTACCATTGAATCTTGGGGAGAGACAATATGAACTTGATGGATTTAACAAATGAATCTATAAATAGATTTTAGTTGATGATACGTATATTATGCAACTAGAATGCTGGATGTTCTATAAGATCTTATTATTTTAAGTAATTAATAATAGTCTATTCATAGAATGAATTATGATTCATAGACATAAAATATAATGTTTTATTGTGAAATAAATTATTTTCATGGTAAAAATATCTAATAATTCATTTGTATATAATATTATATTTTAGTGTTTTTGTTTTTTTGATAATGTATTTGGTTTCCATAACACATATCGAAAATGACCACCAGATACATCACATGATAAATATACATCTAGGTAAATTATATCAATGAAATATATGGGTGAAGCTACATATATATTAGGTATAATGATCATGATAAATAAATATAATAGGTATCTTATACTATGTAAATACATGTAAATTGGTACATTGCTACAGTTGTTTTACTAGGAGAATACGAGGAAGGGGTGTATACCAATGTTAATTAGAATAAATCATATGTTGATTCAATATCCATAGAGATATATTTAAATGATATAAAAAATTCCATATGTGTAATTCATAGAATCTATCATCTATTCCGAGTTTTGTATTGGATCTGATATCACCTAAACTATATGTATAATCCCTAAAAACTGATCCAATCATGGAGAGAGTTACTGTAATGATGTAATGTGAATTCATAATTACTTAGAATTTATTATGAATTTTTTATTATTATTTATAGGTGATTTTGATCTATATTTAATAGACTAGAGAAATGATAGTTACCAACCAAATATAGAGGGTATGAAATATCAATATGGTTTTACATTTTTAATGAAGGGTGGAGTGTCATTTGGAAGATTTCCAAAAAGGGATCTATAGAGGACTCAACTACTATAGGGAAATATTCCACATTATAAAACCCTATAAAGAAAGATATTTGTATTAATATGTTCATTTATAACCTAAATGTGGTTAGTATCATTTAGGGAGAGATTAAGAATTGTTATGGAAACAAAAGAGTCATTAATCAATCCTTGGAACACTGATCTCACCAATGTACCAAACCCATCATTTGTAAATACCATATCATACTATATATCATTGAGAGTGGTGATGTTAGGATTTATTTGGTGGATGTGGGTGAACATGCACTAGCTACACTAAAAAGTCATACCATAGTGACAATATGAGGATTATGTAGAGTATATGGGTGTAAGAAGCATGAGATATTGGTTATTATGGATGCAAATTTCTCATGGATATATAATAAATTAAATCATTCTTTTCATTCATTTATATTTGTTACCAATTACATTACATACCATTTCGTTTTATAATATCCCTAAAATGTTTTAATTTTTCTTTACCCTAATTGATGATCATCATAGTGTATAATTCCTTATAACGATATGTTATAGTTATCTTGTATATAATATTGTTCGAGTTAAAAATTCTAGTCGAGGAGATATGAAGAATAAATTCAAGATGTAATAAGTATAAACTTTTTACACGGACTGATGCTCCAAAATTTATCAAATGGAATGAACTATAGTAAAAAATATAAATAGGTGTTATTATTATTATCATTCATCATTACATAAGGTTTTATGTATACCTAACATGATAATATCAATAATTTGATATGTTGGTTTGTCAGATCATTGGTACTATACTAATTATGGATTGGTTGGGTATATTGTCAAACATATATTCTATTTGAGGACAAAGAGGATGGGATTTTCCTTCCTCTATGAAGAGTAATGAAATTTGGATCATGATTGAATTATACTAATCGTGTTCATCTTCCTTCATAGTTGATTCACACATGATGTTTTTAACCCATTGGAAGAGAGAAATGTGACTTATTCATCAATTAAATGAACGAAATCAGAGGTTTTCATTCACATAGTTAGTATTTTTTAGAGAATTGTGATATTATGATATTTCCAATACTAGATTTAATTTATTAAATATGTTATTTTTAAATGATGTCATAGGAAAATGGATTATATTATTAAACAAATTTTATATATGATACATATTTTTGTGGGAAATGTTTTATAAAGATATTATATTGTTTGATTAAAATCAAACCAAACACCTAAGTAGATTGACAAGAACTAGTGATTTTATAGAGGTGATTATATTTTTATATATCAGATACATTTATTTTATATTCAGTATCTAGGATACAATGGATCATATGATGACATAAATTGGTCGTTTCATAAGGATTATGTTTTGAAAAATTTATATCATTGAAAATGAAGATAGTTCAATGATACTATATCAAAAAGTATTTTTGGAGTGATTCAAATAGAGTTAGTAATTTTTTCATAGATCCCTTTTATATTTTTGTGAACTTAATTTATTATTAGAAGTGAACTAAAAATATAAAAATATTACTTGAGGATACAGTGGTTTTTATGAATCCATAATCCTAAGCTAAACATCACATTAGTTCCAACATAACCAACTTTCATATTAGGTAACATGCGAGTACATTTCCCCCAACATAACAAGTGTTTTCATCTACCACCATATTCCTTCATTGTTTCATTATATTTATAATAAATTATGAATGGATTAAAAATGTCATTAATCTCTTTCTAATTCTTTCAATGAAATCTCTAATGGTAGGTAATTCATGGGATGACACCTGATACGTTTCATGTGGATAATGTGTTTCATTAATAGATAGTTCTTTGTATGGAAAATAAAAGGGATTGAGTTCATGGTTTTATAGTTTTGGTGGTCAATAAAATAAATATAATCATTATAAATATACCTTCCATCTCATAGTATCATTTTTCATGTATTGAATAGTAACTAACACATCACTTGAATAACATTAATCTTCATGATATGATCATAGGTCTAGAAGATATTTTAAAACCTGAGAGATAAGATGATTTTATTTTCAACTTCAGTGTTCATCATCATTATTATGGCATAAAAATTGAAGAATATTCAACCACAATATTGGTTCACTTTATTCATAAAATTTCATACATGTTGAATTTTTTAGGACTGATCATATGTATACTAGTTCTCATCCACTTCCATTGATAAATATATGATCCGCTCAAACCCATAAATCCATAATAAATAAATTATTAAAACATGAATAATGGATTATGAATGAAAATTTTAAAATGAAAAAAATATATCTTGTTGTGGAAAGTAATTTCCTAATAATATAAAATAACAGGTAATCATCAAATCATAGTTTAACATGCTTATTATTGTTTAACTAATGAAATATTTATAACGATTAATAATCCATAGAGTTTCAAGATTTAGTTTACCATGATTATGTATCTATTTGATGGAGAATCATGGGGTTAATGTCATATACATCATGAGATTATATAATATTTTTTTGAAATTCCCATTTGATAATTGAATACACTAAATAGATAATAAATAATCCTCTAGGTGGGATTATAAAAGTATATCTTATCAATGTATTCTTCGATCATCTAAATATAATGTAAAGGATATTCAATAAATATATTACATTATTCATGTCATAAAAGTGATTATAGTATAATTTATATCAAATATGAGTCTTATATCTATTTCTAGGTTACCATAGTAATTATTGACATGATATGTGAGTAGATAAATAACAATTAACCATATGAAAACATGTTTACCTATTGTATATCTTATAAATTTATATACTATGGGAGTCCATTATTATATATCCTCTAGAGTTTTATGGGAACAATTTGTTTAAATATTTTTCAAGCATCCAATGTAGGTTAAAGGAAATAAATTCATAATAGTTAATCATTCTATTATAATTTTTTGAAATTGAAATTCCCATGTTTCAACGGTATTAGTAAGATAAAACTATACTTATATGTGATCTAAAAAATTATCTTTTGTGATAATATGAGAAGGTAAGGATTCAGTGAAAAATTGGATCTGGATGCATCTGAGATTGAATATGAACAATTACTCCACAAGCATTACAAGGGGGAATTTTTCAAGAGACACATACAATATATGAATATTATGCCAAGTATGTTGTACATTATTCCCCAAAACATGTGGCATATTTTTTTTTATAAAAAAATCAATCCTATAAGGATGCATTAAATAGTAAAACTAAATTCTTAGATACATTAAATGAATTTAAGATCAAATCCATACCTAAAAATCATGTTCAACATTATTTAATTCAATCCAATTAATGTAAATTTGTTGTTGGGTATTCAATAGAAAATAAACATGGATCATATAAGTTAGCACCAATAGAGTATGACTGATTATTAGTGCTTCAAGGGATGTTTATATATAGTTTATGAAAAAACGATACACAAATCATCATAAAAATCTGTTAGTATTCTACTTGTTACAGTCACATTTTATCAGTATTGATTTTTGATTTGGGATAATTTTGTGCTAGGTGTATACAAGAGGTTATAATGAGTGCTATATGATTTCAAGAGATATATGTTCACAACAAATAGAGAAAAATGATTAGTCTTATAGAATAATGAAATGAATTTATCTAAGAATAACATTTGTATAAATACATTGTCTTTGAAATCAGATCCACAAAAATAAATGAATTTTTCAATTAGAACATGTCTTAGTAATATTGTTTACAAGGTATCATTATTTTTGTGACATATCATAAAGTCTCTCTAATATATGTTTTGATAGAGAAAGAGTGGATTCTTATAATAAATATACTACATATTCCTAAGAGTATATTGAAAATCAATATCATATGACATGATATATATTAATGATTTATATTTATAATAAGAAAATAATTAACAAAAAATATATAATAAAACTTCTTGAACTATATTGTTTGAATCCAAAAACAATCATATAATACTTGAGAAAGTAAACCTACATCAGTTTTTATTAAATAAATAATTGAGAATACTAATTATAAATTTGATGAAAAACTATTATTTTTCTATATTAATATAATATTAGGCCATATTAAGTACAATTTAATATGAATTGAAAAAATTATTACATCAATTTTATTCTATATCTAAATTTTCTAACTATATTGTGGCTTCTCATATTGGCTATTACGTTTTTTCTATAAATGCTTAAATCCATGCTATTATGTTTTGAATGGATGTCAAATAATTTTTAATGATAAATAGTTAGCACTCAGTGACATCATTTCATGA
Organism: Viscum album; assembly: GCA_963277665.1. NCBI lineage: Eukaryota > Viridiplantae > Streptophyta > Magnoliopsida > Santalales > Viscaceae > Viscum > Viscum album. Next base: position 679,861 of record CAUJRU010000070.1, read on the forward strand.
GGTATTTTTGAATGGATATGGAGTACAAATGTCAAGAATATCCACCAAAACATGGTTGGTCTAGTACATTCATATCATATCATAATCAAGTTTATATTTTCCATATTAATTGTTTAGTTAGTAGTTAACACTAGTGAATATAGGGGACTATGGGATATCATTATCATGAACCGACTAATTTATATATTAAAATACCATGATATTCATGGATTTTAATAATAATTAATATCTACAAAATGGAATGTGTCATTATATTTACCATTATTGTGATAATGTCCTTATCGTAACTATTGCATAAAAAAATTATAGTGGTTACTGTCAATATTTTGAAACTATATGTTTTATAATAGTATTCTAAAATATATGTTCTATTTATAAATGAAATGTATCTACCCATACATAGATAATATAAAGTATTAGGGTTTGGGGATCATAAATAACTGATAAATTTCTCAATGAGGTTTTCACTTTAATATATCTAAGATAAGATTTTATAAAAATTGAAACACCTATATAAATTCTATATATTTTATGTATTATTGGATATTACATTCTATTTAAGATTTTATTTTTCCGTATAATTGAAAATATTATAAATCTATATCAGGAATTTAAAATATAGACGTTATAACAAAAATCATGAGGATATATGCTTATAATGAAGTCAGATATGTTTGGTGTGACACAAGTGATATGAAATTAATAAATCAAAAGAGGAATTATCCAAGGAAATTCTATAATATATACATGCTCGTTACAATAAAATATAAATCCAACTTATATTTTAATGAAACAATGTTTTTATCCTATTTGATTAAATTTGAATTCTAATGTTCCCAAGGGTTTTTCTTTATTATGTTTTCTCAAACTTTAATTTCAATATGTACATCCTTGATTCGTGGTTAATGGAGGAAGTATCCCCCCAATGAAAGGGATATACACATTTCTTAATATTTGATGTGTAACGAAGTTGAGGTGTTTTTTTTATTGAATACCTATGTAGATAGGTTGATGATATAAACTACTAATATTGAAGACTGATGAGTTATTATTAATATAAAATAGAAAATATTGAGTTTGTTAAATGAGGACGGTAACATTTTCAAATTAACGAAATAGATGTTGGCTAATAAAATGTTGGAAAAACTATTTTAACAACTATAAATAAAATTCATGTTATAAATACATTAATGATTATAGAAAAAAATAGATGATTTATGGAGAATTAATCATTCTATATGTGATAATGGATTTCAATTGAATTAATGATGAAATAACATTCTATGAAGAATTTTTGAATTATATTGTAAAATTAATATTAAGGCCATGATATTGATTTAAAATTCATATATTTGAGTATTTAAATATTTAAATATACTATGGAATCAAGATAAAAGGGTTTGGAGTAATTATAATAATTTTCATAGTTATTTGACCCTATTTTGAGTGGATTTTATTATATCTCGGTATTTTAATGAGGAAAGGATGTTATTTCTAGGTTAAATGTGTTTAATTTATTTTTTACTTATACCTTATACATGGATCTATGTAGTTTGGGTTGTTTTTTGGAATGAAAGTGGAAACATGATGAAATCTGACTGCATTCCAGGTACACATCTTGTACATGGTCTATAGGTCGAGTACTTCTAGTACAGATTGTGTACACGGAATCCACAACATGTATCCGTTATCGATTAGAATTATAAAAAAGATATACATGTTGTATAGTTGAGGTACACACTCTGTACTTTCCTTGCGGGTTTTTTATAAAAGAGGAAGTATCTTATCTTTTTGATGGACAATCTGATTTCCTCTTTATTTTTTTTAAAAAAACCATACATTCTAGTTTTTTCTTTATTGAAGTCATCTGGACTCTGATTCGAGAATTGTATGTCATATTGGAACTGCATCGGTATGTACTGGATTCCCTTTTAGTCATTCATGATTCACCAGAACAATGATTGTGATATTCGGATTTAGGCTCATATGCCCTAATATACAATTCTTCTTCCATTAGTTAGATCTCATCTAAAGGAAGATAAATCAGAACATGAAATTCGACAAGTTTCTCACTCCCAAGATGAGGTTGGGGTCTATAATTTTTTTTTTGGATTTTAGGATGCTTTTCTAGTGTTAGGCCTATTCTCTTCCCCTCAAACATTCCATTGAGGTCTGGTTTTTTCGCATGTTGCTTGCCAAAGCTGTAGAAGGTCCTAGTGAGGATTCATGTAGGTTTAGGAGTGTTGGAACCCGTTTCTTATTCCAGGGCCACCCATGGGGTGTTCCTTAAAGTAAAATAACATGTTTATTCCAATTTAAACCACCCCAGGTGTGCGTGTTTGAGATTTCCTAGTTAGAGGAATCACTTATATTCCATGATATCTTGTTTAGGTGATATAATTCTTCATTTTTCTATGAATATCATGTTATTCCATGTCTCTTTTTATATTTTGTCATGTTAAGAGGATAATATGGGTGGGTATACCTCTATATATATGACTAATGGAATTTTAAAAGATTTATATGGGAGGGGAGGCCCATATTCTTGTTTTGATAAATGGTTTTCATGAGTGGGTATACTCATGGATTGTGCAGGTGGATGTGAGTGGGTATACTCCCATGGAATAGTTATTAATTTGAGTTTATGAATGATTGATTAAATGGTTCGATAGATTCCGTGTAATACTTTCAATTTCAATTATCCTAGGGACCATAGCAGTTCCAAACTAGGTTTCCACAAGGTATGCCCATTGGACTCGATGGGATGCCCTGTACATGCTCCTTGTAGAGTTCCCTATATGGTTAAGATATTATTACAAGGATTATTTAGTGTAATAACACCTTAGATTCAACCCAAGGGGTTTTTTCATCACTATATGACATAAAAAAAGGATGATACATTCGCTATACATCATGATTGTGGGATACTTATTTTCCTTATATAGAGTGGTTGTGTATTTCTGGGAACAGATCAATGTATGACATGGTCGTTTGACTTGCTTCTTACTTGTTATAGTTGCATTGTTAGGATATTACTCACTTTTGAAGGTAAACATGAGGGTTGTTCTGTTTTACATTAAAGTTGTCATATCCCATGGTTATATACCCCAAATTACTAGTTATTTATACGTGCTAGAACTTTTGTAAAATTTCTATTAGAATTGTATAGACCTAGGTGGTTTCCTATTGGGATTTTTATCTCACACACTATTTGGGCATCATTGAGGACCCAACTGATTATATGGTTTCAGGCGATAATCGGGCCAGATACCCTTGTATAGGCTATCGATTGAGGATTTGGGGATGGGGAGCATAGGACCAAGTGGATGCTTGTAATGCTGGGATAACTTTTTGGTATTTTGTTCTTTTCCGAATACTTGTATTGTACTATATTTCCATATACTATTCGGAGTATTTTCTAGACACATGTACCATCTTCATCATTTTTGTATGTGAGACACTTTTTTATTATTATTGTGTGTTCATGTCTGTTTCTCTTATTTTCATTTGTTTTTTGTTTATTTCTCTCTCTCAATTGTATTCATATTTGACTTCTGTTGTGGTACTCTTGTAATGAAGGCATAGTCACCCCAATAACTCACCCATGACCTCACTGCTAGTCAGTAGCCTCTCTAATATGGGGAGATACGCATGAGTCCAGGTGACCAACCAGGTTCAGGGAAACATTTTCGGTTTCATCGGGGCTATGTACATTACAAAGTGGTATCAACGGATTTTTTGGTTTTGAATTACTGTTTGGAAACATTAGATAGGGAATGGAAGAATATTGATCTGTTAATAAACTATGTCTAGAAGTATCTACCATGCATATAGTGATAAGACAATTTACCTTTAATTGAGTTATGATTTTATGGATTTTTGACTGTTATAGTCGATTTGATATCCTCATTGGGAGACACGGTTTATTTCGGATATTACTATTGATGCAATTTTGGGTTCTATTTCAGTTACAACATGATGATATGAGGGTGTTTCATTTCATGCATCATATTAGAAATGGTTAGAATCACATTCCTTGCATTATTCTATTCCATCAAGTATGAATTAGATATTTTATGATATTGTCATATTTGATGTGATAATTGTTCCTATTGTGGTGTTAGTTGGTTGCACTATATAAATGTGTGACAACACCTTTGAATCGATAGTGTGTATGGGCCCTTATGAATAGGGAAATGAAATACTAGTGAATTGTAAATGCTAAAATGAAGATGTTACATGTATGGTCTTATTGAGAACCATGTTTTGGGTTCTTGTGGTATTATGGTCCCTCATTTATTTGGAAATTGGAAAACCCATGGGATAGTTTCCTAAATATCTGTATGTGAACTGAAAATGGAATCATGAATGAAAGATAATGTCTTGACCTAGACACATCTTTGAGTGGGAAAGTGGAATAGTTTCTAGTTGTTTGTTGGCTATTTTTTATACAATCCTGGATTAAGGATTAGGTTGTTAGTTTACATGGTTTTAGGAGGGTTTTGACATATCCTATGCTTTGGAACATTTTTACTTGATGTTGTTCTTTCCTAAGGAATGTGTTTGGCATAATAGAGACATGCCTCCATGACGACATATAGTGGTAATCCATGATGAAATTGATGGAAATACTTTATAGAAGGTTGTCCAGGGGCTACCTCCTGATCCTCCTATAGTGCTGGCTATAGAACCTATCGCAGTTCAAGATATAGGTGCTGATGCAAAGTTTCTTGAGGGTCTCTTTCACTATATGTAGTCATTCCGGGGAGTACCAAACCCATCCTTTACTATTTATATGATGACGTGGGTGTTCTAGAGATAGAATCCTATAATTTATTCCAATGATGAAAGATCATAGGCTTTATAGTTCTGGCTAGAGGCCATGTAAGCCTTTTTTGAACATCTGGAGACACCTTCAGATTGGAGGATCAAGCTCACGATGTACATGCTATACAATGATTCAATGTGTTGTTGTGCTGATTTGAACTAGGATGATGGGCTGTGAAATGCAGGTTGGGATGAATACCAAACCTGCTTCTACAACAAATTTTACCCCACTGCTCTATCAGTAGAGATGGCTAGAGAGTTTATGTGTCTGGATCAGGGTGCAATGACATTTATAGAATACTCGGCACGCTTTACATGGCTTTATCATTTTTCTTTGATGAATCTTATAGATGAGTTGTGAAGGGTGAGGAGCTCTGAGGAAGGTCTCAGACACGCTATCAGATCTCAATTATCTATGTTTAGGTTGCCTTCTTTCAATGAGATTTTGAATCAATTGTCGATTATAGAGTGTATTCTTAGGGAAGATGGGAATACAGAACATGGTAGTGTTGTTTCATACCCCATTGGATCTCTGTCTTCACATACAAAGCACCCTTTTGAGGCTTCCTGTGACATGATTGCTGGTCAGGATGTGGGTGCAGGAAGGTTAGTGTTTTTCCATCAGTGCGGTAGGTCAGGCCACATGAAAAATCAGTGAAACCTTTAATCAATCGAGGGGCGAGCTTATGAAAGGATGTGGCTCATGCAGTGGTTTTCAGGACCTTCCCTCCAAATGTGAGTGTTAGGGGGTCCGCACAAACAACAAGTTTGGTAGGAGGTTATTCAGATTCGTGTTTCGCTAGAAGTCGGAGCTATGAAGGCAAGTCATGCAAGGGCATTAGTGGTCGTGGCTATGTTTTTCAAACACTGGGTTCTCAGAGACAACATGGTGGATCAGCTCAGGGTATCCCTGAAGGGTCATAGGGCCATGGTACAGGCTATAATTATGCAGTGAAAAAGGCCCAGTAGGAGAAAGATCCTAGAACGTCTATATTGATATGTATGATCTTTGTGTATTATACTATTACAACTTCTATTTTTGATACAAGCTCCTCTCTTAGTATTATCTCTACACGAGTTGTGAAAAAACTTGGTATTGTGGTACTTCTTTATGAGGTTGTTTTAATCTGAGGCACAATGTTGGGAGTTATAACGGGTGATTTATGCCAGTGTGTGGAATTTCTCTTGTGTTTGGTGTGTGATACTTCCTATGGAGTTTATATATCCTCATGATGAGTAGGTTCTATGTCATTCTCAGTTTTTACTAGCTGGTAGATTCTCAAGTTTATGTTGACTACTATCACTTGAGGGTGACATTCACATCACCAAAGGGTGCAATGCTTACTTATAAGGGTGGATTTGATGTCTAGGAAACAAGATCTAAACTCGGCCATCGTAGGATTGGTAGGATTAAACCCCATATTGTTAGTTTGATTCTAGATGGTCAGGGAGTGAGTCATGATGACTTTCATCTAGTGGTTGAGTTCTTTAACCATATCTTTCCTGAATAATTTTATGTTAAACCTCCAAAGAGAGAGGTGGAGTTCCCTATCGAGCTTCTACGAAGAGTTTCACTAGTATCCATTCATCCTTACATGAGTCCTATGATGGATTTTCATGGCCTTAAGAGGCAACTAGTTGAATTAATGGAGAAGGGGTTTAGGAGGCCTAGTACTTCTCCATGGGGTTCACTTGTCCTTTTTTGAAAAAAGTGGATAAAAGCCTTAGCCTATGCGTGAATTATCAAAAACTAAACTCGCTGACAATTAAAAGCTGATATCTCATACCATAGACTGAGGACCCGTTAGAGCTGCTTTGAGCGGCTCAAGTGTTCTCGAAGATCAACTTGAAATCAGTATATCACCAGGTACGTGTTCGGCATGTATACATTCCTCATACATACATTTGTAGGATTAATGGGTTATATGAGTATCTAGTTATGACGTTCGGTCTCACGAAGGCTCCACTTGTTTTCATGGATTTTATGAATCGATTGTTCGATCCTTTTTTGGATTCTATTGTGCTAGTTTTTGTGGATCATATCTTAGTGTATTAATACTATTGAGATGAACTTGCCAACCACTTTGAGATTGTTTTTAATACACTGATATTGGATTGGTAATATACATTTCTCGGAAAGTGCCACTTTTCATGGATCAGATTCACTTATGGGTCACATCATCTTAGAGATAAGAGTGTTAGTGGAGATAGAGTAGGTGAGATCTATAGTTTCTTGGAAAAAACCCAAGAATGTTTTTTACATACAGATGTTAATGGGGCTAGCTGGTTACTATAGTAATTTTATTAAAGACTTCTCATGCATAGAAACACCATTGACGGTATTGACTAAGAAGGTTTTGATGATTTTGTGGTCAAAATCTTGTGAGACAAACTTTTAGAAGTTGAAAGAGAGGTTAACATTGACACCAATCCAGATTTTACCAGAGCAAGGCAAGAGTTACAAAATTTACTACAATGCTTCAGGTATTATGTTGGGGTAAGTTGTGATGCAGCGACATCGAGTAGGGGAGTATGCGTCTTGGCAGTTGAGGCCTCACGAGAGGATTTACCCTCCACGTGATCATGAGATATCTTCAATTGTTCAAATGTTGCACTATTGGAGGCACTATTTACTAGGAGAGCGTTTTATGGTGTTAATGGACCACAAAATCATGAATTAAATATTTATGCAGCGTGATCCGAATTTCAGGCAGCAAATGTGGGTCGAGTACCTACATTCCTTTGAATTCAATATTTCATACACGAATGTTTAGTGTAATTTATTGTTCGATAAAATAAGCAGGGAGACTCAGATATAGTTTTTGGAACATTACATTAGTGAGTGGATTATTATGGTGTAGTTTTATAAGATGCATATGGAGGTGAAAGAAATACAGGGGCATTCATTTCATTAATCTTTATCAGTTACCTCTAACCTGTTAGACAGAGTGAGTATGAGGAAACTATCTGATTCAGAAGTCCCAGTCCTAGGGGAAGGTGGTGCAAGTGAGGACCCTTCTCCTGGTTGGATTGTATGTTATGATGAGTTCATGTGAATCCACGAAGGTGTCTGGGTTACAATGGATATATGCAAGGTGTTTATGTGGGTGTTTCATGCTTCATCCTTGAAAGTTCACCCCAGGGTCACCCAGATGTACCGTTACATGCGATGACCGTATTGGTTTCCCGGAATGAATAGAGAGGTGGATGGTTTTGTTAATAGATGTCCCACTGGTTAGTGGTTGAAGGTGGAACATTGGCAACCAGTGGGTATTTTACAGCAGTTACCTATCCTAGAGTGGATATCAGATGATGTCATGATGGTTTCCATTACTGGTTTCCCATGGTTACCTCTAGGTAAGGATGCAATGTGGGGGTTTGTCACACCCCTACCAACGCTTTATTTTAAATTGATTAATTTTCTTCTCATCTTTTATTTGATTTCTCTCCCTCTCATTCTCTCCCCCTCTCTAATGTGGGCCTCTCCACCCTCTCTGGTCCGACAAGCTGCCTGCCTCACCTCGGGCTACCCCGCATCACCCCCGCTACCTCACACAGCAGGACTGACATTGCCCTGCCCTCCTCCTCCTTCTCCGGTCGGCTGCACTGCCCGTCCCACCTCAGGCTCCCCCACGTATCCCCTGCTGCCTCGCACGGCTGGACCCGTGCTGCCCCTCCCTTCTGGACTATTTTCCAGTTCGATGGACCTCCGACCTCTCTTCCCATCGCCTCATTTTCCATCTACACCTTCATCGTAGGTGATTTTTCCATTCGTTGGGTTGTTTTATTGATTTGGGGATTTTCGGGTTTGGATTTTAGGATGAATTTGGTTTGATTTTTATGAAATGGGGTTGATACCTCGTTTTTAGGGTTTCATTGTATTACTTGTGGTGTGATTGATGTGCGACGGGAGTTTCGCGCCATGTTTGTGAAGTTTTCAACATGCCAGTAGGTGGTTCTATGTAAAATTATTGTTTGATGAATTAGTTTGCATGTTTAATTAATTCAATGTATTATTTAATCAGTTTTCGTGGTAAAAAAATTGGTTTTAATTGAGTTTTTATATGAATTGATTTATTGGTAACATGTTTATGCGATATGAGTGTGATTTTTTTGAAAACTCTTGGAAAGCTATTTATTAGTGTTTTATGAATTTTTCACTAGGTTTATTAGATCATGAAAAGGGTGCAGATAATTTTTTGGTATGGTGTTAATGTGCGTTTGATTATAGAAATAGAGTTTGGATGTGTTTTGGGGTAAATCCATGTGGTTTGTCTTGAGTCTTTTTTTATAAATTTTCAAAATGTTTAATTGAATGATATTTGTGGTGAAAATCGTGTTTTGATAAGATTACACAGTGGGTTTATTTCTAAAGTGGCATTTTAAATGAAACTAGATGTATAATTGGTTCAAAATTTATTGTGCAGTTTTTCAATGCTCATTTTAAAACCAATAAAATGATTCTTTAATCAGTGAAAGTGGGTAGATATATCTCTTGGTGTGGCATTGTGTGTGTTTGGTTATAAATGGGGTTTTTCAGTTGTCATTTGAGTTCAAAGTCCTGGGATATTGTTTGGAGTTTTTCAAAATATTTTTATGTGGTTTATTAAATCTTATAAATTGTGTGAAAATTTGTAAGAAAATTTTTTAGTGTGTGTTTGATTTTAATGAGGTGAGTTGGAATATTATTTTTTAGTGATGCTTTGTTATATGTCTTTGAAAAGTTTTATTAATTTCGTAAATGATTTATTAAGTTTGGAGTGTGATTAAAATTTGTCCATGTGTCATGTTTTCCATGAAAGGAGTATTTTTTATGTGTTGTTCTTAGATTATAGTATTTTATGGGAAGTGAAATTGTTTTATTTGCCTATTAAGCCTTTGATAGTTTTTGGACTCCCTTTCCTCGGTTTAGGGTGTTTTCTCATCGCGGTGTAGATTTTGGTCGTCAGTGACACTTACCTATAGGTATATTCATGGGTTAGCATGTATATATGTTTATCCTCCTTGCACATATTCCCCCATGGAACAGGCAATATATCGTGGGTTAAAGGGTATATATATGTGTGTGAAAATGTATATGTGTAAAGGTGAAGCGGTTTCAGGTATCCATCTTCAAGAGCAGCTGCTTTTAGTTATAAATCATCAAGAGTAGAGTGGATGGCTTTGTTCCACCTTGAGGTAGGTCTCCCACTTCACATTCCATTAAATTTAGAATTTATTAATTGCTTGATATTTTATTGATTTTAATAAATAATAAATAGTATTAAATGATAAATTTTTAAATGATCCCTAAATGTAAAAATAGCCATTTTTTTATACATGACACTTGGAATGTTTTCTTGATGAGTAGACACCCAGTAGTGAATGAATTTCTATTTGGCCTTTAAACATAATTTATAGAATTTTAAATGTTGTTTTCATTTATTAGTAAATGACTTATTTTTAAGTGAAAACAAGTAGTTTGGTTCACTTGAGAAATGAGGATTTTCCTTAAAATTGGGGAAGGCCTATTTGGCACTTTAATAAAATAAATTATTTTGGAAAACTCTATTTGTGGTGACTCAGATGTGATTTTTGATGTATGTTGACTGCATGATTTATGGGTGATGTTTGTACTGATTGATTGACTTTTTTGACTCACCCTATTTCCTTTATTACACACTTTGACCTTGGAACCTAGCATAGTAAGGGAATTTTTGTGAACGATGCTACACTAGTTTAGATTATGCACTTTCTAGTGGCCCCATAGCAGAGGAATACTATGTTATTGCTACAATGGGTTTAGGACCCTTTTTTAGGCCATGCAGGGCTACAACGTGTGGTAGTATGAGCGTTATGACTTCATCGAGTTATGGAATGCCATCTGGATGAGCCACATGTATAGTACGTTCTAGATTGTTCACGATCTCATAGGTTCAACACATTTCTATTCTCCTTTTGTTTCTTGTAGTAGTGATTATGATTCTTATATGTATACCTACATTTCTTAACCTGTGTGATTTCTTTTGTGAATTTATTGTCAATTGTTTTCCTTGGAAATTGGAAAACTGATGTTAATCAGGTTTCTAAAAATGGTTTTCAAATGAAAGTGTTTAATCCTCGTTGTACAAATTTGAAAATAATATAAACATAACTATCCCGTTCTAAAAATCCATTGACACTAATGAAATGAACCTATATTTTAAAATGGTTACGGGTAATGGTTTGTACTTTCATTTTCAGAAGAATACATAGAAAAAAATACTTTTATAAAGTGTAGTTAAAACTTGAAATTAATGAATTATTTATTTAATGGAATGTGCTTTGGGAATAGAATTAGTCATTCCTCCCTACTAAATTTTAATACTCTTTCCAATAGTGTTTTTTTGTTATTAGTTTCTATTGCAGGTTTGACACGAGCTTGTTCGCCGTGGGCGAGACTTGGTTGCGGTTTGGAGAGTTACACTTGTAGTAATGAAGAGTTTTTGGTTATGGTAAGGATAGTATGATGTTCTACCTTGTTTCACTACTTTATTTATTTTCATTGGGAGAAATAATTCCCACTTGACCTGTTGATTCCCTGGTGCTTGTTGCTAGCCCGGGATGATCCGGAATGCCTCTCGGGCCATGCCGTGGACTGGGCTGGGCATCGAGTCGGATGGTGACCCATTCGGGTTCATGGAAAAATGGTATCAGATGTTGTTTTTGTTCTTGTTATTTGTGCTATCCGGTAGATCAGAGATAGGACTGTCGGTATTCAAGAGGTAGGTGCGGGAAGAGAATCACGAACACTAACTCGTTCCGATCATCGGGTAAGCAGGTGTTTTCTGGGATTTAAGTCTTTGGCTTTGGTCTGTGTGGATGGGGGATGACAATAAGAGTAGAAAAGTGATGCGCGTGGTCTCACATGGAGTAGTTACCCATGTGATGCCCGAGAGTACGGTTCGACACTCCTAGTGGTTGGCACTTTCCTAGGGCATGGTTTCCTAAACCATATAGCCGGGTTTAGCATGACCACTAATTCTACATCCAAGTACTTTAGGGGATTCTTCAATATTTTTCTCTTGGTGTCAGTTTGACATGATTTTAGGGAGTGTTTTACTTTGACCATATTAATAGAATTTGGTAATTTATTTATTGAAATCAGGTTTCTAAAAGAACATTTTGTGTTATTTTAAATTGATGTGAGCTATTTTGAAAATTGAAAGAATTTTGAAAATTTTTCTTGAATTTTTGAAATGGGTTATTGGAAAAAGGTATTTTCAGAATATTGGAATTTTTTTGTTTTGAAAATAGAAGACACATGTGTTGTCTAGTGGTATTCCTAGGGTGCTTGCGTGTGCATATGTTTGTGATTAGTGGGCAGTTGGTGGATCGTGTGGATGGGTGCATGAGTGGCACGAAAAAGCATATATGTGAGGCATCCAAGAATATTAGTGGTGGGTTATGTTGGGAATATTACGATGATTTTTCAATGCTTGGTTATTCAAGCGGGTGTTTTTCTATGAAAGTGAGTTGATGTGCTAAGTTGGAATTTTTGGATGTGTATCCAAAGTGTGAAGTTTTGTATTGTGAGGTGCTTGGTTTTTTAGAGGGTTGGTTTTGTATTTATTGTTTTAAATATGCCCCCTAGAAAGGTCCAATGGGTTTTCAGTATGTCTCTCAATTCGTGGCTCATCCTAGACTCTCAGAAGAGTGGCGGAGTTGGGTTTTTCTCGATGGTGTCAGATGTTTGGAGACATTGCGGTCAGTTGAATATCATGGAGTTCTTTGGCTAATGTTGGGTGTGCCAATGGTTTTTTTGGAACTCCAAATATTTTATGGGTATGAGTTATCTCAGGTATGTCTGGATGATAAGGACTAAACAAGTAAATTGTGATCATTCTGTTTTCCTTCCGAATGGGGATGTCTTGAGCCATCATCAACACCAGCTTCAATCCCATGGATACACCTATTAATGTGAAGGAAAGGGAAAGTGGTGGAGCTCGTAAGTGCTTGGCCAGTCAACAGACAGTGAGGTAGAAATGTTCACAGATTGGCTGCTTGGGTCGCGAGGAGAAGACTGTAGGTTTCTTTTCCAGAGGAGGAAGTTCCAGTTGGAGGTGGTTATATTATGACTGTGAGACGATAGATGCTTCAGACATTAGAGCCCCATCCATTGGTCCTGGGATGAAGCTTACACACTGTCGAAAATTTGTTGGACATGGGATGAGCATGGTGTGACTTAAATCAGCAGTGTCGGGATGGGGACGACTTATATTTCCCTACTATATTATCATCTCTAAATGGTTCATTTTTTTGTGACTGGAATAAAGGCCTTGTCTCCTTGTGGTGTTCTTGACTTATAGAAGATCCTCTTGGGATTTAAATATGTTCGGTGAATCCCCCTTGCAACGAGTGCACTCTATGACCCGTATGGTGGTCTAATATTGATCAAAATTGTACTCGTTTGGGAGATTCTCAAGTCTTGTGGATTTGACGCGCGTCTATCTAGTTCATATCTTTGTTAGGGGTTTCTGCTATCAAAATCCTCCAATGTGTTAGAGTATTGGTCAGTGTGGGAATTATCTGTGTGGGACAACCCGTGTTGGCGGGTTCTTGATGAAGAGTTCAGTCTGTATCGCTCAAAGTAAACTGGGAATGCCCTTGCATGTGTCTTGGTGTACGGAAAATTATAAAATGGTGGGGAGACACACATCTGGTCTCGCCATCATCTCCTCTTTTATCGGTTTTGTTAAACTTAGGGAGCTTAGTGGCTCGAGCCAGTGTTAGAGGTTTTTGTCTGCGTTTGTGAATCATTTTGGTTTGGAGAACCAATATTTGATAAGGATCCTAATATGGTGGGGATACCACCATCAAATGATCTTGTGGAAAACTTTGTCTTCAAAGTGTTCATGGAAGGACAATCCCTTTATTATACTCCGCCCGACCCTGATCATTGTATTTGGTTCACTCGGGAAATGGGTCACCTTGCGAGTGTTCTGGGAGGTCTCGTGCGAGCACTTGTGTTACCTAAGTTAGGGGTCAGAGTGTTTCATGTTGATGTTGTGTTTGGAGTTGAACTACTTGTTGTTGGTCTTTTCTCTTGGTGATTATAGTATTGAGATCTATGTAATTTCATGTTATGGGTGTCTTAAATGATCGGTCTTCGAGCGATGTAGGTTTTGATTAAAATACCTTCCAGTCTTCACAGTATTTCTTGGAACCTTTGGTTATCCATGTATTTTTGGGATTTCTGGGGGACGAGAGTGTCATGGTGGGGAGAATTGCTGCACCCCATCCGATACTTTTTTTTAAATTGATTATTTTTTGGTTCATTTGCAGGAACGCGACCATGCGCGGCGACCATGTGCGCGACGCAGCTCGCGACCATGCACGAGACCGTGTGCGCGGTGTCAGTCCCCAATAAATAATTGTATTATGTTGGTGGAATTTATTATTTTCATTTTATTATTAATATTAAATTTATAATTTAAGAGGATATTAATTTATCCTTAATTTTTTTTATTTTCTTATCCTTTTTTTCTTTCCTATTTTTCTTCTCTATTTTTATTTTTTTTCTCTCCCTCTCAATCTCTCCCCCTCTCTCACGCGGGCCTCTCCACCCTCTCTGTTCGGCCGCACCGCCTACCTCACCTCAGGCTCCCCCGTGTCGCCCCCGTTGCCTCGCACGACCGGACCAACGCTGCCCTACCCTCCTCCTCCCTCTCTAGCCGGCCGCACCACCCTCCTCACCTCGGGCTCCCACGCATCGCCCTCGCTGCCTCGCTCGGCCAGACTCACGCCGCACTTTCCTTTCGTCCGATTTTCCAATGTGGCGTACCTCTGACCTCCCATCCCCTCGCCCAGTATTCCATCTGTACCTTCTCCACAGTTGCAAGTGCACTTTTTTGGGTTGTTATGACGATTTGGGGATTTTTGGGTTAGGGTTTTAGGTTCAATTTGATTTTTTTTGATGAAATGGGTTTGATACCTTGTTTTAGGGATTTTTTGCATTGCTGGTGGTGCGATTGATGTTCGACAGGTGTTTTGCGCCAATTTGGCAATGTTTTCTATGTGATGGTAGGTGGATCTGCGTAATGTTATTGTTTGGTGAATTATTTTGCATGTTTAATTAATTCAATGTATTACTTAATCTATATTCATGATGAAAATTTGGTTTTATTAGAGGTTTTATATGCATTGATTTATTTGAAATTTGTTTGTGCGATATGAGTGTGATTTTTGTGAAAACTCATGTCAAGCGGTTTATTAGTGTTTTTTTTTTGAATTGTGAACTTGGTTTATTAGATCATGAAAAGGGTACATATTATAATTTTCTATGGTGTTATTGTGCATTTGATTCTAGAAATGGAGTTTGGATGTCTTTTGGTTAAAGCCATGTGGTTCTTCTAGGGAAAATTTTTATAAATTGTCAAAATGTTAAATTGAATGATATATGTGGTTCAAATCATGTATTGATAACATTACACAATGGATTTGGTTCTAATGTGGCATTTTAAATGAAACCGGATGTATCATTGGTTCAAAATTTATTATGTCATTTGTCAACGCTCATTTTAAACCTACTCAAATGATTTCTTTAATTGATGCATGTGGTGTAGATCGAACTCTTGGTGTGGCATTTTGTATGTTTGATTATGAAAGGATTTTTGGGTGGTCTTTTGCATTCAAAGTCTGGGAAATATTGTTTGGAATTGGTTCAAAATATTTTTAAACGGTTCATTAAATCTTACAAAGTGTGTGAACCATGTGTATGAAAATGTTTTAGTGTGTGTTTAATTTTAAAGGGAGAGTTGGAGTATGGTTTTTAGTTAAGATTTATTATATATCTTTGAAAAGTTTTATTTATTACGTAAATGATATATTATGTTGGGAGTGTGATGCAAATTTGGCCTTGTGTCATCTTTTCCATGAAAGGTGATTTTTTTTCAGGTGTTGTGCTTAGTTTATATTATTTTATGGTAAGTTAAATTGTTTTTTTTTTGGGTTTGGAGCTTTTGATAGTTATTGAACTCCCTTGCCTCGTTTTAGGGTGTTATTCTCATCGACATGTGGCTTTTGGTCGTCAGTGAAAATGACCGATAGGTATATACATGGGTAAGTATATATATATGTATATCCTCCTTGTGCATATTCCCTCCTAGCATGGTGAATATTTAATTTCGTAAAAGGTTATATATATGTGTGTGAAACTGTATATGCGTATAGGTAAAGAGGTTTCAGGTTTCCATCTTCACAAGCAGCTAGTTTTAGTTAGAAAGCCTCAATATCTGAGTGGATGGTTGGGTTCCACCTTGAGATAGGTCCCCCAATGCACTTGCCTTTAAATTTATAATTTATTAATTTTGTTATATTTAATAATATTTTAATAAATATGAAATAGTATTAAATGATAAATTTTTAAATGATAACTCGATGTAAAAAGTGAAATTTCTTTTACACAAGACACTTGAAATGTTTTCTTGATGATCAGACCCCCAGTAGTGAATGAATGCCCATTTGGACTTTAAACATAATTCCCTGAACGTTAAATGTAGTTTTGATTTATTGGTAAATGAATTATTTTGAAGCGCAAAAAATTGTTTTAGTTCATTTGTGAAATGAGGATTTTCTTTAACATTGGTGAAGGCCCGTTTGGCACTTTAATAAAATAAATTAATATGGAAAACTCCATTTTGGGGTGACTCAGGTGTGGTATTTGATGTACGTTGACTGCATGATTTTTGTGTGATGTCTGTACTAATTGATTCACATTGTTGAATCACCCCCCATTATTTTATTACACACGTTGACATGGGAACCTGGCATAGTAAGTGAATTTTTGTGAGTGATGAAGCACTAGTATGGATTATACATAGGTTAATGGCCACATAATAGGGGAATATTGTGTTATTGATACCATGGGGATTGGGCCCCTCAGTTAGGCCATATAGGGCTACACCGGGTAGTAGAATGGGAATTATGATGTCATCGAGTTACAACATTCCTTCAGGATAAGTAACATGTATAGTAAATTCTATATTGTTCACGAGATCCTAGGTAAAACCATGTCTATTCGGAATTTGTTGCTAGCAGTAGTTATTATGAAGCTTATATGTATACCTACAATGCCCTTCCTATGGGATTTCATTTCTGCATTTCTAGTGTATTGTTCTCCTTAGAATGTGGTAAACTGATTTTAATCATGTTTTCTTAAAATGGTTTTCAAATGAATGTGTTTAATCCTCTTTCTATAAATTTGAAAAAAAATAAACATCAAATTCCCTTTCTAAAAATCCACTAACACTAATGAAATGAATCTAGAATTGAAAATGGTTAAGTGCCATGGTTTGTACTTTTCTTTTGAGAAGAATACATAGGAAAACTGATTTCTTAAATTGTTGTTCAAACATGAAATTAGTATATTCATTATTCAATGGAATGTGCATTGGAAATTGAATTAGTCGTTCCTCCCTACTGAGTTTTAATACTCATTCTTATAGTGTTATCTTGTTTTTAGATTTTTTTGTAGGTTTTACACGAGCTTGTTCACCGTGGGGGAGACATGGATGTGGTTTTGAGAGTGACTCTCGGGGCCATGATGAGTTTTTGGTTGTGGGTAGGTCAGTACATTGTTCTACCTTTTTTCTGCATTATTTATTTTCATTGGGCGAAATCATCCCCACTTTCCCTGTTGATGCCCTGGCGCTTATCGCCAGCCCTGGGGGATCGAGAACGCCTCTCGGTCCTTGCCACGGACCGGGTTGGGCACTGGGTTGGATGGTGACCATGCATGGTTCATGACATGGTTTTTTTGGTTGTCTTATGAAGTTTTCACATTTCATGATGATCAAGGAGACCTTCCGTTTAGGTTATCTTGGAAATTGGTACATCTGAGAGGTGGTACATCATCATGGGGTCTGGAATTCTATCATTTCAAATATATATGCCCACTTTACATCCCATTTTTGGAAGAGGTTTTAGAGGGTGCTAGGTACATTGGTGTTGCTGAGCCAAACATACCACCATCAGACTGATGGCTAGAAAGAGAATATGATATATGTGCTAAAGGACATGCTAGGAGAGAGAATCCTAGATTTTTGGGGCTTTTGTGAGAGTCTCATTCCTATGGTCGTGTTCGCCAACATTAACAGTTATCAGAAAATAAAATAGATGGAACTTTATGAGGCATTATATTATAGTCCATTAATTTCTCCACTGTGCTAGTCAGAGGAAGGTGAGGTAGCTTTACTCGGACTGCATCTCATGCAGGAAACATATGAGCAGGTCTTGTTGATTTAGAAGTGGATGGATACTGCAGAGTCTCATAAAAAATAATACACTGATCAATAAATACAACCTTTAAATTTAGATGTTGGGGATCATGTTTTCTTATTAGTTTCATTGTGGTTGGGAAACAGTATGACCGTGATAAAGGGTAAACATTCACCGAGATATGTCAGACCGTTTGAGGTTCTTGAGAAATTCAGTTCGATTGCCTATCAGTCGCAGTTACCTCATAGGTATTGACCCATGCACGACGTTTTCCAGGTATATCATCTGCACCGCTATCTGTCACAAATATCTCTCATTTTATAACCTGGGGATGTTGAGTATCATGATGATGTGTCCTTTGGGGAGAATTTGATTCATATCAAGGATAACAGCATGAAGGTTTTTCGAGGCTGACCAGTTCCTCTAGTATGGGTGACTTCGATGCATAAATGTTTATAGGATGTGACTTGGGAGAGGGGGAAGACATACATGCTCAGTGGATATAGTTTTTTTCAGATGAATCTTGACCACCCTTTATAGTGAAATTTGGGGACGAAATTCTATTATGGGGGTATATTGAAAGATATTTGGGTTTTCTTGAGGTATATATCCCCTTTTTGGGTTAATTGTGATTAATTTATTTTTGGATTATACCCTATGCTTGGTCGTGGGCTAGGTGGGTTGTTTTGGGGAATAAAAATGGAAATCAATCTCAAATACGGTTGTATGACAGGTATAAATTGTGTATGTAGTCTACATGTCAAGTACTTATGTACACGCTGTGTACTTGGATGCCACAATGTGTAACCCTTCTGATTCTTAAAAATAATGATTACAGTACACGTTGTGTACTTGAGGTACATGCCATGTACTTTTCAACGAGGTTTTTTATAAAAGAGGAAGTAGATTAACCTTTTAATGGAATGTATGATTTTTTGTCATTTTTGAACCCAAAAAAACCCTCTAATCTAGTTTTTCAAGTATTGAATCCGTCTGGACTCCAATTTGAGTTCCATCTATCATGTTGGAACCACATCAGTTTGTAATTGATTCCTTTTTAGTCATTCTTTATTATTCACAACAAAGAATGTTCTATTTTGATTTAGGATCATATGACATAATATTCCATTCTTCATCTGTTCGTCATATTTTTTCCAAACCAGGACGAATCATGACTTGATACTGGATGAGTTATCTACTACCAAGGAGATGTAGGTGTTCTATACATTCATTCAGATTTTTGGGTACTTTTAGGGCATTTGGAATTTTTTCCACCCATCATATATTATGATAAGGCCTCATTTTTTTGTGATTTTCTTGTTGTACTTGTTGTGAGACCTAGTAAGGATGTACATAGGTTATGTTTTGGTGCGTTGGAACTCGTTTCATGTTTTAGTATATCCCAATGGGTGAACCTTAAGGGAAATAACATGTTTACACATATTTAAACCACATAAGAAGTGTGTGTTTGTGCTCTCCTAGTTAGAGGAATCCTTTATATGCATTGATAGCTTGTTTAGGAGATATACTACCTTCGTTTTTATTGAATATAATGTCATGAATTGTCTATTTTGATAATATGGCTTGTTAAATGGAAATATGGGTTATTATACATATATTTAAATTATTTATTACATGTTATATAGTTCGTATTAGAGGGTAGGCCCAAATGATTGTTTTTATAAATGGTTTTCATGAGTGGGTATAGTCAAGGCTTTTGCATATGGATGTGAGTGGGTATACTCACATGGAATGAATATTTAATTTGAATTCTTGAATTCTTGATTAAAGAGTTTGATATATTCCTTGGCATTATATCCATGGATATGTAATTAGGTAGTGGATGCCTTGGGTTGACTATTCCCCTTGGGTCTTGATTTCATGGGATGCATCTGGACTTGCTTCACTATAGGATCTGCCTTACGTAGTATCATATATAACATGCTATTTCTAGGGTTTTAGGACCCCATCTAGGGCCGCAATGAGTTTCTTCCAGGGATTCCAATGGGAATCGAGGGGATGCCTTGAACATTCTCCATGGATCCGGACCTCTATGGTCTTGATATTATTACATGGATTCCTTGTTGTTATAACACCTTGGATCTGGTCCTTGGGTTCTTCCCATCACTATACAACATCGTTGTGGGATTATATATTCTCTATACGATGTAGATTTGGAATACTTTTTTCCTTATATATCGTGGATATAGATTTCTTGGTTCATGTGGATGTACGACATGACCATGGGAAATGCTTGTTACTTATTATATCTTAATTTATTTATATGTGTTACCAATTACATTACAAAACATTTCGTATTATAATATCCCTAGAAAGTTGTAATTTTTCTATTCCCTAATTGATGATCATCGTATATTATAATGCCTTATAACGATATGTTATAATTAGCTTGTATATAATATTGTTCGAATTTAAATTCTGGTCGAGGAGATATGAAGAATAAATTCATGAAGTAATAAGTATAAACTTTTTACATGGACTGATGTTCCAAAATATAGCAAATGGAATGACCTATAATAAAAAATATAAATATTTGTTATTATTATTATCATTAAAAATTACATAAGGTTTGATGTATACCTAACATGATAATATCAATAATTTGATTTCTTGGTTTGTCATATCATTGGTACTATAATAATTAGGAATTGGTTGGGTATATTGTCAAACATATATTATTTTTGAGGCCAAAAGGATGGTATTTTCCTTCAACTATTAAGTGTAATGAAATATGTATCATGATTGATTTTTACTAAGAAAATTCATGTTCCTTCATAGTTGATTCACAAATGATGTTTTTAACCAGTTGGAAGAGAGAAATGTGATTTATTCATCAATTATCTGGAAGAAATCAGAGGTTTTCATTCACTTAGTTAATATGTTTTAGATAATTGAGAAACTATCAGATGGCCTATACTAGATTTAATTTTTTAAATAAGTTATATTTTAAATGATATCATTGGAAAAGGGATTATATTATTAATAATATTTTATATATGATACATATTTTGGTGGGAAGTGTTTTATAATGATATGAGATTGTATAATGGAAATCACACCAAACCCCTTAGTAGATTGTCAAGAACTGATGATTTTCTAGAGGTGATTATATTTTTATATATCTGATATAGTGATTTTATATTCGGTATCTGGGATACAATGGAACATATGTCTACTTAGATAGTTCTTTTGGATATGGATTGTGTTTTGTACAATTTATATCTTTGAAAATGATTAGTGTTCAATGATACTATATCCAAAAGTATATTTGGAGTGATTAAAATATATTTAGTAATTTTATCATAGATCACTTTAATATTTTAGTGAACCTAATTGATTAATAGAAGTGAACTGGAAATATAAAAATATTACATGAAAATACAATGGTTTTTATAAAACCATAATCTTAAGATAAACATCACATTAGTTCCAACATATCCTACTTTTATATAGGGTATCTTGCGACTACATTTCCCCCAACATAACATGTGGTTTCATCTACAACCTTATTCTTTCATTGTTTCATTAGATTTATGATAAATTAAGAATGGATTAAACATTTCATTCATATCATTCTAATTATTTCAATGAATTATCTAATGGTAGGTAATTCATGGGATGACACCTAATACGTTTCATGTAGATAATGTTTTTCACTAATAGAGAGTTCTTGTTAAGGACAATAATAGGGATTGAGTTCTTAGATTGATAGTATTGGTGGTCATTAAAATATATATAATCATTATAAATATATCTTTCATCTCATAGTATCATTTTTCATGTATTTAATAGGAACTAACACATCACATGAATAACATGAATCTTCATGATATGATAACGAGCCCACAGGATATTTTTAAACCTGAGATAAAAGAAGATTTTATTTTCAACATCAGTGGTCATCATCATTATTAATTCATAAAAATAGAAGATGTTTCAACCATAATATTGGTTCACTTTATTCATCAATTGTCATACATGTTGAATTTTTTAGGACAAATCATATGTATACTAGTTCTCATCCACTTCTATTGTTAAATATATGATCCACTCAATCCCATAAAATTCATAATAAATATATTATTAAACATGAATCATGGATATTGAATGAAAAATAAAAAATGAAAAAAATATATCTAGTTGTGGAAAGTAATTTCCTAATAAAATAAAAAAACAAGTAATTATCAAATCATAGTTTTACAAACTTATTAAGGTTTTAATAAAGAAATATTTATAAAGATAATTAATCCATAGGGATTCAAGATTTAGTTTACCATGATTATGTAAATATTATAAGGATAATATAGAGGTTAAACTCATCTACATCATGAGATTATATAATATTTTTTTTAATTTCCAATTCAGAATTTAATACACTTAATAGATGGTAAAGAATCTTCTAGGTGGGATTATCAAAAAATATCATAGATATGTATTCTTCGATCATCTAAATACAATTTAATGGTTATTCAAAAAATATATTACATTATTCATGTCATAAAAGGGAATATAGAATATTTTATATCAAATATGGGTCTTATATCTATTTCTAGGATACCATAGTCATTATTGACATGATATGTGAGTAAATAAATAACAGTTAACCATATGAAAACATGTTTAACTACTGTATATCTTATAAGTTTATATTTTGTGGGAGTCCATTATTATATAGACTCAGGTGCTTGATGGGAACAATTTGATTAAATATTTGTCCAACATCAAATGTATGTTAAAGGAAATAAATTCATAATAGTTAATAATCCTATTGAATCTTTTGAAAATGAAATTCTCATGTTTCAACGGTATTAGTAAGATACAAATATACTTATATGTAAAATAAACAATTATCTTCTGAGATAATATGAGAAATCTAGGATTCAGTGAAAAATTGGATCTGGATGCATGTGTGATAGAATATGAACAATAACTCCACAAGCATTACAAGGAGTAATTTTTTAAGAGACACATACTATATAGGAATATTAAAGCCACGTTTGGTGTATATTATTCCCCAAAACATGTGGTATATTTTTATAAAAAATAATTAATCATATAAGGAAGAATTTAATATTAAAACTCAATTCGTAGAAACATTAAATCAATTTATGATCAAATCCATACCAAAAACTATTGTTTAAAATAGTTTAATTCAATCCAATAAATGTAAATTTGTTGTTGGGTATTCAAATGAAACTAAACATGGATCATATAAGTTGGGACCAATAGTGTATGACTAATTATTAGTTCTTCAATGGATGTTAATATATATTTTATGAACAAACTATACACAAATCATCAAAAGAAATTCTGTTAGTATTCTACTTGTTACAGTCACTTATTATCATTATTGATTTTTGATTTTTAATAAATGTGTGCTAGGTGTCTACAAGTGGTTATAATGAGTGCCATGTTTTTTTTCAAGAGATATATATTCACCACATATAGAGACAAATGATTAGTCTTATAGAATAACGAAATGAATTTCTCTAAGAATATCCTTTGTAGAAATAAATTTTCTTTTATATCAGATCCACAAAAATAAATGAATTTGTTCTATTAGATCATGTCTTAGTAAAAATGTTTACAATGTATCATTATTTCTATGAAATATCATAAAATCTCTCTAATATAAGTTTTGATAGAGATAGAGTGGATTCCTATAATAAATATTCTTCATATTCCTAAGAGTACATTGAAAATCAATACCATATTACATGATATATATTGATGATTTATAATTCTAATGTGAAAAGAATTAACAAAAAATATATAATAAAACATCTTGAACTATATAGTTTGAATCCAAAAAACAATCCTATAGTACATGGGAAAGTAAAACTACATGAGTTATTATTAATTAAATAATTGAGAATACTAATTATAAATGGGATTCAAAACTATTATTTATTTATAGAAATATAATATTAGGCCATATTAAATACAATGTATAATTAATTGGAAAATATTTTACATCAATTGTTTTCTATATCTTAATTTTCTAACTATATTGTGGCTTCTAATGTTGGTTATTATGTTTTTTCTTGAAATGGTTAAATTCATGTTATTATATTTAGATGGGATGTCAAATAATGACTAATGATAAATAGATAACACTCAGTGACATCATTTCCTGAGGTATGTTTGAATAGATATGGAGTAAAAATGACATGAATATCCACCAAAACATGTTTGGTCTAGTAGAGTCATATCATATCATAATCATGTTTATTTTTTTTAATATTAATTGTTTAGTAAGTCGTTAACACTAGTGTAAGTAGGGAACAATTGGATTTCACTCTCTAGAACCAACTAATTTTTTTATTAATATACCATGATATTCATGGAATTGAATATTAATTAATATCCAATAAAATGGAATGTGTGTTTATATTTACCATTAATGTGATAATTTCCTTATCATATCTATTTCGTAAAAATTTTATAGTGGTTCCTATAAATATTTAGAAACTATATGTTTCATAATAGTATTCTTAAATATATGTTCTATTTCTAAATGAAATATATCTACCCATTAATAGATAATATAGAATATTAGGTGTTGGGGATCATAAAGAACTAATAAATTTCTCAATGAGGTTTTCACATTAATATATCTGAAATAGGAGTTCATAAAAATTGAAATAGCTATATAAATTCTATATATTTTATGTATAATTGGATATTACTTTCTATTTAACATTGTATTTTTTAGTATAATTGAAACTATTATTAATCTAAATCAGGAATTTCAAATATGGACGTTATAAAAAACCATGAGGATATATTCTTATAATGAAGTCAGATATGTTTGGTGTGACACAAGTGATATGAAATTAATAAATAAAATGAGGAATTATCCATGGAAATTATATAATATTTACATGCTCATTCCAATAAATATAAATCATACATATATTTCAATGAAACAATGTTTTCATCATATTATATTATATTTGAAGACTAATGTTCCCAAGTGTTTTTGTTTGTTATGTTTTCTCAAATTATAATTTCAATATGTACCTCCTTGAGTCGTGGTTAATAGAGGAAGTATCCCCCCAATGAAAGAGACAAACACATTTCCTGATATTTTATGTGTAATGATGTTGAGGTGTTTTTGTTCTTCAATACCTATCTGGATAGGTTGACGATATAACCTACTAATTTTAAAGACAGATGAGTTATTCTCAATGTAAAATAGAAAATCTTGTGTTTGTTAAATGAGGACTGTAACATTTTCGAATATAATATATAGATTCTTGCTAATAAAATGTTTGTAAAACTATTTTATCAACTATTAATAAAATTGATGTTATAGGTACATTAATGATTAGAGAAAAAATACATGATTCATGGAGAAACAATCCTTCTATATGTGAGGATGGATTTCACTAGAATTAATTATGAAATAACATTCTCTTATGAATTTATGAATTATATTAGAAAAATAATATTAAGGTCGTGATATTTAATTAAAATACATAGATTTGAGTATTTAAATATTGAAATATACTATGGAATCAAGATAAAAGGGTTTGGAGTAATTATAATACTTTTCGTATTTATTTTGACCTATTTTGAGCGGATTTTGTAATATCTCAGGATTTTCATGAGGTAAGGATCTTATTTTGGGGTTAAATGTGTTTAATTTATTTTTTTTTCTTATATCCTATACATGGATTTGTGTAGTTTCAGTTGTTTTTTGGAATGAATATGGAAAACATTCTGAAATAAAGCTACATTCCAGGTACACATCTTGTACTTGGTCTATAGGTCGGGTGCTTCTAGTATAGATTGTGTACATGGAATCCACGTCGTGTATCCTTTATTGTTTATAAATATAAACAAGATAGTACAGGTTGTATAGTTGAGGTACACACTCTGTACTTTTCTAGAGGGTTTTTTTAAAAGAGGTTGTAGCTTAACTTTTTGATGGACATTATGATTTCCTCTTGATTTTAAATTAAAAAAACATACATTCTAATTTTTTCCTTATTGAAGTCATCTGGACTCCGATTAGTGAATTTTATGTCATGTTGGAAGAACATTGGTATGCAATAGATTCCGTTTTAGTCATTCGTGATTCACCGTAACAAAGATTGTTCTATTTGGATTTAGGCTCATATGACCTAATATCCAATTATTCTTATGTTCTTCAGATTTAATCTAAAGGCGGAAGAATCAGAATATGATATTGGACAAGTTTTCTACTCCAAAGATGAGGTAGGTATTGTATAATTTTTTTTTATTTTAGGGTGCTTTTAAAGTGTTAGGCTTTTTCACTGCCCCTCAGACATTCCATTTAGGTCTTGTTTTTTAGCAGGTTGCTTACGACAGCTATAGAAGGTCCTAGTGAGGATACCTGTAGGTTTAGGAGTGTTTGAACCTGTTTCTTATTTTAGGGTCACCCAAGGGGTGATCATTAAAGTAAAATGACGTGTTTATTCCAATTTAAACCACCCAAGGTGTGTGTGTTCGAGCATTCCTATTTGGATGAATCCCTTATATGCCTTGATAGCTTGTTTAGGTGACATACTTCCTCCTTTCTCTATGAATATCATGTTATTACATGACTCTTTTTATATTTTGTCATGTTAAAAGGATAATATGGGTGGGTATACATATACTTTTATGACTAATGGCATGTTAAATGGATTATATGGGAGGGAAGGCCCATATGATTTTTTTGATAAAAGGTTTTCATGAGTGGGTATACTCATGGATTGTGCGGGTGGATGTGAGTGGGTGAACTCAAATGGAACGAATGATTAATTTGAGTTTATGAATGATTGATTGAATTGTTCGATAGATTCCATGTAATAGTTTCTATTTCCATTATCATACGATCAAAACCAGTTCCAAACTAGGTTTCCACAAGGTATTCCCATAGGACTCGATGGGATACCCTGGACATGCTCCTTGTGGAGTTCCCTATGTGGTCTAGATATTATTACAAGGATCCCTTAGTCTACTAACACCATGGATTCAACACAAGGTGTTTTTTCATCACTATATGACCTAGACATGGGATGATACATTCACTATACATCATGATGGTGGGATACTTATTTTCATTATATAGAGTGGTTGTGTATTTCAGTGAACAGATCGATGTACGGCATGGTCATTTGACTTGTTTCTTACTTGTTATAGTAGTCTTGTTTGGATATGACTCAATTTTCAAGGTAACCCTGAGGGTTGTTCTGTTTTCCATTTAAGTTGTCATATTCCATGGTTATATACCCCAAATTAGCAGATATTTAGAGGTTATATAACTTTTTTTGAATTGTTGTTAAAATTGTATAGACCTAGGTGGTTGCCTACTGGGATTTTTATCTCACACACTATTTGGGCCTCATTGAGGACCCAAACTAATTATATGGTTTCATGAGATATTCGGGCCAGCTACCCTAATATAGATTATCGATTAAGGATTTGGAGATGGAGATCATAGGACCAAGTGGAGGCCTATGATTCTTGGATAACTTTTTGGTATTTTTTTAGAATACTTCTATTGTACAATATTTCCATGTACTATTCAGTGTATTTTCTAGTCACATGTACCCTATAAATCATTTTTTTATGTGAGACACTTTATGTTTTTATTGTGTATTCTTGTTTTTTTTATTATTTTCATTTGTTTTCTGTTTATTTATCTTCCTCAATTGTATTCATATTTGACTTCTGTTGTGAGACTCTTGTAATGATGGCATAGTCTCCCTAATAACTCACCCACGACCTCGCTGATAGTCGGTAGCCTCTATAATTTTGGGATATATGCTTGAAGCCATGTGACCAACCGGGTATGGGGTAACATTTTCGGTTGCATCTGGGTTATGGAAATTACAAAGTGGTATCAAAGGATTTTCTGATTTCGACTTACTATTTGGAAACATTAGACAGGGAATGGAAGAATTGTGATTTGGTAATAAATGGTGCCTAGGAGTAGCTACCATGCGTATAAGGATAAGCCAAATTACCTTTATTTGAGTTCTGATTTTTTGTATTTTTGACTATTATAGTTGATTTGATTTCCTCAATGGGTGACATGGTTTATTTTTGTTATTACCGTTGATGCAATTTTAGGATCTATTTTAGTTACAACCTGATGATATGAGGGTGTTCCATGTCATGCATCATATAAGCATAGGATAGAATCACATTCCATTCATTATTCTATTCCATCTAGGATGAATTAGATATTGTATGATGTTTTCATATTTTATGTGATAGTTGTGCATGCTGTGGTGTTAGTTTTTTGCACTATATAAAGGTGTGACATCATCTTTGAATCGATACTGTGTATGGGCCCTTATGAATAGGTAAATGAAATACTAGTGAATTGTAAATGCGAAAATGAAAGTGTTACATGTATGGTTTTAATGAGAACCATGTTTTGGGTTCTTTTGGTATTATGGTCCCTCATTTATTTGGAAATTGGAAAAGCCATGAGAGAATATCATAAATATCTAAATTTGAATTGTAAATGGAATCACAAATGGAAGATAATGTCTTGACCTAGACCCAACTTTTGAGTGGGAAAGAGAAATAGTTTCTAGTGTTTTATTGGATATTTTTTATAAAATCCTGGATTTAGGAGTAGGTTGTTAGTTGACATTGTTTTTAGGAGGGTTGTCACTTATCCTATGGTTTGGAGCTTTGTTACTTGATGTTGTTCTTTCCTAAGGAGTGTTTAAGGAATAATACAGACATGTCTCCAAGATGACCTCTAGTGGTACACCACGATGGAATCGATGGACATACTTTAGAGATGGTTGGCCATGGCCTACCGCCTGATCCTTTTATAGTGTCGTCTATGGAACCTAAGTCTGTTCAAGACATAAGTGTTGATGCACAGTTCCGTGAGGGTTTCTTTCACTATATGCATACATTCAGGGGAGTACCGAAGCCATCCTTGACTATTTCTAAGTTGACATGGGTGTTCCAGCAATAGCATCCTCTTATGGTTTCAAAGGATGAAAGACCATAGGGTGTAGTGTTGTGGAAAGAGGCTATGTTAGCCATTTTTGATCATCTAAAGACACATTTGGAGTGTAGGATCAAGCTCAGGATGTACATGCTACGTAGTGATACCAAGCGTTGATGTGATGATTTGAACTAGGATGGTGGGATGAAAAATACGGGTTGGGATAAATACCAAACATGCTTCTACAACAAATTTTACCCCGCTACTCTATGAGTATTGAGGGATAGTGAGTTTATGTGTCTAGATCTGGGTGCAATGACAGTTATGGAATACTCATCACGCTTTACAGAGCTTCATCATTTTTTGTTGATTCATCTTATCGATGAGCTGTCAAGGGTGAGAAGCTATGAGGATGGTCTCAGACATGCTATCAGATCTCTATTAAATGTGTTCACGTTGCCTTTAATCACTGATATTTTGAATCAAATGTTGATTAAAAAGTTGATTATTTGGGATGATGGGTGTACAAAACAAGGTAGTTTTGTTTCTTACTCCATTGGATCTATGTCTTCATGTAGGAAGGACCCTTTTGAGGCGTCCTGTAACATGAGTGCTGGTCAGGCTATGGGTGTAGGCAGGTTAGTGTTTTTTCATCAGTTAAGTAGGTCAGGCCACATGAAAAATCAGTGAAACTGTGAATTAGTCAAGGGTCGAGCTTGCAGAAGGATGTGGCTCATGCAGTCGGATTGTAGGACCATCCCTTTAAATGTTTGTGTTAGGGGGTCAACACCAACATCGGGTTGGGTAGGAGGTTATTCGGCTTCATGTTAGGCTAGAAGTGGGAGTTGTACATGCATTTCAGGCTAGGGAAGTGGTGGTTATGACTATGGTTGCCAGACACTGGGTTCTCAGAGACAGGAGGGTGGATCAGCTCAGGGTATCTTGGTAGGGTCACAGGGCCATGGTATAGGCTAGAATTATGCAGTGAAACAGACCCTGCAAGAGCATGATCCTAGACCGTCTATAATGAGATGTACGATCATAGTGGATTATACTATTTCAACTTCTCTTTTTGATTCAAGTGCCTCTCATAGTTTTATCTCTGTATGAGTGGTGAAAAAACATGGTCTTGTTGTTTTTTTTATTTTGTTTTGACGTGAGCCACAATGTCGGGATTTATAACGGGGGATGAATTACAGTGTGTGGAATTTCCCCTGAGGTTGGTGTGTGATACTTCCTCTGGAGTTTATATGTCCTCATGATGAGTAGGTTCTATGTCACTCTCAGATTTTACTGGCTTGTAGATTATTGAGTGTATGTTTACTACTATCACCTAAGGCTTACTTTCACTTCACCAGAGGGTGCAATGCTTACTCCTAAGGGTCAATTGGATGTCCAAGAAACCAGATCTAAACTCGGGCATCGTGGGATTGGATGGTTTAAAGCCCATATTCTTAGTTTGTTTCTTGATGATCAGTGAGTGATTCATGATGAATTTCATCTAGTGGATGAGATCTTTAATGATTTTTTTCCCAAATAATTTTATGTTTTACCTCCTAAGAGAGAGGTTGAGTTATCTATCGAGCTACTGCCAAGAGTTTCACTAGTATCCATTAATCCGTACATGACGCCTATGATGGAGTTTCATGACCTTAAGTGGAAACGAGTGGATTCTGAGGAGAAGGGGTTTATAAGGCCTAGTACATCTCCATGGGTTTCACATGTCATTTTTTTGAAAAAAGTGGATAGAAATTTTAGCCTATGCGTGAATTATCAGAAACTAAAATAGCTGGCAATTAAAAACGGATATCCCATACCATAGTCTGAGGACTAGTTAGAGCAGCTTTGAGTGGCTCGAGTGTTCTCGAAGATCAACATGAGTTAAGTATATCACCAGGTGCTTGTTCGGCATGTAGACATTCATCATACATACATTTGTTAGATTTGTGGGTTATACGAGTTTCTAGTTATGTCATTCCGTCTCATGATGGTGCCACATGTTTTCATGGCTTTCATGAATCGATTGTTACATCCTTTTTTATTCTTTTGTGGTGGTTTTTGTGGATGATATCTTAGTTTATTCATACATTTTATATGACCATGCCAACCACCCTGAGATTGTTTTGAATACACTGATATTGCATTGGTTATATGCTATGCTCGCAAGGTTCCACTTTTTATGGATCAGATTAACTTATGGGTCATATCATCTTAGAGATTATATTGTTAGTGGACATAGAGAAGGTGAGAGCTATAGTTTCTTGGGAAAAACTCAAGATCTTTTTTGATATATAGATTTTCATGGGGCTATCTAGTTACTATAGTCATTTTATTAAAGACTTATCATGCTATGAAACATCATTGATGGTATTTACTAAGATAGTTATGATGTTTTTGTGGCCAAAATATTCCGAGATAACCTTTTAGAAGTTGAATGGTAGGTTGACATCGACACCAGTCCGGATTATACCAGATCTATGGATGAGTTACACAATTTACTATGACACTTTAGGTATTAGGGTGGGGGAAGATGTGATGCAGCGATATCAAGTTGGGGAGTATGGGAGTATGGTTCTCAGCAGTTGAGGCCTCACGAGTGAAATTACCCTCCACATGATCATGAGATAGATACGGTTGTTCATATGTTGCGCTATTGGAGGCACTATTTAATTAGAGAGCATTTTGTAGTGTACAAGAACCACAAAATCATCAAATAAATTTTTACGCAGCGTGATCTGAATTTTAGGTAGTGAAGGTGGTTCGAGTACATACAATCCTTTTACATCAATCGTTCCTACTTGAATGGTAAGTGTAATTTATTTTCCGATGAACTAAGAAGTGGGACTCAGATATAGTTTTTGGAACATTACATTAGTGAGTGGAATCATATGGTGTAGTTTTATAATCTTAATATGGATGTGAAATAAATAAAAGGGCATACATTTCATTATTCTTTAGATGTTACCTCTAACCTAGTGGACTGAGTTGGTGTGAGATAACTATCTGATTCAGAAGTCCTAGTCCGTGGGGAAGGTGGTGCAGGTGAGGACCCTTCTCCTAGTTGGATGGAATGTGACGATGAGTTCATGTGTATCCACAGATGTGTCTCGGTTACAATTGATATATGAAATATGTTGATGTGGGAGTTTCATGCTTCATCCTTGAAAGTTCACCCCCAGGTCACCCAGATGTACTGATACATGCGATGACCTTATTAGTTTCCCAGAATGGAGAGAGAGGTGGATGGTTTTGTTAATAGATGTTCCACCTGTCAGTGGGTGAAGGTGGAACAATAGTGACAAGTTGTTATTTTATAGAAGTTACCTATCCTAGAGTGGAAATGGGATGATTTCATGATGGATTCCATTACTGGTTTCCCATGGCCACCTCGAGGTAAGGATGCAATGTGGGGGTTTGTCACAACCCGACCAACACTTTATTTTAAATTGATTATTTTTGGGATCTTTTGCGGTCACAAAACCATGCGCAACGACCATGCGTGCGACCTTGCGCGCGACTGTACACACAACTGTGTGCACGGTTTCCATCCTCAATAAATAATTTTATTATGTTTTTTGATTTTATTATTTTCATTTTATTATTAAGAATAAATTTATAATTTAATAAGATATTAATTTATCCTTAATTTTATTTTTGTTTTTGTTTTTATTTCCATATATTTTTTCCTCTTTTTCTACATGCCTTTTAGTTTTTTCTATCCCTCTCATTCTTTCTCCCTCTCTTTTGCAGGCCTCTCCTCCCTCTCCGGTCAGTCAAGCCGCCTACCTTGCCTCGGGCTCCACCTCGTCACCCCTGCTTCCTCAAACAACCGGACTGGCACCACCCTGCCCTCATCCACCCTCTCCGACCGGCCGCGCCTCCCGTCTCACCTCGGGCTCCCCCGCGTAGCCCCCACTAACTCACACGGCCGGACCCGCGCCACCCCTCCCTTCCTACTGATTTTCTGGCATGACGCACCTCCGACCTCCCTTCCCCTCACCTGTTTTGACATTTGCACCTTTTCTGTAGGTGCATTTTCCATTCGTTGGGTTGTTTTATTGATTTGGGGAATTTCAGGTTAGGGTTTTAGGTTGAATTTGGTTTGATTTTGATGTAATGGGTTTGATACCACATTTTTAGGGTATCTTTGTATTACTTGTGGTGTGAATGATGTGCGAAGGGAGTTTCGTGACATGTTTGTGATGTTTGCTACAAGCCAGTAGGTGGATCTGTGTAAAATTTTTGTTTGATGAATTAGTTTGCATGTTTAATTTATTCAATGTATTATTAAATCAGTTTTAGTGGTGAAAAATTGGTTTTAATGGAGGTTTTATATTAATTGATTTATTGGTAACGTGTTTATGAGATATGAGGGTGATTTTTTTGAAAACACATGTCAATCTATTTATTAGTGTTTGATGAATTTTTCACTTGGTTTATTAGATCATGAAAAGGGTGAAGATTATATTTTGTTATGGTGTTGGTGTGGGTTTGATTCTACTAATGGAGTTTGGATGTGTTTGGGTGTAAATCCATGTGGTTATTCTTGGGACTATTTTTATAGATGGTAAAAATGTTTAATTGAATGATATTAGTGGTTCAAATCATGTTTTGGTAAGATTACACAGTGGGTTTGTTTCTTATGTGGCGTTTTAAATTAAACTTGAGGTATCTTTGGTTCAATATTTATTGCTTTTTTTGTCAATTCTAAATTTAAAACTACTAAAATGATTCTTTAATTCGTGAAAGTGTGGTAGATTGAACTCTTGGAGTGGCATCATGTGTGTTTGGTTATGAAAGGGTCTTTTGGTGGTATTTTTCATTAAAAGTCTTGGGATATTGTCTGGAGTTTCTTAAACATATTTTTAAGTTGTTTATTAAATTTTATAAAGTGTTTGACAATGTGTAGGAAAATTTTTTAGTGTTTGTTTAATTTTAAAGAGGTGATTTGGAATATGTTTCTTTATTTAATCTTTGTTATAAATCTTTTAAATGTTTTATTAATTACGTAAATGATTTATTAAGTTGGGAGTGTGATGAAAATTTGGACTTGTGTCATGTTTTCCATGAAAGGTGTATTTTTTCATGTGTTGTGGTTAGATTATATTATTTTATGGGAAGAGAAATTGTTTTAGTTGTTTTTGGAGCCTCTGAGAGTTATTGGACTCTCTTTCCTCATTGTAGGGTGTTTTTCTCTTCATGGTGTGGCTTTTGGTCGTCAGTGACAACTACCTATAGGTATATACATGGGTCAACATGTATATATTTATATCCTCCATGTGCATATTACCTCATGGCATAGGGAATATGTACTTAGGTTAAAGGGTATATATTTGTGTGAAAATGTATATGTGTATAGGTGAAGCTATTTTGGGTATCCATCTTCAAGAGCTGCTACTTTTAGTTAGAAATCGTTAGGAGTAGAGTGGATGACATTGTTCCACTCGGAGGTAGGTCTCCCATTGCACTTGCCTTTAAATTTATACTTTATTTATTGATTGATATGTTATAAATTTTAATAAATAATAAATAGTATTAAATGATAAAATTTTAAATTATCACTCAATGTAAAAAGTGCTGTTTATTTTATACATGACACTTGGAATGTTTTCTTGATGAGGGAACACCCAGTAGTGAATGAATTCCATTTTTTCATTCAAAAATAATTCACATAATTTTAAATGTAGTTTTGATTTATATTTAAATGATTTATATTGAATCGCAATAAAGTATTTTGGTTCACTTGTGAAATGAGGATTTTCCTTAAAATTGGTGAAGGCCCATTTGGCACTTTAATAAAATAAATTATTTTGGAAAACTCTATTTGGGGTGACTCAGATGTGATATTTGATGTACGTTGACTGCATTATTTGGGTGTGATGTTTGTACTGATTTATTTACTTTGTTGACTCACCCCCCTTTCCTTTATTAAACACGTTGACTTGGGAACCTGGCACAGTATGTGAATTTTTTTGAACGATGTTTCACTAGTTTAGATTATGCACGGGCTAGTGGCCCCATAGAAGGGGAGTATTGTGTTGCTGCTACTATGGAGATTTGGCCCCTCAGTTAGGCCATGAAGGGATATACTGGGTAGTAGTATAGGCGTTATGACGCCATCGAGTTAGGGCATGCCTTCAGGTTGAGCCACGTGTAGAGTACTTTCAAGATTTTTCATGAGATCCTATGTTTGACCCATGTATATTTGGCTTTTTTTGCATGTAGTAGTTATTATGATTCTTATATGTATACCTACATTTCTCTTCCTGTGTGATTTCTATTTTGAATTTCTTCTGTTTTGATCTCCATGGAAAGTGGTAAACTGATTTTAATCAGGTTTCTAAAAATGGATTTCGTATGATAGTGTTTAATCCTCTTTGTACAAATTTGAAAAAAATATAAACATCAATATCCCTTTCTAAAAATCCATTGACACTAATGAAATGAACGTTGATTTGAAAATGGTTAAGGGTAATGGTTTGTACATTGATTTTGAGAAAAATACATAGAAAAACATACTTTTATAAATTGTAGTTCAAACTTGAAATTAGTGAATTCTTTATTTAAAAGAATTTGTGTTGGAAATAGAATTAGTTGGGCCTCCCTAATATGTTTTAATACTCATTCCTATAGTGTTTTCTTGTTTTTAGTTCTTCTACAGGTTTGAAATGAGCTTGTTCACCGTGGGTGAGACATGGTTGTGGTTTGGAGAGTGAATCTCATGATCATGAGAAGTTTTTGGTAGTGGTAAGGTTAGTACGTTGTTATACCTTTTTTCGCTGCTTTGTTTAATTTCATTGGGAGAAATCATTACTACTTGCCCAATTGATTCCCTGGTGCTTGTCGCCGGCCCAGGAAGATCTGGAACGCCTCTTGGGCCTTGCTGCGGACCGGGTTGAGAATCGGGTCAGATGGTGACCCATATTGGATCATGGAAAAATGGTATCAGATGTGGTGTTTGTTCTTGTTATATTGGGTGTTAGATAGATTGGTGATTGTACTATTGGTACTCGAGTGGTAGGTGCGAGAAGAGCATCACGAACTCTTACTCGTTCTGATAGTCGGGTAACCAAGGGTAGTCAAGGATTTATGTCATTGGCATGGCTCTGTGTGGATGGTGGATGACAATAGGAGTAAACCGGTGCTGCATGTGGTCTCACATGGAGTAGTGACCCATGTGATGACCGAGAGTACGGTTCGACACTCCTAGTGGTCGGCACTTGCCTAGTTCATGGTCTGCTAAACCATGTAGTCAGGTTAGTCATGACCACTAATTCTCCGTACAAGTGCTTTAGGGGTTACTTCTATCTTTTTCTCTTGGTGTCAGTTTGACATGGTGTTTAGGGTGTGTTTTACTTTGACCATATTTATGGAATTTGGTAATTGATTTTTTGAAATCTGTTTTCTAAAAGAATGTTTTTGGTTGTTTGAAATTGATGTGAGCTATTTTGGAAATGGAAATAATTTTGAAAATTTTCCTTGAATTTTCGAAATGGGTTTTTGGAAAAATGTATTTTTGGAATATTGGAAATGTTTTGTTTTGAAAATGGAAGACCCTTGTTTTGTCCAGTGGTATTTCTAGGGTACTCTCATGTGCATATGGTTGTGATTAGTGGACAATTGGTGGATCGTGTGGATTGGTGCATGAGTGGCACATAAATTCATATATCCGAGGCATCCAAAAATATCAGTGGTGGGTTATGTTAGGAATGTTGTGATGATTTTGCAGTGATTGGTTATTCAAGCGGTGTTTTTCTCTGAAAATGAATTGATGTGTTATGTTGGAAGTTTTGGATTTGTATCCAAAGTGTGAATTTTTGTTTTGTGAGTTGCTTGGTATTTTTGAGGGTTGGTTTTGTATTTATTGTTTGGGATATGCTCCCGAGAAAGGTCCAATGGGTTTCCAGTAGGTCTCTCAATTCTGTGTTCAACCCAGACACTCAGTAGAGTGGAGGAGTTGGGTTCTTCTCGATGTTGTCAGATGTTTGTAGATGATGAGGTCTGTTGAATATCATGGAGTTCTTTGGGGAAAGATGGGTCTATCAACGGTTTTTATGAACTCCAAATGTTGTTTCAGTATGAGTTGTCTCGGGTATGTCTGGAGGAGAAAGAATAAACCAGTAAATGGTGATCATTCCGTTTTCATTGCGAATGGGGATCTCTTGATCAGTCTTCAAGACATGTTTCAAACCCATGGATACAACTATGGAAGTGAAGGCGAGGGAATGTGGTGGAGCTCGTAAGTGCTGGACTAGTCAACGGACGGTGAGGGAGGTATGTTGACAGAGTGGCCACTTGGGTCACCAGGAGAAGACTATAGGTTTCTTATCTAGAGGAGGATGTTCCAGTCGTAGTTCGTTAGATTGTGACAGCAAGATGATAGATGCTTCAGACATCAGATCTGCAGCCCTAGCTCCCGGGGTGAAGCTTGCACATAGTCGAAAATTCATCGGACGTGGGATGAGCTGTGTCTGAATTAGGTCCACAATGTTGAGATGGGGACGACATAAGTTTTCCTACTGTGGTATCTTCTCTAAAGGTTTCATTTTTTGTTGAGAGGGGCACAATGGCCTAGTCTCCTTGTGGTGGTCTTTACTTATAGAAGTTCCTCTCAGGATTTAAAGATGTTAAGAGAATCCCCCTTGCAACGAGTTCACTTTGTGACCCTTATGGTGGTCGGCTATAGATCAAACTTTTACTCCATTTAGAGATTCTCATGTCTTGTGTAATTGACTTGCATCTATCCAGTTCATCTCTTGGTTAGGGGATTATGCTATCAAAACCCTCCAATGTGGTGGAGTATTGGTCAGTGTTGGAATCGTCTATGTGGGACAACCCGTGTTGGTGGGTTTGTAATGAAGAGTTCATTCTGTATCACTCAAAGTAAACAGGGAATGCCCGCGCAGGTGTCGTGGTGTTAGGAAAATTCTAAAATGGTGGGGATACCCACTGCTAGTCTTTCCAGAATCTACTCTTCTGTCGTTTTCATTCATCTTAGGTATCTTAGTGGGAAAAGAGAGTGTTAGAGGTTTCGTATGGGTTTTTGAATCATTTTGGTTTGGATAACCAATATTTGAAAAGGATCATAATATGGTGGGGAGACAACCATCATATGAATTTTTGGAAAACTCTATCTTCAAAGTGCACATGGACGGACATTACCATTATTCCACTCTTCCTAACCTTGATCACTGAAATTGGTTCGCTTGGGTAGTGGGTCACCTTGTGAGTGTTCTGAGAGGTCTCGAGCAAGTCCTTGGGTTACATAAGATAGGGGTCAGAGTGTTTCATGTTGGTGTTGTGTTTGGAGTTGAACTACTTGATTTTGGTCTTTTTTCTTGGTGATTATAGGTTTGAGATCTATGGAATTTCATGTTATGGGTGTCTTAAATTCTCGGTCTTCGAGCAATGATGGTTTTGTTTAAAATACCTTCCAGTCTTCGCAGTCCTTAACAATACCCTTGATTAACCATGTATTTTTGGGACTTTCTGGGGGAAGAAAGTGTCATGGTGGGGAGAATTGTCACACCTCAAATGACAATTTATTTTAAATTGGTTATTTTTTTGGTTATTTTGAGGGAATAAAACCCTATGCGGCGACCGTGCACGTGACACAACACACGACCGTGCACACGACCATGTGCAGGGTTTCCGTCTGTAGTAAATAATTTTATTATATTGGTGGATTTTATTATTTGCATTTTATTATTAATATTAAATTTATAATTTAAGAGGATATTAATTTATCCTTATTTTTATTTTTATTTTTGTTTTTATTTTCATTTCCCCTTTTCTTCTCTCTTTTATTCTCTCGCTCTCATTCTCTCCCCCTCTCTCACGCGGGCCTCTCCTCCCTCTTCAGTTGGCCGCACCGCCCGCCAGACCTCAGGCTCCCCCGCATCGCCCATGCTGCCTCAAATGGCCGGACCAGTGCCACCCTACCCTCCTCCTCCCTCTCAAGTCGGCCACGTCGTACGCCTCTCCTCGGGCTCCCCCTCGTCAACCTCGCTGCATTGCATGGCTAGACTCGCATCGTACCTCCCTTCCATCAGATTTTCCGGCGCGACACTCCTCCGACCTCCCTTCTCCTCGCCCGGTTTTCCATCTGCACGTTCTCTGCAGATTCATGTGCCCTTCTATGGGTTGTTTTGTTGATTTGGGGATTTTTGGGTCAGAGTTTTAGGCTGAATATGGTTTTATTTTGACGCAACGGGTTTGATACCTTGTTTTTAGGGTTCTTTTGCATTTCTTGTAGTGTGATTGATGTGCGACGGGAGTTTCGCGCCAAGTGTGCGATGTTTTCTACATGATGGTCGGTGGTTCTGTGTAAAATTATTATTTGATGAATTATTTTGCGTGTTTAATTAATTCAATGTATTATTAAATCAGTTTTCATGGTGAAACATTGGTTTTAATTGAGGTTTTATATGCATTGATTTATTGGTTACATGTTTGTGCAATATGAGTGGAATATTTGTGAAAACTCATGTCAAACTATTTTTTGGTGTTTTTTTGAATTGGGAAATTTGTTTATTAGATCATGAAAAGGGTGAAGATTATAATTTGTTATGGTGTTAGTGTGCGTTTTATTCTAGAAATGGAGTTTGGATGTGTTTTTGTGTAAAGCCATGTGGTTCTTCTTGGGAATATTATTTTAAATTATCAAAATGTAAAATTTAATGATATTAGTGGTTCAAATCATGTATTGATAATATTACACAGTGTATTTGGTTCTAATGTGGTGTTTTAAATTAAACCGGATGTATCTTTGGTTCAAAGTTTATTGCGTCGTTTGTCAACGCTCATTTTAAACCTACTCAAATGATTTCTATAATCGGTGCAAGTGGTGTAGATTTTACTCTTGTTGTGGAGTTGTGTGTGTTTGGTTATGAAAGTATTTTTGGGTGGTCTTTAGCATTCAAAGTCTTGGTATATTGTTTGGAATAGCTTCAAAATATTTTTAAGTGGTTTATTAAATCTTATAAATTGTGTGCACCATGTTTAGGAAAATGTTTTAGACTGTTTTTAATTTTAAAGGGGGAGTTGAAGTATGTGTTTTTAGTGATCCATTGTTATATATCTTGGAAAAGTTTTATTAATTACAAAATGATATATTATGTTGGGAGTGTGATGAAAATTTTTCCTTGTGTCATGTTTTCCATGAAAGGTGTATTTTTTCATGTGATGGGGTAAGTTTAAATTATTTTATGTGAAGTGAAATTATTTTAGTTGGGTTTGCAGCCTTTGATAGTTATTGGAATCCCTTGCCTCGTTGTAGGGTGTTTTTCTCATTGCGGTGTGGCTTTTGGTCATCAGTGACAACGACCTATAAGTATATACATGGGTAAGCATGTATATATGTATGTCCTCCTTGCGCATATTCCATCATGGCCCGACGAATATGTACTTGGGTTAAAGGGTATATATATATGTGTGTGTGTGTGTGTGTGTGTGCGAAAATGTATATGTGTATAGGTAAATCGGTTTCGGGTTTCCATCTTCAGAAACAGCTGCTTTTAGTTAGAAAGTGTCATGAGCCAAGTGGACGACTTGGTTCCACCTTGAGGTAGGTCCCCCACTGCACTTGCCATTCAATTTAGAATTTATTAATTTATTTATTTTTTATAAATTTTAGTAAATATGAAATAGTGTTAAATGATAAATTTTTAAATGATCACTCGATGTAAAAAAGAGCTGTTTAATTTATATGTGATACTTGAAATGTTTTCTTGATGAGCGGACACCCAGTAGTAAAAGAATGCTCGTTTGTCCTTTCAACATAATTCCTGGAATTTTATATGTAGTTTTGATTTATTGGTAAATTATTTATTTTTAAGCGCAAACAAGTGTTTTAGTTCAATTGAGAAATGATGATTTTCTTTAAAATTGGTGAATACCCG
The DNA here is from genome assembly GCA_963277665.1 of Viscum album. Taxonomy (NCBI): domain Eukaryota; kingdom Viridiplantae; phylum Streptophyta; class Magnoliopsida; order Santalales; family Viscaceae; genus Viscum; species Viscum album. Next base: position 720,772 of record CAUJRU010000070.1, read on the forward strand.
TTTGGAACTTTAATAAAATAAATTAATTTGGAAAACACTATTTGGGATGACTCAGAAGTGATATTTTATGTACGTTGACTGCATGATTTGTGTGTGATGTTTGTACTGATTGATTCACTTGGTTGACTCACCCCCCTTTATTTTATTACACAAGTTGACAAGGGACCCTGGCATAGAAAGTGAAATTTTGTGAACGATGTTGCACTAGTTTAGATTATGCACTCGCTAGTGGCCCCATAGTAGGGGAATGTTGTGTTATTACTGCCATGGGGATTGGTCCCCTCAGTTAGGCCATGTAGGGCTATACCGGGTAGTATAATGGGTGTTATTATGTCATTGAGTTAGTGCATGCCTTCCAGATGAGTCAATGTATTGTACGTTATAGATTGTTCATGATCTCCTAGGTTCGACCCATGTCTATTCGGCTTTTGTTTCTTGTAGTAGTGATTATGATGCTTATATGTATACCTACATTTCCCTTTCGGTGTGATTTCTTTTGTGTATTTCTAGTGTATTACTCTCCTTGGAATGTGGTAAACTGATTTTAACCAGGTTTCTAAAAATGGTTTTCAAATGAAAGTGTTTAATTCTCTTTGTACAAATTTGAAAAAACATATAAACATCACTTTTCCTTTCTAAAAATCCATTGACACTAATGAAATGAATCTCGATATGAAAATGGTTAAGGTCAATGGTTTGTACATTTCTATTGAGATGAATACATAGAAAAACATACTTTTATAAATTGTTGTTCAAACTTGAAATTAGTAAATTCTTTATTTAATGGTGTGTGTATTGGGAATATAATTAGTCGGGCCTCCCTAATGAGTTTTAATACTCATTCCTATAGTGTTTTTTTGTTTTTAGTTTCTACTGCAGGTTTGACATGAGCTTGTTCGCCCTGGGAGATACTTGGTTGTGGTTTAGAGAGTGACTCTCGAGGTCATGAGGATTTTTTGGTTGTGGTCAGGTTAGTACATTGTTCTACCTTTTTTTGCTGCATTATTTATTTTCATTGGGGGAAATCGTTCCCACTTTCCCTGTTGATGCCCGGGTGCTTGTCGCCAGCCTGGGGGAATCGAGAATGCCTCTCGGACCTTGCCACGAACCGGGTCGGGCACTGGGTCGGATGGCGAACCGGCCTAGTTCATGACATGGTTTTTTTGGTTGGCTTATGAAGGTATCACATTTCATGTTGATCTAGGAGACCTTCATTTTAGGTGATCTTGGAAAGTGGTACATCTGAGAGGTAGTAAAAATTTATGGGTTCTGTAATTTTATCATTTCTATAGGGATGCCTACTTTAAAACTCATATTTGGAAGTGGTTTTAAAGGGCTCTAGGTACATAGGTGTTGCTGAGCATAACATACCACAATCAGACTGATGGCCAGACAGAGCATACAATATAGGTTCTAGAGGACATGCTGGGAGATAGAATCAGTGATTTTGGGTGCATATGTTAGAGGCTCATTCCCATGGTCGAGTTCGCCAACATTAATAGTTATCAGAAGATGAAATAGATGTAACATTATGAGGATTTATATTATAGTCCATTATTTTCTCCACTATGCTAGTTAGAGGTAGGTGAGGTAGCTTTACTGGGACTGCATCTCATGCAGGAGACATATGAGAAGGTCCTGTTGATTTAGAAGTGGATGGATACTGCATAATCTCGTCAGAAAGCGTACACTGATCACCAAATACAACCTTTAAATTTAGATGTTGGGGATTATGTTTTATTATTAGATTCATTGGGGTTGGGACTCAGTATGATCGTGAGATAGGGTAAACATTCACCGAGATATGTCAGACCGTTTGAGGTTCTTGAGAGAGTTGGTTCGGTTGCATATCGGTCACATTTACCTCAGAGGTATTGATCCATGCATGATGTCTTCCACGTATATTAGCTACATCTCTATCTGTCAAAACTATCTCGCATTTTTCAGCCTAAGGATGTTGAGTTTCAAGTTGATGCGTCCTTTGAGGAGTATTCGATTCATAACATGTACATGAGGATGAAGGTTCATCGTGGCTGATCAGTTCCTCTAGTATGGGTGATGTGGAAGCATATCAGTTTATAGGAAGTGACTTGGGAGAGGGGGTATACATACATGCTCAGTGGCTATAGATTTTTTTGGGATGAATCTTGACCACCCTTCATAGAGAAATTCGGGGACGAAATTCTATTATGGGTGTAGATTGTATGATCTTGTGGATTTCTTGATGTACGGATCTGGTTTTTGGGTTATCTGTGATTTATTTATTTTTGGATTATACCCTATGCCTGGTCGTGGGCCAGGTGGGTTGTTTTGGGGAATGAAAATGGAAATCAAACTGAAATACGGCTATAGGAGAGGTACACATTGTGTACATGGTCTACATGTCATGTACTTATGTACATGTCATGTACTTGGATGTCACGATGTGTATCCCTTCTGGTTCATAAAAATAAAGATTATAGTACACGTTGTGTACTTATGGTACATGTCATGTACTTTTCTACTAGGATTTTTATAAAAGAGGCAGTAGATTAAGCTTTTGATGGAAAGTGTGATTTTTTCTCATTTTTGATCCCAAAAAACTCTCTATTATTGTTTTTCAAGTATTGATGCCATCTGGCCTCAAATTTTAGCACCATCTGTCATGTTGGAACTGCATCAGTTTGTAATTGATTCCATTATTGTTATTTTTGATTATTAACAACAAATAATGTTCTATTTTGATTTAGGATCATATGACATAATCTCCCATTCTTAATTTGTTATACATAATTTTTCCAATCCAGGAAAAATCATGACTTGATACTGGATGAGCTATCTACTACCAAGGCGATGTAGGTGTTCTATACATTCATTCATATTTTCGGGTACTTTTAGGGCATTTGGAATTTTTTCCACCCATCATACATTCCAATGAGGCCTCGTTTTTAGAGATTTTCATGTCGTGGTTGTTGTTGGACCTAGTGAGGATGTAAGTAGGTTCTGTTTTGATGTGTTAGAACTTGTTTCTTGTTTCATTGTAACCCAATGGGTGAACCATAAGGGAAATAACATGTTTATACCTATTTCAACCACTTAAGTAGTGTGTGTTTGTGCTTTCCTAGTTATAGGAATCCTTTATATGCCTCGATAGATTTTTTAGGAGATGTACATCCTTCTTTTTTATTGAATATCATGCGATGACTAGTATATTTTTATAGTTTGGCTTGTAAAATGGATAATATGGGTGGTTATACATATATGTAAATTCATAATTTCATGTTAAATAGTTTGTATTCGAGGGTAAGACCATAAGATTGTTTTTTTAATGGTTTACATGAGTGGGTATACTAATGGCTTGTGCATGTGGATGTGAGTGGTTATACTCACATGGAGTGAATGTTTAATTTGAATTCTTGAATTCTTGATTCAATAGTTTGATAGACGCTTTGGAATTATATCCATGGATCTGTAATTAGGTAATGGATACCTTGGGTTGACTCTGCCCCTTGGGTCATGATTCCATGGGATGTTTCTGGCCTTGCTGCACTATAGTATCCACCTTGCGTGGGATCACGTTTAACATTCTATTTCCATGGTTCTAGGACCCCATCTAGGGCCTCAATGAGTTTCCTACAGGGATTCTCATGGGACTCGATGGGATTCCATGGATATTCTCCATGGATCCGGACCTCTATGGTCTTGATATTTTTACATGGATTCCTTGTTTTTCTAACACCTTGGATATGGTTCTTGGGGTATTCTCATCACTATACAATGTCATTGTGGGATTCTACATTCTCTATACGATGTTTCTTTGGGATACCTGTTTTCCTTATTCATCGTGGATATAGATTTCTTGGTTCATATGGATGTATGACAGGGCCATGGGAAATGCTTGTTACTTGTTATAGCTTCCTTATTAGGAGCTCATTCTCTTTTTTAGGTATCCTTTTGGAATGTTCAATTTTAATTTACAATAGAATTATTCCATATGCATATACACCTACATACCATTTTTATACATTTGGTTTAACTTTTTTAGAATTTCTGTTAGAATTTTATTGACCTGGGTGGTTGCATACTGGGATGTTTATCTCACACCATGTTTGGGAGTCCTTGGGAACCCAAATAGATTATATGGTTACAGGTGATGATCGAGCCAAGTTCCCTAGTATAGGTTATTGAATTTGGATTTGGTACTGGGGATAATAGGACCAAGCTATGGTTTTTGATGTAGGGATAACTTTTTGGTATTTTTTGGATACTTGTATTTTACTGTATTTCCATGTACTGTTCTGGGTGGTTTTTAAAAAATTGTACCATATTTATTATTTTGGTTATGATACACTTTTGGTTATTATTATGTATTCATATATAATTTTCTTAAATTCAATTTCATTCAGATTATTACTCTCTATCGATTGAATATATATTTTAATTCTGCATTGATACTCTGGTAATGAGGGAATAGTCTCCCCACAAACTCACTCAGGCCCTCATTGCTAGTCGGTAGCCTCTGGCATTTGGGGAGATGATCCTGAAGCCATGTGACCAACCAGATTCAATGCACCGTTTTGGGTGGTATCTGGGCTTGGGATGTTACATATTTGAAGAGATAATAATGGATATAAGTTTATCATACATTTTATGAATTTATTGGAATAATTTTGTAAATTCTATTTATGACTAAACAATTGGATATGTTTTTAGACCTACATTAATATTTATATGATTATATGTATTTATATATATCATCCAATGGTTGATATATTAATATTGACTTAGATTTTGTAATCTTTAATTTCTTATGAATTGATGTTATTATGTTTATTGGATAATCTTTATAGGGGTAATAGGCATTTTAATGTGTAACTATAACACTTCGTATAGTTTCTTGTTAATATTTTAATGTATATGGAATATGTACCAGGTTGATATGAAGAATAATATCAAAATTTCACGACCCTGTATTGGTACATCCAAATTTTTAGCTATAGGTTTTAATCATGTTATTGGAGTTATTATATTTCCCCCCAAACAATGACAATTTAAAGACCCATTGTGATTATATGAATTACATAATTTTAATTTCAGAATAATGAAATGTATTAATATGATCCTTGATACAGTCAACACTTATTAAAAAAAAATTATTATACATTAAAGGTATTTTCTACATGATATTCATGTTTGTGGAATGGAATGTCGAAGAAAAATAAAATTAGGAGAGGATAAATGAAGATTATATAAAGAGTTTTTAAATTGTATATTCTGAATGAAATTAAATGTGATGATACATGTATAAAATATGAATATAATATTTATCAGATACATTATTGTGATTATTTCTAAAAAATTATGATTATAAATATAATTTTAGGGTATCTAATTTCTAAAACATATGATGGAGAATATATGGGTTTCGTAGAGACTTCTAGAACTATGAAAAGATAAGACATTTCATAATAGTGTTTTTCATTATGTTTTTAATTATTCCATGGAGTTTTTAACGGTCGATTACTATGGATTTAATATAAGATTAACATTATTGGAATTCTAGAAAAATAGTGGAATAATTTAAAAAATATGATAAAATGAGAATAATATGAATTAATAGTGTTCCAAAAAATACAACAGAGACAAATTATTAAGGTAAAGTAGAATATATGTAGATCATTTTGAAATACCTATGAATATACTATCATTGATTAAATTAACTGGGATCATGGTGTTCATGTTGAGAATGTTCTAGAATTATAATGAACTAGACCCCAGAAGCCTAGAGTTGGAGCATTATTTTATTAGATTAGCATAAATAAAAGGGGTTGAATCCCATATGGCCAAATAGATTAGATGTTATGGAGAACTATATACATATATGATACTAATTTCAAATTGTTAATTAAATTAAGGATATAATACATATAAAATATTATTGCTGAAACATCCTTGAAAACTCTTTTATAGGATTCATCTTCTAGAGCTGGGGAAATGAAACAAATTGAGGATGAGCTCAAATTCTCAATAAGGGTTAAGTGAAATAGTATCAATCATCTACCAATGAAAATAATAAATATTTAAATGTAAAAAAATAAACACACTTTATATATAACTTAGTTGATATTATAAATAGATGAGGCATAATCAATATGGAAATCTAATTAACTAAAAACCCATGTCATTTAATCAATAACAGATAATGATGAGGATATAGAGAAATGTAAAAGTTAATGTATCCTAGAATATAATAACTGAATAATGAATGAAGATAATTTTTAAATATTTTATTTCATGTTTCCCAGGAACATGATACCATCACCTTCAGGATAAATCCATTAGATAGTTTAAAACATTTTTTTAAAAAAATCATCGAATATGGTCAACAAATTTGTCTCATGAGACTAAAAATGCATCTAGGGGATTGAATTAACTGGTCCCCAATAAGTATATTTCATGTCCAAATCATTACTCATACATCCATTAATCAATTTAATTTATAAAAAATGTTCCTTCTAAAATATTTGTATTCAGTAAAATATATATATTTATCAATATTTCCCCATTTAATCAAATAACATTCAAAGTAAAAACCATATGTTAAAATGATATAAATTTTAGGAAATAAGAATATCTGTAAAAAATTATTATGTATATTTATGTTAAATTAATCATCCAATGAAAAATGATTATAATAATTTGTCTTTTCATGATAAAATTAATAAAAAAATATGAATATGAGATTTCATATTATGTTTTACCACTTGGTAATTTTCAATCAAAAAAATATTGGATGAAATAATTAAATATAAATCATAAAAAACATTGAATAATTAATTATTCATGATATTACTTGTAAAAGATTAATTATATAGACCACATAAATGTGGATTTTAGTATAATAAAAAAATGTCTTAAAAGAATGTAAATTAAGATGAAATCCCTTACCTTACACATCCTTTTAGTTATACATGATTTAACCTCACATATAATGTTTTTAGGCAAGTTATTAATTTATAATAGAACCATATTAATATTAATAATTTTATATATTATCCCATTATAAAATTTTACTATATGTTTGTTAATAATATATAATTATAATCATTATTTTGGGTGTTAATTTCATTATTTTCTAATGCATGCTTCATCATGAAAGATATTTTTTATTCACATATTATAGAGTTATATTATTTATAGAATTATAATAATTAAAAAAAATTCTTATTTTCTCATCAATAGTTCATTTATAACAAACTAAGAATGATGGTTAAGAAAATTGAATTATGATACAATCATGGAGATGGTAAGACATATCTACACATGAGTATCATTTACATTTTCACCCATCATTATGGAATGGTGGTAAATAATATATTACCATTATATAGTGATAATACTATCATCAATATTTTTTTATATATTTATATATACCATCCATGCTATTCCGTGATGTAAAGGGAGTCACATAATTTTTTAAATGCGATGGTCCACATCTACATGAGTTGTGTTATCAACATTAAGTGAGTGAAAATGAATAAAAGACAGTGATATATATTATCTTTCTAGAATTATATATAATTCATTAATATTATAATAATTCTATTTATATCAAATATTAAAATTAAAATTTTATTTATCACCTTCTATGAGAATCATTAGAGACACATGGATCACATCACTGCACGTGGCGGTAGTCTACCGTACACACAAGGGAAGTTATCATATCTCCTACAAAATTGAAGGTATATATATTAATATGATATTGACAATCAAAGGGTTTAAATATTTTATAGCTATAATATATATTCTTTATAACCTTTAAATAACCAAACCTAGATGTGGAAATGGTGAAATGAACAACCTCAGTTCGTGAGGCATCAGTCCTTCATACAAACAAATAATGATTTTTAACCCATTTGATAGGAGTCGAGATATTTTTAGATAATTTACATATTATAAAAACATTTAATTAAATTTTAGTAAGGATTATGAGAAAATAAAATGAAGAAGCTTGTTGATTTTCATTAACACTTCTTTCGGTATCTTCCTTTAGTTTTTAATAAACCCTTCATAAGATGGAATTGTTCCCATAAAAAGGAATCTAGAATGATGATATGTAATTATTGTAGTTATTTGGGAAGGTATTTTCAAACACATATTTTTTATGGTGTGATGAATAGCTGAGAGAGGGTTTCATTTTATAAGTGCGGTGAGTGTCACCGTTGTAATTTATTTTAATGATTGGATTCCATATCTATTATTAAAAATATAACCAAGAAAAAATAATTTTCCATTTTTGATACTATATACGATAATTTCGAAATATTCTTATATAATTATTTTTTTAAAATTTTACGGGTCATTCTTACACAGTATAATCTAGGTTTAACCACTAGGTAAACTCATTTAAAAAAAAATCACTATAGTTATTTAAAACTGTTTTCACTAATAAACAAAGTAAAGAATTATCTTTGACCTTATTATATATTATATGTTATTCTAATTTGAAAAATTGAATCAATTTTTCGAAATTAAGATCATATAATTGGAGGAAATTATTTTTCAATTAATCCCACATATGTAATGAGAATGCATGTTTTTAAAAGTCAATACGCTCAAAACATTATAATGTTTTTATTTATAAATTCAATTTGAAACATAATCCAATGATAAACATTGGATTAATACATGTAAAATTGAACTATATTTCCTGCATAAATAATTAAAAATAAGATTTTTACGTTATAAATTATTTATTGGAAATGTTGGTTCTCAATTAAAATTTAATATCTATCTATATTCATAAAAAAAATAATCATTTCATAACATTTCAAAAAATTTACAAAAATCTAATTTGTGAATTCAATATTAATTTTTTTTATTATTATCATATAATGATTCTAAAATGGTAAAAATTTAATTTTAAATTTATTGTGGAAAGAGTGTCTAATGAGTTATTTGTTTAAACCTTGTGTTGTGTAAACTGATAGCCAACCATAAAATGAAATTTATTCTAGAAGAAAAATATTTTAATATATTTGGTTGTTAAATTCTACTCCCATAAAAATATTTCATCCTAGAAATTTCAGGGATATTGACTTATTAATGGATGATGGTAGTTATTCTTCATAAAATCATATAGTTATGAGGTTGCTTCCGTAGTTTTTTAATTCCTCCAAATCACATTTTGAAAATGAGTCTCCTAATTCCTCAATACATTCTATATAGTAGTATGTATCTGGATGGGTTCTTCATTGTACGATATAGCAATTTCACATTTAATTTGACAAGAGGTGAGCACATGTTTATCATATTTCATATACATTAATAACAATGACACATGGAACACATCATGTACTTTTGAAATTTTGGGTAGCATTACCAAATGATAAGTAAAAAATAAATTTCTTAGAATAATTTCAAAGGGTCTGATATACCTACATCTCAATTTTTCATTCTTAAAAAAACCATCCATTGAGATACATTAAGGATGACACAATCATACACTTTGAATTCTAAATCCTTCATTTGATTATCAAATTATATTTTTCATACTTTGATATTCTTTAATGATACCAAGAATAGAAATTACCATTATTATTTTATCATCAAAATTTTATGAACCTATGATTTTCTATTCACCAACATCATCGTAACAATTTCGAACATGTAATCACTTTTCATATAATACTCTATAAGGCACCTCTTGATTAATTAAATAGAAAAAATTGTTATAGGAAAACAATATAGTGGTAAATAATGATCTTGCATATCGGGAAAGTAAATTGGGGAGGAACTCAACATGTATTCCATTGTATTTATTTTTCATTTAGACTATCCATAAATTTAAGTAAGGTAGGCGGTTCTCAAATAAATCTCAGTATCAATTTTCATTTCAAGACTCTTCAAAAAAAATTGTTCTATAGTTGGAATCTTGATCAGAAACTATTGAAATAGTTTTTTCATGACATTGATTAATGACATTAATATATAGTCTTGTGAGTATCTCATGAGGTCAATGTTATCTTTAGAGAGGAACTTTTCGGATTTATTTATGCAATCAAGGATAACCCATATTATGACAATTTTTTTGAGGCTTTGGTAGTCCCGTGACAAAGCTCATAGTAATGTTATCCCACATCCACCTATGAATAGGCTTATTCTACATGAATCCTCTATGATGATTCCTCATTTAATTCAATTATTTATTAAAAAGGAATCTAGAGACATAATTATAAATTTTCCACCTCATTCAATGCCACAATTTTTTTTTTAAATCCCGATACATCATCATGATACCAGGGTCTGTAGAGAAATTTGAACAATAAACGTCATTAAAAAATTCCGTTATTAGATCATGTATATATGGAACACATAATCAATTTAAAAATTTCAAAACATAATATTCATAAATTAAGTCAATTAATTTCACATCATTCATAGATTTAATTTACATCTAAAATTTCACATCATAATATTGAGAAATAAATATCATCATTGATAAATATGATACTCCAATAATTTGAATAATTATTGATCTAATAATTTCCATAGTAACTCCCATATCAATATTTACGAGATCTATAACGATATGATCACACTAAATCCCCATTTAGGTCATAAATACATGATCATTATAACAAAATGAATCTACTACATTATTATTTTCACTATGTGGTTGTGTAATGATTATTCATATTCCTTGAGTAGCTCTAGTCATATCATTTTCTTCATATTGAGATCTGTTAATGAAAATTTTTATTCAATTATTTTAGGATTCATGTATATTTCAAATCATTAACCATTGAGAAAATGGATCCTTATATTCCATATTATGATTACATTTTCTAAATAAAGATCATGGGTTGGGTAAAACTATTCAGAAATCCTCATTTTCATTGATGAATATGAAATTTGATGATAATTTTTATGTAGGAAAATTCCAACTCCCTTATTTGATGAATCACTATATATAATAGTCCCATTACGTCAATATAGTAGTGTCAAAATAAAGTCATTAGTCAGTCTCTTCATTAGTTCATCAAAATAGTCTTCATATTCCTTTTTAAAATAAACATAATCCCTTAACAAGTACGATTGGTTAACTTGTAAGAAAAATGGGAAAAAGAATGAATGAATCATTGATAGTAACCTTTCTAACCAATACAAATTTGTTCCTTGATTATGTTTATTGGTGTAGTCCATTTTTTAACTAAATTCGCTATTATCAAGATCAAATGAGAATCCATTTTTGGTGAAAATACTTCCATGAAAATGTAATTACAAAGTCATAAATCAAAAATACGAAATTTACCATATAAATACTTACATATAAGATTCTCTGGAATGATACTCAACTGATTCTTATTTTACATATATATTTTAGAATACACCTTAATATATTTACTGAATACCATAAAAATTCATCAAGATATTTCGTTAATACTTTATTCCTTATATCCAAAAATATTGTGGTTGAATAAGTCAATCCAAAATAAATTACCATAAAATCATAATATCAATTCCTTGTTCGAAAATATGTCTTTAGAATGTATTCCTAATTTATATGGAGTAGTTGATTCCCATAATGATGATATATATATGAAAAATATTGGGATCCCTAATATAGTACAAATAATGCATCAATGCGGGGAAGATTATATGAATTATTTGTCGCAATGACATTGATTTTACTATAATCAATACATAGACACATGGATAAATATATCTTCTTAATGAAGAGAACATGGTCTCCCCATGGTGAAACATAAGGGAAAATAAATCCATCATCATCCAACTCTATTAATTGTTTCTTCATGTATACTAATTTCATAGTGTAAATTCTCTACAGAGTCATTCATATTGGTCTGTAACTGTGGACTATATCAATTGAAAAATCATCATCGCACTCTAAAGGTTTTTTTTGGTAATTCATAAAGAAATACATCAATTTATACCTATAAAATAGGTACATAATCAATTTGAATATTTTCTTTATCATTCCTAAATTTTTTATCATATTTCCTACAAATAATATATATTAGAGCTATATGGGTGGATTTATATGTTAATTAGAAGATAAATTCACTTTTCTATAGATGAGGAACTCTATTTCTTGGGATCAAATCATATTTTTTTATTCTTTAAATGATATTTTTCCATCCTTTTTTTAATCCAATACATACTAATTATTATATAAAATTCAACCATAGATTTGATAATAAGGGAATCGTATAATTTTTGTCTATGTGTCATAATGGGGAATACTAGACACATATTCTTTGTAATAAAACTCCCCTTATGAGTTTCAAATACAAAATACCATATTTAATTAAAATGGTAATGTCTAATTTTCCGGGAAAAATAGGTAGATATGAATGAGAATACTGTTATATAATTAAATAATGATTTGAAAAAATCTAAAGAATGTATTAATGTACCTCCACTGATCGATTGTTCATTTCTACATCATATACAGTGAACAATAAATCTTGGACGTCTCCCCTTGGCCTTTTTATTTGCAGATTCCATTGCTGCTTGGGGAAATCATTTTCCATGTACCACATCTCCATATAGTTAAAACAATAAAAATTATTTTTTCCCTTTTCCCCTTTCATTATTTAATAAGATGAACCTTTTGTCCACAATTATAAAAAAACGAACCCATTAAAGAACTTCCTAATGTAAATTTTCCATTGTTCTAACAATGTGTAAAATTCATCATTCAGATATTCTTGATTAAATCATTCCCTTTTTATGTTGTTTGGATGACCTATTCATCAATTGGTTTCCCTTGATATTTTTTCATATTGTGAATTCAATCTCTATTTTGATGGAACATAATTTTATTTCATCATATGATGAAACGGTTTGAAAAAATATCACCATTAAAGGGAATAAATTGATTGTAATGACCTGGAAATTACAAGGAATTTTTTTTCTCTTAATACTTTGGAATTTTTCGAGTCCGCAGTTTCTAACGACACTTGATTCTGAGGCCCGGTGTGCCCGGAATCGATTTATGAAGTTTTGTTCGGGTATGTTCAGTAAATTTATGTGTGGTTTTTTTCTATCTTGTGAACCTGTTCTCTGAATTGAAATCCAAGGGCACCGATTAACTCGTTGCGCCGGTAGTTTCTTAAATGGACATTTACTGTAGTTGCGCTTTATGCGGGCGGAATGTTAATTTTTTTGAGGATTAATGAAAAAGATAAATAAAATTTCGTGAGAACAATTTTATTTATCTTTGTATTTTAATCCTACATGGGGAAATTATTGGTGGGTCCCACACCCACATAACTTCCCATGTGTAGATATTTGTGAGGTGGGGCCCACACGAGCCCCAACCTTTCATCTCCCAATAACCTCCCTTAAAACCCCCAATTAACTAACCTTTCTTTATTATGACAACACCCCATTATTTAATGAGAACTCTTCATCTCCCACCCTCTCTCGTTAATATTTTCCAACCCATGTTAATTAATGAACTCAGCCACTTCAATTAATTAATAAGTTGTTTGAATTTTTAATTACTTGTGTGAATAAAATAATAGCTTAGTTATTATATTATTTTGGAAATTTTTGTGTTGGAACATTGTGGGAGAACTAGAGAAATAGAGAACGGTGTTCTTCTCTCAATGAAAGAACAAAATCCTTCCAATGAAAAATTCCAATTCCACGAAGAACGAAGACACGCCTTATTTTCTTTTCTCTGGGAAAAGGGATGAGATGCCATTTCTTCTTCGAGTGCACCCCGGAATCCATGGAATCGACATACGTTCTCCGCGATGCCATCTACGGCGATGCTTGTATTCAACGACTCAACGATGTGAGATGTCAATTATCGATGTAGGGGGATTTTTTGTATTTTCATTTTTGTGATTTATACCAACGAACTTAGGGGATATTTTTTGAATAATTTTTTGAACCTCTAACAGGGTGGGTACGAGCTAACGAACAAGTTCAGACCCACCTCCATACCATTCTTGATGGGCAGATTGCTTGGAGATGGGTGAATGGAAGGGAAATGACGATTTGAGGCAATCACAGTGTAGGGTGAGACCTGAGAAGGCCGTAGTCGCAGACGAGAGCTAAAACGGACCACCAGAATGACTCTGGTGGCCTGCAGAAGGTTGCACCAGCGTGGGGGTGGCCGAAAACGGCCGGCCGCCTCGAGCCAGCGGTGCCTAGCGCACCACCGGCGGGGTCCGCTGCGGCACCGGCCACGGTAGTAGAGTAATGGAACCCGCGCCGCATGGGTTCCATGGAGGCCAGGTGGCGCCAGCCTAGTGTCACCGTTATGCGGAACTGGGGGGCCACGTCCCCCCACACCACCACTCGGACAGCCGGGTCGGGCCGCGCAAACCGCTAGTTGGGCTGCGCCCCGCCGGGCTGGGCTGCTCCCCGCTGAGTCGGGTCGTGCCGGCCGGGCCGGGACGACCCAGGGTCGGGGGGGACGGGTCTGACCGGGCCCAGACACACCTTTTTTGGATAGTTTCGGTTATTTTCCCATAACATTAGCTATAGGACTCCGATCGAAGCGTCGCCAGTTGCGTAGATTTTCTCGGATCAAGACAGTCATTTTGATATATTACACTCAAATGTTTGGCGAAGTTTGGGTACTGTCGGGTTGGTTCGAAACTGAATCCAACCGGCCCCTCAGAGCGGAAATGCATATAACTCAAGGACCGGACGTCTGATTGACGTGTGGTCAACTATGTTGGTTTCATATTGATGAGATGGTTCCTCTGTAATACTCGATGTGGGATTCAGATGAGAATGGAGTATGGCCGGATTTGGAACGAGTATAATTTCAACCGGGCCCTTGGAACGGAAAAGCCAATAACTCTCAAACCGGGTGTTCTATTGACGCGTCTTGTGTCGTGCTGGGTTTCATTTGACGAGAAGGAATTGTTGGATACATCATCTCTGTACTTCGTGAAAGTTGATGTATCAACCAACTTTTCTCCAGGGGCTAACCCTCTCGGAATCGAGAGTGCTATTTGCGAGAACCATAGTGTTGGTTGTAACTGTTACAACTACCGTACTGGGATCCACCATGGGTTCGACGACGATGACTATCGTACTCGGATCATCTGTGGGTTCGGCGACAGCAACTTCTGTACTAGGATCCTCTGTGGGTTCGATTACGATGACTATAGTAACAAGATCTTCTGTGGGTTCGACGATGACGTCTACCATACTAGGATCCTCTGGGGGTTCGACAACAACGTCTACCGTAATAGGATCCTCCGTGGGTTCGACGATGACGACATTCGTACTAGGATCCTCTATGGTTTCGATAACAATCACTTTTGTACTGGGATCCTCCATGGGTTCAACAGTGATGACTACTATTCTAGTATCCTACGTGGGTCCGACAGCTTAGCTGGTAGAGTATCCTACGTAGGTCTGACACATTAGATGAATCATTGATTGCACTTGATCACCTTTATCACTATATGAAAGATGTATACCTGCATGAGCTGAGTCTTGACTTTCAATCATTGTAATTGATGTGATTGACTTCATTCCTATGTGGAATGGGTTCTGGTTGGGCTCGAGTGTTGGAGCCGAACTGGAATTGATAACTTTGGTATATGTATGGGTATATACCTAGGTAGTGTTGTTTGATACTCCGTGATTGTATTTTTTCTTTGTGGTATATCCTTCGTGGATTATGGGAGACATTCGGGGGTCTCAGGGTCCATACTGAGTATCGTTATACTCACCACTGAATGGGAAATGTCCGAACTACGTTGTGTTGGATGCAGACAACGGAAATCACTGATCGTGGTAGAGGATTATAGATTTGGACGGTACCTCGAGGTGGACCACTTGGTGAGACATACATTGAGTGGACGAACGGACATGTGGTGCTGGGGAGACGGTCTATACCCACACATTAGGTGGGATTCCCTGAGGATGACTCTATGGATGCTACATTACTTTACTGCTATTGTATTAGACTTTCAGTTGTACTATACTTTTCAGTTGGGTTTGTATTATGGCCCATTAACCTTTCTGTAATTACATTCTATTCAGTGTAACTTTGTGCTTACATCATCTTGCATACTCTATTGTGTTTGTTTACTATCATAAAGGAAATGCCTTTCCTTTTTATCGGTATTTACTCCTTTGGTGCTTGTCGCCATCCCCTGGCCAAGGAAGGTGGGCATGGGGTAGTCACAGCATGGGCCCTGAGGACAGGTTGTGAAAAATTTGTATCAGAGGAGTCGGTTCTACCAAAAAACATAGGACTCTAATTTGTCTTACTGTAAAGTAATATTGTTATGAGTATTGAGTGTGGTTTTTAGTCCAGGGATTCCAGTTTAGGTGTGGCGGCTGACGTATCCATACACCAGGACCCTGACCCTGGATTTCTGACTCAGTGCACAAAAACACTGATTGCATGAGTGTTTCAAAAGTTTTCATTGTGATTACTTTATGTCAGCTCACCAGGTATATTGTTTGACCATGAAACACCTGTTTCTTTTCAGGATGGACCCATAGAGGAAGGCAGGTAGGGTTCTGAGTATGTATGAGATGGTAGATCATCGAGCAACGATGCCTCTGTGCAGGACCCCATCACAGTAGAGGCACCAGCTGTACCACTACTCGTTGGTCCACTGATACCACCCGATCCAATAGTAGAGAGTGCACGACACATGAGTGCGTTGCACGAGTTCCAGCTCTAGAGGCCGCCCATGATTTGGGGAGAGATGGACCCACATGCAACTTAGGACTGGCTGTAGGCTTTCGTCATAGTTTTCATATTGGTAGGGACACTAGCTGACCTCTTGGTGATCCTTGTTGCGAGTCTCCTACATTCAGCGGTAGGCAGATGGTGGAGCTTGATGCTCCAGGTGTATGATTAGGCATTTCTAAAATGGATCGACTTTGAGAGACAGTTTCCAGGTGAGTTTGTACTAGAAACCCTTTGTGCGGTACAGATCCAGGAGTTATTTCATCTACAACAGGGCAGCATGACAGTAGCTCAGTACTCAGTGAGGTTCACTAACCTCTCACGCTACTCCACGGATATGGTACATGACCAGTTCTTCAGGGCTCAGACCTTTGAGAAGGGACTCAATCATGATACCAGGGAATCGATGATCTCCTTCAACATTCCGATGCATGCGGGGGTGCTGGAGAGATCCCTTCTAGTGGAGAGTTTTCTCGCTGAGCAGTCACTAGTGGTGAGACCCTCTGCAGGATGACACGTAGCGGAGTCTACTACAGCCGGCAGTAGACAGTTGATGTAGTGGTCCAAGAGAACTAGGACATCAGGTGAGAAACATCAGGATACAGGTTTAGTTGTGCGGGGTACACAAAATAGAGCCATCCATAAAAGGAGAAGGCAGTGCTTTTCATGCGGCGGGCAGGGTCACATGGCTCGAGACTACTTGACCCGCTCTGCAGATGAGTAGTAGGCAGTAGAGGGACCTCCCAGGCAGAGGTAGAGGTTTGACCATAGTGCTCTAGGAGCAGGTGTACAGGATCAGGACTAGCTCCAGGCATAGAGACGTTTGATCACGATGATTCTAGATTTGTTGATGTCGTTGTTTGTGGTTGATGTGTGTCTTTGTACATTGAGCAGCAGTAATAAAAGAAACGTTCCCATGTGATGTTTTCTTTCCTACCTTTTCATATAGATGATACTAAGAGGTTCTAGTTAAAACTGTTGACTTGACCCTCACATTCTAGATTTCTACTGGAGGAGACCCAATGACCACACACTGCTGCCGACAGTATGAATTGACCCTTGGAGGCAAGAGTAACAGTTGGATCTCTTGGTAGTATCATCGAGGCCTTACGGCATCGTCCATGGAATAAAATAGTACAGTTCATGTCAGGATTGACTGTATTATGCAAAGAACATGGTTCATCCAGGGGATGAGACCGGATTTCGCTTTTCAGAAAAGGAGGAATCTTAGCAGCCTTTCAATAGTTTCTCACAGTCACTCCTTCATTAAATCAGTGGGTTAGGAAGGGATAGCATGGAGACATTGATTTTAAGATGTGACACACTCAGATATCTCCAGATCAGTCAGAAGTCCTTTGCTGATAGGAGATGGATACCACTGGAGGTTGAGGATGGAGACTACATTTTCATATGGGTCTCACCTCGATGAGGTGTATGGGGATTTGGACTGGGCGGCATGTTATCTCCACAAGTATTTGAACATTTCCATGTCCTTAGCAGAGTATGCGAGGTGTCTTACTGCCTGGCCCTTCTACCTTAGTACCATCGTGTGCATGAAGTCTTCTAAGTATCTCAGCTGAGGAGATACGTGCACGACCCATCCCACATCATTGTCCATGGGAAAAAATTTGCAGAGGTTCCAATGGAGATTGAGGATCGACAGGAGTGGGTCCTATGTGGATGGTTGATAACTCTGGTGCATGTTTGATGGCAGCATGGGAAACTCCAAGAGAGCACATGGGAGCGGGAGGCTCAGATTTGTGCTCAATACCCTCTTTTGTTTTCCAAGTGTATGTTGTTGCTTTACAACGTTGTAAAGCCCTGAGGTGAGAGTAATGTAAATACCCATAAATTTCAAGCAATATATTTTTTCTCATAATTATTTGGAATTTTACAACTCTGTAGTTTCTGACGGCCCTTGATTCTGAGGCCCGGTGTGCCCTAAATCAATTTCTGAAGATTTTCGGGTACGCTCATTAAACGTACATGTGGGTTTTTTCTATGTTTTGAAACGGTGCTCGGAATGGAAATCAGAGGGCACTGATGAACTTGCAGTGCCAATAATTTCTTAAGGGTACCTTTACCGTAGTTTCTTTTTATACTGGTTGAAAGTTAATTTTTTGAGGTTTAATGAAAAAGTCAAATAAAATTTGTTGAGAACAATTTTATTTATCTGGGTAGTTTAATCCGACATGGGGATGTTATTGGTGGGGCCCACACCTACATAACTTCCCATGTGGGGATATTTGTGAGGTGGGGCCCACATGAGCCCCAACCTTTCATCTCCCCATAACCTCCCTTTAAAATCCCAAATTAACTCCCCTTTTTTTTATGACAACACCCCCTAATTGAATGAGATCTCTTCCTCTACCTCTCTCCCCGTTAATATTTTCCAACACATGTTAATTAAGGAATTCAACCACTTCAATTATTTAATTATGTTATTTGAATTTCGAATTACTTGTGTGAGTAAAACAATCGCTCATCTATTATATTATTTTTCCACATGTTGTGTTGGAACATTGTTGGAGCACTAGAGAAATAGAGAAGGATGTTCTTCTATCAAAGAAAGAACACCATCCTTCCGAAAAAGACCGAAAATTCTCCAAAGAAGGATGAAACACCTTATTTTGTTTCTCTACAACTAGGGAGGAGACGCGACTTCTTCATCGGGTGCACCTCGACATCCACGAAATCGACGTCCATTCTCTGTGACACCATCTACCGCGACGCTCGTCTTCTGCGGCTCGATGTCGTGAAAAGTGAATTATCAAGGCATGGGGATTTTGTATATCTTCATTTATGTGATTTATACCCACGAACATAGGTGATTATTTGTTGAATAATTTTTTGATCCTCTAACGCGGTGGGTACGGGCTAACGAAAAAATTCGGACCCACTGCCATATCGTTATTGGTTCGCAGATTGCTTGGCAACAGGTGAACGGAAGGGAAACGATGTTTTGAAGTCGTCGTAGTGAAGAGCGAGACCCAAGAAGGCCGTTGGAGCATACTAGAGCTAAAATGGACCACCAGAATGACTACAGTGGCCTGCGAAAGGTCGTGCCAGCTGCCTGGAGACAGCGGCACCTAGTGTGCCGTCAGTGGAGGAAAGGAACCCACACCATGCGAGTTTCATGGAGGCCAGGCGGCACCAGCCATGCGCTGCCATTACGCGGAATCGGGGGGGCTGCCCCCCCTCCCCACTCGGTCAGCCAGGCCGCAGCCAGCTGAGCCGGGCCATGCCTGACATGCTGGGCCGCGCCCTACCGGGTCAGGTCTCCCCGATTCGGGCCGACCTAAGGTGGGTTGGGCCGGGTCGGACCGGGCCCAGACCCCCCTTTTTGGGACCTTTTTCTGTTATTTTCCAATAACATGATCTATATAACTTCGATCAATCTTCCATCTATTGAGTAGGATTCCTTAGATCGAGATGGTTGTTTTGATATATTACACTCAACGTTTTGGTGAAGTTTGGATACAGCCGAGCTAGTTCGAAACCGAAACCAACCAGGCCCTCAGAACAGAAACGATTATAACATAAGGACCAGACATCTGATTGAAGTGTCATCAACTACGTTTTTTTCCATTTGATGAGAAGTTAATTTTTGAATACTACACGTTGGATTCAGTTGAGATTGGAGTACATCCAGGTTTGGAATGAGTGTAATTCCAACTGGGCCCTCGGAACGGAATAGCCAATAACTATCAGACCGGGCATCCGATTGACACGCTGTCTATCAAATTTGGTTTATTTTGATGAGACAGAACATTAGGAAACATAAAATATGTAAATCATGATAGTTGATGTATCAACCCCCTTTTCTCGAGGACCAGACCCTCCAGGAATCAAGCGTGTTGTGTGCGAGAACCCTAGTGCTGGATGTGATTGTGATGACTACAGTGCTGAGATCCTCTATGGGTTCGACGACGATGACTAGCGTACTTGGATCCTTCGTGGGTTCGATGACAATGACTACCATTCCAGGATCCTCTATGGGTTCGACAAAAATGACTACAATTCTAGGATCCTCCATGGGTTCGATGACAGCGACTACCGTACTAGGATCCTCTGTGGGTTCGACAACGACGACTTCCGTACGGGGAATCTCCGTGGGATCGCTGACGACGACTAACGTACTAGGATACTCCATGGGATCAACGATAGAAACTACAGTACGAGGATCCACTACGGGTTCGAAAATGATAACTACCATACTAGGATCCTCCATGGGTTCGATGATGACCTCTACAATACTAGGATCCTCCGTGGGTTCGACAATGACGTCTACTATACTAGGATCCTCCATGGGTTCGACGATGAAGAATTCCGTACTAAGATCCTCCATGGGTTCGATGAAGATGAATTCTATACTGGAATCCTCCATGGGTTCGATAGCAATGACTACTATTCTAGTATCCTATGTGGTTCTGACAGCTTAGTTGATCTAGTTTCCTATATAGGTCTGATAGCATAGATGAATCAGTGACAGCATCTGATCATCATTATCACTTTATGAAATATGTATACCTATGTGAGCAGAGTCTGGACATTCAATCATTATCATTGATGTGATTGAATTCATTCCTGTGTGGGCTGGGTTGTGCCTGGGCTCGAGAGTTGGAGCCAAACTAGAATTGATAACTTAGGTATATGTACGGGCTTATACTTATGTAGTGTTGGTTGATACTTAGTTAATCTATTAATTCTTTTTTTATCCATCAGGGATTCCGGGAGACCTTCAAGGGTCCTGGCATCCCTAATTAGTAACAATATACTCAACCCTACATGGGAAATTCCCGCACTACATTGTGTTGGATGCGGACGACAGACAATGCTGATCATGGTAGAGGCATGTAGAGTTGGATGGTACCTGGAGGTGGACCACTTGGTGAGACGTACACGGAGCCGGCGGACAGACCTGTGGTGCTGGGGGGACACTTGGTACCCACCTATCAGGTGTGATTCCCATAGGATGTCTCGGTGGATACTGAATTACATTACTACTGTTGTATTAGACTTTTAGTTGTACTGTACTTTTCAATAGGGTTTGTATTCTAGCCCATTTACCTTTCAGAACATACATTGTATTCAGTGTTAATTTGTGCTTACTTTAGTTTGTGTACTCTGTTGTGTTTGTTTACTATCTTAAAGGCAATGTCTTCTCTTTATCAGGATTTACGCCTTTGGCGCTAGTCGCCATCCCCTGGCCTATGGAAGGCGGGCTTGGTGTAGTCACGACACAGGCTCCGAGGACGGGTCGTGACATTGATACAATCAAGGATGTGGTCAATATTTCACAATATGATTTGAATATAATCTATATCTTACCAATCTTTCCTTGAAAGGTATATTTATAATATGTGATATATTGTTCTTCATTTTTCATTATGTTAATATACATTCACTTCATCTAAATTTATATATCACAAGGGAAATATTTATCGAAGAATGTATCCTTAAACTAATTCCATTCCATGAGTTATATTTCCTCTACCTACGTAGTATGTTGGATAAAAACCACTCATCAGGATCTCCTTGGTGTTAATAAACCACAATTTTAGCCATTTCATTTTCACTACTTCCTAATTCCATAAATATCTTCTTTGGAGCAATAATCCATTGCTCGGATAAAATCAGTTTATTAGTCCAACTAAAATATATGGACGTCAATAAAATAATGTGATCTAGAATTAGAGAATATATCATTATAGAAGGTTGTTCCTTCCATGTCAGATTTTTCCATAACTAGATTAAGCTACACTAGTATAGCCTTAATTTTCATTATTCCCATATTATCTATAGTTTTTCCTTAATAGGGAAATCTCTACATTTTCAGTGAGTAATTCTATCATTTTTCCTTACAGGCCCCATTTCTATAAAATATAATATACTGAATTATGTGATAATATTATTAATTTAAAATGATAAAGTAAAATTTCAAATATGGGGTAACTCCTAACATATATTAATAATTTATGAATTGTTAATATAATAATCATAAAAATTAGTTACTGTTGTGATATATTCTCTTTCAAATCCCATAAAATGGTTTGAAAATAAAATGTGAGTTATCCTATGCATATCTGAAGTGATTCTCAATCCATGTACATAGTAAGGCCTATTATCATGTAACAAGATACGCTCGAGTCAAGAACAACTCACCATTTTCTGATGTCTTACTCTTCTGTACATCATTTCTAGAACCACATATTAATGTTGTATCCAATCAAGGATGTATTTATAGGATGACCACCATAATATATAACATACAAAAACAACAATATGTTCTTCTATACATATAATAACATTTTATGATAAGTTTATATTAACTAAAATACAATTTCCTAAAATTAGTTCAAATTTCTTCTAATAAAGAATCTTTTGAACCCATCTATAATGAAACATACCATAGAAGTTTGGAGTTTGTTCCTTACCTTATTAAAATAACGTATATAAAATCGGTGGAATTCCAAAGGACCATATACTTTAGGTTTTGTGGAGAACTAGATACATATTTTTTACCCATTTTATATTTTTATTAGAAAATGAAACACAAAACATAAAAAAAATTAAAATGATTAGAAACATTGAAAACTCATTCAAATGTTTCCTCTTTATAACCTGCAATATGAAAACAAAATAAGTGAGATCTAAAATTCTATATATGGGATATGTTAATAAGAATAAATAATTAGTCAATGAGAATAAAATATATACAAGGATAAATAGATAAAAAATAAATTTAAATATCCTTATGAATTTAATATATAAGGAACAATCAATATGGAAAGGTATATAACTAAAACCACATCCCATTTAATCAATAGCTGAAAATGGAATCTATCCCTAAGTAATTTCATATTGAAAATATCTTGTATATTAATAAAGGAATATAGAAGGAATGGAATTAATAATTATTGAATCTAATGTTTCCTAGGGATGTGATAAATATACCATCATGATCTGTCCTTGTGATAGTTTAAACTATTCTAGGTAAAAATAAATCGTATTCCAAAAACTGATTCGTCTCATGAGACTACTAATGCATCGAGGGGATTGCATTAATAGGTAACCAACCAATTAATTTCATTTGCATGTAATCAAACATGTATCTAATAATCTATTTAATTCAAAAATAATTATCCTTATCAAGTATCTATATTGAGTAATGGATATAGATTTATGAGTATTTCCACAGTTGATCAAATAATCTTGCATTAAAACACCATATATTAAAATGTTATATTCTTTAGGAAATTAGAATATTTATCCCAAATGATTAAGGATATTTATTATAAATTAAATTTCCAAATAAATGGTATTTTAATAATGTTATTGATTCTGGAAAAGTTAATAATCACAAAAGAATGTGAGATTGGATGATAACTTTTACAACTTCGCAATAATCAAATAAAACCCCATGGATGAAATTATTCAACATAAAAATTAAAATACATTGAATAATGAATTATTCAAGATATTACATGTCTAAAGGGTATTATATACTCCACCTAAATTTTAATTTGTTTGTAATAAAAAAAATGTCTAAGTGGAATGTAAATTTAAACAAAATCATATACATCATGTTTCCTTTTGGTAATATGTTCATTAAAATAAAATATAATGGTATTATGAATGTTATTAATTTATACCAGACACATAATCATATTTATAATATCATATATAATCCTCTAATAAATTTTGATAACACATTTTTTAATAATATTTCATTATTTCCATTATTTGTAGCGTTAATTGTCATGTTTTCTCATGACTGTTTCATGATGAATAATCCAATTTATTCACAAATTATATAGATATATAATTTAATGAATAATAACCATGAAATAATTATTATATTTTTTAAAAATATACTACTTTTATAATAAATCATGAATGATAAATATTAAAAATGAAACATCTTACGATCATCGAGATTATAGGCTGTATGTTTTCATTAGTAAAATTTCAATTTTTCCCAGCTCATTATCAAAATTAGGTATGAAAAATTTTACCTTTCAATAATGTTATTAAAATCATTAATAACATATTATATAGTTATATATATATATATTCCATGTGGTGTGATTATGAAAATATATACACATTACTTCATGAAAGAGATAGTCCACACAACACAAACTATGATATCAAAATTATGTGAGTGAAAAGGAATGAAAAGATTTGAAATAAATTACCAAAAAATAAGGATTAATATTTCATAAATATCATAATTATTTCATTTTTAAACATATAATCATTGTGGTTTTCTATATCACCTTCCATGTAAAGCATTTTTGAAAGACGAGTGACATTGATTCAAGAGACGGTAGTTCGGCATACACACGAGTGACGTTTTTGTATCGCCTATGGAATTAAAGATAAAAATATTTATATGATTCTGTGAGTAAAAGTGTTTAAATATGTTATAAATACCATATCTATCTTTTATATAAATCATCATACCTGACATTGAGGGGTTAAAATGGTAAATCAAACTATATTGATTCGTGAGGCGGTAGTCCACCGTGCACACGATGGATGATTTCATAACTCATTCAATTAAAGTAGGGTTCGTTTTAGATCATTTTTAGGATATAAAAAACCTCTAATTATATGGATGTTTTTTGGTTATTATGTCATTATGGTTTACTATAAATTATAGGTGTTGTTGTAGGAAATAAAATGAAGTCTCTTGTGAAAAAACATAACCTCTACTTCATGTATCGTCCTTTGGTATTTACTAAACCCATAATTTGATGGATTTATACCCAAAATATGTCTTCTAGGATGAGGAAATTATATTTTCTATTTGATTTTTCAATGGATTGGATGAACCAATTTTGTTTGATGGTGTGAATTAGAAGGGAGAGTGGTGGGCTATTACTAATGGGGTGAGTGGTACGATTGTAATACTTTTTGAAAGTGTGAATTCCAAACTAATTTTATTCAAGGTCATAATCCATAAATAAGGTCCATTTTAAATAATATGAGGTATAATTTTTATATATTCCCATAAATTGGGTTTTGGACTAGTTATGGGTCATTCATACATCTTATACTCAATGGTTAACCACTAAGAAAACTAATTTAAATCATATTGTAATTAACTTCAACCTATTTAAATAAATTTTTATTTTGAAAAAAACATAAATTATTCTTATTCAAAATTACTGAATATTCTTCTTTAGAACATGGAATATATTTTCCAAAATTTAATCAATTTAGGTAGAAAATAATTAATTTATGATTAATCTTGGAGTCATGATGAGAATTTTGGGTTTTGAGTAAAAATGATCAAATTTTTTCAAACACATTATATCTAAATTCAATATGAAAAATATTATAATGATCCAAGATTTGATAAATATATATAAAACTGAGCTAATATTAATTTTAAAAAAATTAGAAAAATTATTTTATAATAAAAAAATTTAAATGAAAAGGATATTTTAAATTAATATTTATTATTTAGGCATAAGTCACTTCAAGAAGTCCTTTTGGTTCAAATAAAAGGGAGTTACCAGAATTAGTGGTAACAGTTTCTCTTAAATTATTTCCATTTATTTTACTTCGTCTACCCCTAAACTATTTTTATTCGTTTATTTTATAACAACCAAATTATCCTCAATAAACTAGGATGTTTTTATGAGATTTATTTTCTTACTACACTTACACACACCTCTATCTAATGGGTAATGAACATATTGTTTCTATGGATGGAAGACAAAGGCCTAAAAAAACTATGATTGTTCAATTATCTCTTACCACCACTTACAGAGGCGGATATGATTGAAATGTATTTATATATGATATATATTATGTTTATGTTTTCTTTATGCTTCAGTATTTCTCAATTATATCATACCATTGTTGTTTCCATTATGGATAAACGTGATAATTTCATTTGAGGAAATGCGGACTACCACCCCATCAAAGTGATATGACTCATTTATCCCAAATGTGGGATATATAAAAGATGGAGTTAATGATATTATATATGATATTATACTGGAATTATAATATACTTATGTTTCATTAGGTTTTTTTCTATTAAATACGAAATAGAAAGGAAAGTATCGTCCATGCGTACGTACGACATACGACCATCAGAAATGGTGCATTTCATTTCTTACCTTGAAATGTTATGTAATTTTATAAATACATACATATAATGGAAATTTATGATATATATGATATCTAAATTATTAATGTCATTCTTTAGATAATGGACACTTGACCACATGGATAACATGTAATTATGATGTGTTCATTTTTTACTCAGGTAACAAATATCGACAAAAAACCCGTGGTTATCATAAATGATTACAAAATGATTATAACATGGTAATAAGTGATATAAAAGGAATAATAAACTTGAAAAAGGATTTTAGTCTAGTATAAATTATCATTAGTTTATTATTTAGGATATTAAATATTGAACGGGTCAAGTCGGACATGAGGTAAGGGAATTCGTCTCAATCTCCTTCAATTGAGGTATATTATGTTTGAAACACGACATTCGTTTATACGGTATATAAATATAATTAAATTTTTATTTCATTCAACGAGAATCTTTTTCTAAAATATGTTTTACTAATCAACAAAAAAAATAATGTTTTAGTGTAAGCGGTGACAAAAACCTTTTCAACCGACGTGATTAATATTTGATCTTTGACATACTTAACAAGCTGTAATGTTTTTAAAAAGAAAATAAATATCATATACTATTTTATGTATTTGGGTATTGAATTTTTTTTTGGTAAAATATTTTTTATGTAAATTTATTTAAATGATATATTGTGATTGAAATGTGGAATTGTTAGCATCCAATTATATTTCTTTTATGTGTTATGATTTCATAATTGTACTTGGTCATTTTAAAGGTGGTTACGTGATAACCCAAATGACGGGTGATTCCATGATAAACCAGGATGGGTGGTTACGTATTAACCTCCAATGCATTGAGTATGTAAGTCGGTCATATGGCTATTCCATTTATTTATATGTATGCCAGTCGACTATATGGTTATTCCATTTATGAAGGTTTATGTCCCAAGATACCTTTATATGTTATGTGTTCTTTATATGTGTTTTATGGTAAAATTTTGTTTACAAAAGCGTAATCAATGATATTTTATTCTGTGAAGAGAATTTACTACATTATAAAGGTGAAAAGTATTACTTATGATAATGTAATCATGGTTTACATGTTTTTTTGAAAATCTAACAATTTTCCTTCTTTGTGTATCCATTACTGAGATTTTTATTCTCATACCATGATTTTGAAATGTATTTCATATGACATAAAGGGGAATATTGTCAAGGATGGGATCAAGGAAAATTAATTCTATCTAAAACATGGAACTATACTTGACTATTTTTTTCATGAGTTTTTGTTTAGTGATAAAAAAATGGAAACTGAGTAGATGTGTCTGCATGTAATATTCAAGTTTTTATGTATATGATATGACTAATTCCCTAATGCACTAATCCTAAAAAGATACTCAATGTGAATTATCCATTTAATTAACGATTATGCAATGTTTAAGGTCAGGTCCTTATACTTGGTATCAGAGGTCGGTTTAGATAACTTTAGGAGATTGGGTATTGATAAATTAATATCCACAAATTAATTTATGTTAATAATGACATGATATATCATTTATATATAACCATGTTTCTTCTCCTAATATATTTATGTGTTCATATTGTTTTTTAAAGGAAACATGGATGCTCTAATGGGAAGGAAGATAGAGGTATATGAGCTTCCAAATCATCATCGTAAGATGGTCAGAATCTGAAATGAATAGTTTGTTGTAGTGATGACTCAATTGAATCAGGTGATAAATAGTGGTTGTGTTTATAGATGATATTTGGGTTTATTCTAAAAGTAATGAGTACCATGAAATTCATTTAAGGGTTGTCTTGAAAACATTACAAGAAAATAAACTATTTGGGAAATCAAGAAAGTGTGAGTTTTGGTTACAACAGATATCATTATTGGGTCAAACATTCTCAAATAATGGTGTAACTGTTGATCCTTCTAAATCAAAAGTTGTTGAAGAATGGCCAAGACCCACAAATATAATTGAGATACATAGTTTTCTTGGTTTGGTAGGTTATTACTAGGGGTTTTTTTGGAATTTTTCATGATTATCTATCCCACTCACTAAGTTACCTCAAAAAGGTGTTAAGTTAATTTGGGAAAAATAATGTGATGATTTTTTTAGGAATTGGAATGAAAATTCGTGAATGATCCAATTTTGGCACCGACTATATGAAATGGTGTGTTTTTTATTTACAATGATGCTTTGTTGAAAGGAATTGGTTGTGTCATTTTGCAGAATGATCAGGAAATTTCATTTTCATTACGTCATTTCAAACCTAATGAGTTAAATTACCCTACACATGATTTGAAATAAGCAGCTGTTGTGTTTGCTTTAAAAATTTGGGGGCATCATTTTAATGGAGAAAAATTTGAAATATATACTGACCAAAAAAGTTTAAAGTATATATTCACTCAATAATAATTGAACATGATATAGAAGAGATGGTTGGAATTAATCAACGATTCAGATTTCACAATCCATTACCATTCGGGAGATGCAAATAAAGTGGCTGATGCTCTGAGTCGAAAAAGTAATGATTTATTAACCATGCTACATTTGGAAAGAGATCCATTGGTTTTTTATTTGATAAACATTGGAATAGAAGTTTTTGGTGTAGTAAATTATTCTGTTTTATTTTAGGTGTCAGTGAAATAATCTCTATTAGATTAAATTAAGCAGGCACAGAAAGAAGATAGTGAGTTACAGAAAAAGTTAGAGTTGGTTTTGAAGGGTCGGTTGCCTGATTTTAACATTGATAATGATTTTGTTGTGAGTATTGGGAAATTATTATGCAAGCCTTCTGGTTCACAATTGAAGAATGATTTATTATTTGAAGTTTATAGTTCTCTATTTTTGGTTCATCCTAGTAGTAAAAAAATATACATACATATTCAGGAGTATTTCTCATGGGATAGAGTGAAAAGATATATTGGTGACTTTACTGTGAATTGGTTGACTTTTCAACATGTTAATGCAGAGTGGCGGTTACTGAAAAGAATTCTTTCTTCCTTACCAGTACCAGAGTGGAGATGTGAAATAATATCTATGGACATCATTGTGGGATTACCTAAGACATATTGATGTAAAATTCAATCTTAGTTATTGTTGATAGATTAAATAATTATGCTCATTTTCTTCATATTCGAGATACATTTTCTCTAGATAAACTTTCTCAGTTTTGTATTAAAAAGATAATTTGTCTGCATTGAGTTTCCCTCTCCATTGTATCTATTCCTGATCCCAGTATTACCTCTAACTTTGGGAACGTCCTTCAGAAGTCATCAGGTACTGAATTAAATTTTTGTATATCTTTTCATCCGCAATCATAAGAGCAGTCAGAATGAATAATTTAGACCATGGAGGATATTATATGTTTTTGTTCACTGGATTACCAGGGATGTTGGGCCAATATATTTATTTGGTTGAATTTTTTTATAATAAAAGTTTTTATTCCAGTATACAGATAGTTCCAATTGGGGAATTATATGGGAAGTGGTGTCTAACACCAACATTTTGGGTTGAATTTGGTGAAAGGAAAATGATGGGACCATAATTGGTAGATGAGATGGTAGAAGAAGTTCAGTTGATTCATATGCACATGATAATAAGTTAGAGTAGGTAGAAATGTTATGCGTTTAACTCAAGGAAGGATCTTTATTTTGAGGTTGGATATCATTTCCTTCTCAAAGTTTCTCCATGGAAAAGTGTAATGTGTTTTGGTATAAAGGGAATGTTGAGTCTGAGGTTCATTGGACCCTATGAAATCCTAGATAATGTTGGATCAGTTTTCTATAGAGTGTAACTACCTCCTAGTTTATTCTAGGTACATAGTATTTTTCATGTATCAATGTTGAGAAAGTATATTCTAGATACATCACATTTTTTTGTCTAGAGGTAGTTCAGTTGGAAGAGAATCTCTCTTATGAGGACAACCAGTTCAAATTCTTGACAAAAGAGTGAAATTGTTGAGGAATAAAGTAATTCATCAGGTAATGGTTTTGTGGAAAAACCAGGTGGTCGAAGAGGAAACATGGGAATCTGAAACTTCTATAAGGGATAAATACCCCAACTTAATTGATAAGTGAATAAAAATTGGGTGGACGCAGTTTCCAAAATGGGGGAAGGATGTAACATCCCAGGTAAATAACAACATAATATATTTTCATATTTATTAATATTTATGAATTAAATATTAATTTTACCATACAGATGATTCTATGTTCGATGGTGTACCCAATACAGAACAACATGTTTCATTAAAATCTTACGTTACACACAATGTGGGGTCATACTAAAAATAATAATATAATATTATTATTTCAAATGGCAGTTAACACCTATCTGTTGTAATGGCGTGAATAAATATAACTAAAAAAATATTGTTATACATGTTTTTTAAATGGTTTTACATTTATCCAATAAAATTTAGAGGCTTAAAATAAGAAAGAATCTGATTTTAAGCATAAAAACACTAATATTATTCAAAAAGGCAATTTGATAAATTTTGATGGAGAACACTCATAAAATCTATTTTTGGTCACTTTTATATGTTATATTCTACCAAATAAATCTCTTCTATAGAATCGGGACATAAAAATATACTTTGGGTTATTTTTTGGTATCTTTTTGATAAAATTCATTTTTAATGAATAGTGAAAATATTGTATTTTAATTCAAAACTACATTTTATTCTAATTTATATATGTGGTTAAATTGTATTTTTAATTGGTTTTAAATTGTAAATATAATATGTCTTCATAATTTCTTCAAATTTTGGTCATTGGAAGTAATTACAATTTGAAATTGGACATAAACAAGTGACAATCTTTTGATAGTTAATATTTCTTAAAAACACGTTTTTTATTTTGGAAATGGGAATTATTTTTAAATTAATTATTCCTTATTCTATGGTTTGACATTGCTAAAATAGAAAAGAAAAATTAATTTGGAATATAGAATATATATTAGGCTGAATTTGGGGTATTTTTCTAAAAATATTTAATTTTTGAGGAATAGTGAATCCACTAAGTAGTAGTTAAAAAACTGACTTTTTCATTTAAATAAAATTTTACCGATTATGTGGATTGAATTTCAAAATTCCAGTATACATGTTTGTTGTTAGTAAGTATAATGTGTTTTAATAAGATTAAAATAATTTTTGGTGAATTTTATCTTTTGACTTATGTTTATGGTGGTTAAAGGTAAATAGGGTAATTCAGGGTAAAAA
This sequence comes from Viscum album, assembly GCA_963277665.1. Lineage (NCBI taxonomy): Eukaryota > Viridiplantae > Streptophyta > Magnoliopsida > Santalales > Viscaceae > Viscum > Viscum album. Next base: position 752,801 of record CAUJRU010000070.1, read on the forward strand.
GAATAACATAATAGTAGAAAATTACCTTAACACTTATCCTAAACTTATTGTATGAGTCATTTCCGACCAAGAGTAACCTTGGGTGGATTTTGGGACCCCATGGAGAATCATAAGATTGATAACAACACTTTATTCTAGTTAACATAAAGTAAAGGCAAAAATGACATAAACAAATATCTTTTTGTAAATAATTTTTTACAGGGGGTTATATAAGTTATCTCTTATACTATAAATTTTATTTTTAATGATAAAATGATTTCCTAATTCATGGGTTTTTTTAATAATTTTTATAAATCAAATAAATTATATTATTTATTACCTGATAACGATGCAGTATTTACCTCATTAATAAACAATTAAAACAGATAATATTATAAAGAATAAAACAATATTCAAAACCTGTCAAATTTTTATTGGATAATTTTATTTCGACCATGAGTCAAGTTATCTTCTAGTTTAATTACTTTTGTATTTTTAGAAACTGAAAATAATTATATAATAAAATAATATTTCACACTTTCTTAAAGAGCCCCTCCTCCCCCTTATAAAAATCCCTCACCTATAACCAATTAGTCATACCTCTCAAGCCCCTTGTATAATCCAAACTCTACCCAAATAAGCTCTCAAGTTACCTATCTTATATCATAGAAGCCTTACCTTAGGCATAAGTATATAATCACGCCTTTTTATTACATAACATTTTATTACATTTTACAAACGGAGGATCTTTAAAGTCTAGAGTCTTGGAAATCAGGAACATAATACATGAAAACAACATAAAACATTATTCTAAACCACTCATAAGGATTAATCATAGGTTCATCTAATGTACAATTAATGCATCTCATATCTTGGAGACATACATCAATGAAAAGGGTGATCAGAAGACCGAGTAAGGGTAAACAAGGGAATGCATTTACTTGTGACATCAATAAGAACTTGAATAAAAACATAAGGACATGATAAATGGAAGTATAGGCATATCATAATGAAAATAATTTCAATAATAATCTGATTATGTGGCTACAAAATTTCATTTACACATCCATGAACATATCACTAAGGTCCATCCCCAAGGTGTGATAAAAATTTCCAATGTTATTCACCAATTTATCGTGAAACATGTCATCTCAATAGATTAATTCTTTACCCAATGCATTGGAACTCTATCAGCGTGAACCCTTAAGATGTATTTAACTTCATTGTTCCACATATATCATAATCTAAAATTTCATAAATAACTAATATGGAATAAAAGAAATGGGTTTCATTTCAAAATCGTGATGTTTTAAAAGTTCTTAAAAATAAGAACATTATATCATTTACAACTCAAAAAAGGGGAATAAGGGTTATATGTATGTCCATTAAAGAATGATATATATCCTTTTTATATATTTATGAACACCCATAGAAATGAAAGAGGTCAGTGTATTCAGATAAATAAACAATATAATTTCATGTGAGAAAGAGATAGAAATTTTGAGATGAAATTTCTACAACCTAATGACTATATAACATGGTTTTAGAAAACAAAAGAGAGGTTACAATGGTAACCCACACAAAAATTAACTCATATTAGAAAAAAATACAGAATACATGGAGATAATAACATGTTAAGGACATTTGAATGACATACCACAAGAAAAGTAAACTTTAAAGGAAAGAGATGTTGCGATTTCTTTTACGAGAAAATTGACAGCCTAACAGCATCACATAATAATTCAGAGAAGAAATTTATTAGAGAGGAAAGAGTATTTCAACAATTAGACATGGATGTATAGTAAATATAAAATATAAGAAAACAGCCTCATCATAATGAGGCGGAAACTAGAAGACACAACATAAAGGAACTCATGACATAAAAGAGGAGGGTGAAAGGATCCCTTGTATTGAAGAGTAACTTTGAAATCGTGAAGTTTGGGTCCTTGGGAGGCCTTAGGGAACCTTGGGAGGACTCCTTGGGAGGTATGGATACCATAACATTGTTGAGGATGATTTTGGAATGAAATGAGTGGGGTAAATGTCCTGGTATTTATAGGAAAATAGAGTGAAAAAATTATTAATTTCCAAGGGAAACCTCATCGGTGGTATTTTAAAAACCATGCGCTTTCCAATTGTATATTCGCATGGTATTGGCCACTTGAGACACCTCATAGAATATATCACTATTCATAAGTTGACCAAAAAGCTTACATCATTATTACATCATTAATCATGTCATTAAACATTCGATGCTCAAAATTTCGTTTTTAATATTCACCAATAATTCAATATTTTCAAAAAAAACATCACCCTAACCAAATATTGATGCTCTAAATTCCAAAATGACGTCCACTTTATAAAAATTATTTTCTAAATATTTTTAATTTAATTTTTTAAAAATTAATTATTTATTCCAAAAATCCAACTTTAAAACTATAACTCATTTTTTAAAACCATAAAAAAGTAATCAAGGTCTCATAAAAATATTATATACCTATAAGACAATAACGTAAAAATTTAGGATTAAATTTTATGAAAATAAATTTCCATTTTAAATTATTAAATTATATATAAAATTCTATATAAAATATATATGGCGTACAAAAATACCAGAACTTAAACTATGATCATTTTTTCACTTTTAGGATGTCTAAAATGTATTTTTACATTCACGGCTGAAGTTTCTATTTTTTGGTCAAATTAAGATTCATTACTATTCATATGGTAATGTTACTATTCCTACATTACTATTAACTCAAAACCAAGTTGATCTTATTAGACTATAAATTTTCACTGATCAAAACTGTAAAAGAACAATTTTTTAAAATAATTTCACATTATAAATTATTTAATGAATTCTAAAATATTTTAAAGTACCCATTTTTCCAAAATTCATAAATAATACACATCATATATTTGTCAGAATATTTGAAATTCACGATATTTTCCATAAGAAAAAAGAAATTTTTTATTTATATAAATGTATTACACAAAGAAGGTACGGTATCGTTATATAACCCCTTATAACACTAGAATATGACCTAAGTGTAAGGTATGATATGTTGATAAAATCTTGGGGTGGCTCGGACAACATTGCTCGAGTGGTGATTTCTATCAGCTTCAAATTCTCCCATAGAATATTTTTTTCATGCTTTATACGTTGAAGATCATCTTCGGCTTGGTCCATAGCAATGCCCAGTTATGCTAATTATTTCCAAAGCTCCGACAGATGGGCTTCATATGGCTTGAGTCTACTGGATGAGGCCATTCAGTATTCTTTCTGTATTATTTAACCAAGATAACCATATTTATAAAAACACAACGTTAATATTATAGTTTCCAACGGTTATATAATAGTTGAAACCCAATGGTCTCATTTTAATTGTACTCAATTTATTAATTAAAGAACATAGTATTGTTGAGTATAAAATAAAATAACACACAAAATTTGGAAAAAATTTAATTAAAAATTTCATGACGTTACATTATTCCCCCCTTAAGAAATTTCGTCCATGAAATTTTATCGTGTATCCTCTAATTGGAAAAGGTGTGGGTACTTCTATCTCATGGACTCCTCCAGTTCCCACGCGGCTTATTCACATTTTTTGTTCTCCACAAAACCTCATCAAGGTGGGTAGTCTTGTTGCGTAGAACCTTGTCATTATGATCCAAGATATCAACCAGCTGCTCCACATAAGAGAGGCCATGTTCCAGCTATACAACCTCGGAATTTAGTACATGTAAAGGGTCAGTTATGTACTTCCTCAAGAGGGTTACGTGGAAAACATCACGAACATGGTCTATATTTGGAGGAACTGAAATCTGATAGTCCACTGTTCCCACACGATCATGGATTTCATAGGGGAAAATGTACCTAGGGTTGAGCTTCCCTTTCTTTCCAAACCTCATGACTCTCTTCCATGGTTAAATCTGAAGAAATAATTCTTCACCAACATCAGACTCCATGTCCCTTCGACGATTGACGTCATAGATCTTTTTCATACTCTGAGCAGCCTTAATGTGTTGTGAGATAACATGGACCTTTTCTATCATCACATTCACAAGATCAGGCCCAAGAATATTTCTCTCGCCAGATTTATCCCAACAAGTAAGATATCTACATAGCTTCACATATAGGGCATCATAGGGTGCCATTTTAATGATCGAGTGGATGTTGTTGTTATAAGGGAACTAAAATAAAGGGAGATTTTGATCCCATTAACCTTTAAATTCCATTAAAGATGTTCTAAGAATTTCCTCGAGTGTTTGAATAGTATTTTCAGATTTCCCATCATTTTGGGGCTGATAGGATGTACTGAAATTCAATTCAGTTTTCAAAGCTTGTTGAAGACTTCTACATAATTGTTATGTGAACCTTGGATCAAGATCAGATATGATAGAAAGTGGAACTCCATGCAGCCTTACCACTTCCTTCACGTAAATCCTAGCAAGTTGATCAAGAGGGAAATCATCCCGAATGGAGATAAAATGGGAAGTCTTGTTGAGACGGTCCACAATAACCCATATCGCATTATTTCCTTTTGATGTTCTCAGGAGACCAGTGACGAAGTCCATAGTGATATTATGCCACTTCGATGCTGGTTTGGGTAATGGTTGTAATTCCTTTTTAGGAAGTTGTCATTCTTCCTTCACTTGCTGACCTACCAGGCACCGTGATGTGTAGTCAACAATCTCCCTTTTCATATTATCCCACCAATAATGATCACGAAGGATCATATAAAAATTCATGCTACCAGGATGTATAGAAAAGGTATAGCTATGAGCTTCATCCATCCGCTCCTTTATTTCTATAATAGATGGAACACATAGTCTTGTATGAAATTTCAGTACACCTTCTTGATAAGTATTGAACTCAAGAAACATCCCATCCTTTATAGCCCCAAACCTCTTCTGTAACAAAGGATCTTCTTTCTGAGATTTCTTGATCTTCTATAGTAATGACGGTTGGGAAATCATTTGGGTTAGGGTTGATGGTGTCCCTTCCTTTATAATTCCCGTGTCTCGTTTTACTAGGTCATTGATCAAAGGATTTCATTGAATCATCATACTGGAAAGAGAAACTGGGTCTTTCCTACTTAATGCATCAGCAACATTGTTTGCGCTTCCAGGATTTCAATGAATTGAAAAATCATAGTCTTTATGGACTTCCAACCACCTCCTTTATCTCATGTTCAAATCCTTTTGTGTGAAAATATACTTCAAACTTGGATGGTCTGTGTATATATCACATTTCTCCCCCTATAGAATGTGCCTCCAAATCATCAGAGAAAAAACGACTGCCGCTAGCTCCAGATCATGCATAGGATAGTTTTTTCCATGAGTCTTCAACATTAGAGATGCATAAGCAATTATATTTTCATTTTTCATGAGGATTCACCCAAGCCCTTTCAAAGATGCATCGTTAAAAATAACGACTCCTTCACCACTTGAGGGTAGAGTTAACACAAGTGCACTATCCAATTTCTTCTTCGGCTCTTGGAAACCTTCTCCACACTCTTTTGTCCAGATGAACTTGGCCCCATTTTGAGTTAACTTGGTTAATGGATTAGAATGTCATGAAAAGTTTTTCACAAACCTCTTATAAGATACCGTTAATCCAAGGAAGCTTTGAATCTCAGTTATTGTTGAACGTTGCGGCCACAACTCTACAACTTTTGTCTTTGCAGGGTGAACAGTGATTCTTTCATTGGTAATAATGTTCCCCAAGAAAGAAACATGTTTTAACTAGAATTCCCATTTACTAAACATTCCAAAAATTATCTCCTTCTGTAGAGTTTGCAAAATAACCCTACGATGATCCTCATTCTCCCCACAAATTTTCGAATATATCATAATATCTTCAATAAAAACTACCACAATGTTTTCAAGGAAGTCTTTAAAGACCCAATTCATTAAATCCATAAAAATTGGAACTGTATTAGTCAGTCCAAAAGGCAATACAAAAAACTCATAATGCCCATATCTTGATTAGAAGGCAGTTTTCATAATATCATCATTCTTCACTCTCAATTGATGATAACCAGATCGAAGACCAATCTTAGAGAAGAATTGAGCCCCATGAAGCTGTTCAAATAAGTCATCAATTCTCTAAACAGGGTATTTGTTCTTTCTATGATTCCATTCAGTTATATATAATAAACTTTTAGCCACATCGATCCATCCTTCTTCTTCAAAAAGAGAACAACTGGTCCACAAGGAGACACACTCAATCGGATAAACCCCTTCTCCATAAGATCTGGGAGTTGTTTCTCTAATTCCTCCATCTACTCATTTTCCATCATATATGGGGTCATTGATATTGGATGAGATCCAGGTATGTGTCCAATGGAGAACTCTACCTCTCTTTCTGGGGGAGGTCCATGAAACTCCTTAAGAAATACATCAATGTATTCCTGAACGATGGGTACTTTTTCTATATTCAAAATCTCATTTACTTATTCTTATTCACCGATAAATTCCGTAAAGAAAGCAATAGAAAGTTTTTCTAGTCATATATTTTGTTGATATATCTCTCCTTGGAAGGTAACTGCAGGTTTTCCATTCAAGACTACTGAGATTTCTTTACTTTTGCATTTGATCATAACATTATACTTTGAGAGCCAGTCCATCTGTATGATAATGTCCAATTCTTGCATGGAAATGACTACTATATTTGAGATAATATTGTGATAAATAATGTAAATACTAGAGTTTCTAAACACTGATGATTCTTGGAGAATCCCACCAGGATTCTTGACAGATAACTCCACTTTTAGAAAGTTGGGGGTTGATTCTAAAATCTTTTCAAAAATGGAGGAAATAAAGGAATGCATAGAACAAGAATCAAACAATGTACACCCTAGCTTTGACAAAACAACAATTGTACCTGAAACCACATCATTTGGAGATTCAACTTCACCTGTCAGGGTAGAAAAAGCACTACCTTTTTCTCTTGGCCTTTTCTGCGGCTGATGGTGGTTCTACTACACTACCTTTGGATTCTGACAGTGATTGGCAAAGTGCCCAAGTTGTCCACACATAAGGCATTGGACATCAAGGAGGGATTGTACCATCTTCTCTATATCATTAGTGTCTGGATTTTGAGGTTTCACCAAATACGACAATTCCTCGAAATATGACCATCTCTTTGACACATGTAACATTTCCCGCTCCCCTACAGGTTGTTCCCCAAATGCTTCTTCCAACATTTATTACATGTGGGACGTTGAACATTCCTTCCCCCACTTCCTTGATAAAAGGTAATCCCAAAGATGTGCTCCATCGATCTCTTTTTTTCATTTTATAAATGAGACCATTGTGTCTCACCGAACTCTAGTTCGATTTACATCGAACTCCACACAATCTCCTCATAGCTGTCATAGTCTCAGTTGGCTATATTCTTCCGCAGATTAGGTCTCAGTAAACCAAATAATCTATCAACCTTACCATTTGGATCCATTATAAATATAGAGGTGTATCGTGAAAGCCGGGTGACGTTCATCTCATAGCTTCCGACAGATTTGTTCTCATTCTTCTTTAGCTTGAGAAAATCCTTCTTCATTCTAGATCTTAGGGAACAAGGGAAATACATACTGAAAAAGATCCCTCTAAAATATGCCCACTTCAAAGCCTAAACATAAACTCTTGTACTTGGGTTTTTAATTAGTTCCCAAAAAGATCATATTCCCCTTCTAAGAAATAGTCGTCCATGGTGACATTCTCTTGCTCTTAAAAGTGTACCACAAAAAAGATCTTTTTGATGGAGCCGATCCACTTCTCATAAATCAATTGTGTTAGTCGATCCACTGATTTTTGGAGGTCTTTGACACATAAAGGACTCAACATAATGTTGTTCCCTTCGCAGTGAGATCAGCCTTTCATTTTGATTCAAGTTATTTCCCATATAATGAGTCACTTGGTTCATCATTCGGATGAATGTTTCCATTCCTGCTTCCATTGGATGGTCGTCAATGCATGGTCCTTTGCGGTCACCATTTGCACAGTTCCACCTATTTCCCGCCATTTCTAAAATAATAAAACCATAATGAGAAATTTATTTTATTTACTAATCTTTTAACTACAAAGTATTTATGTCTTAAAACATCGTTAAATAATCACATTTCTCTATAAATCTTGCATAATGATTCATAAAATGAATATGATTAACCAAACATATTCCCCAGAAGGGTCATAACCAAGAGTTCAGCAAGGCCCGTTGTCATGAACCAGTTAGCATTCATGTCTAGCTCAAATCTATTTTTTTGGGTTTTACCCCTATGTATATCTATGATAGAGCCGCCTCTACCAGCCTGTATCCAGGCATGGATGTATTTTCTTGATAAACCACTTACATAATACTCACCAAAATTCCTGGAAGTTTTACTATATTTAAATTTTTCTATAGGATTATTCCTAAAGATTTAATAGCCTAATTTCCATAAATAACTAAAATATCCTTTGATACCAACTATGGTATCCCACATTTTTATTATATAACTTTTCATTACATTTCACAAACAGAGGATCTTTAATGTCTAGTGTCTTCGAAATCAGGAACATAATACCTGAAGACACCATAAAAAATTCTTCTAAACCACTATTAAGGATTCATAATAGGTTCATCGTATGTTAAATTACTCCATCTCATATACTTGATACATACATCAAATAAAAGGGTTAGAATAAGGCCCAGTAAAGGTAAATAAGGGAATTAGTTTACTTGTGACATTAATAAGAACTTGAATAAAAACATAAGGATAGGAGAAATAGAATTATAGGAATATCATAATGAAAAGATATTTAATAATAACATGAATATGTGGCTAAATCATTTTAATTAGACATTCATGAACATATCATCAAGGTCCATCCCAGAGGTTTTATAAAAATTACCAAGGTTATTCACCAAGGTATCAGGAAACATGTCATCTCTCGAGATTAATTTTTTCCCCATGAATTTGAGTGATATCAGGGCACACCCTTAATATGTATTTAATTTCATTTGATACACATAGATCAGTATCAAAAATTACTTTAATAACCCATATATATTAAAAGAAATGTGTTTTGTTTCAAAATCGGGACATTTTAATAGTTTTTAAAAATAAGATCATTATATCATTTATAATCCAGGGAAAGGGAATGAGGGTTATATGTATGTCTATTAAAAAATAAAATATATTGTTTTTATATATTTATGAACACCCATAGAAACGAAATAGGTCTGGTTATTCACATAAATAAACAAGATAATTTCTTGAGAGAACGAGATAGGAAATTTGAGATGAAATATTTACAGGAAAATGACTATATAATATGGTTTTAGAAAATAATAAAAAGAGAGGGGAGAAGGGAAACACACTCATAAATAAATCATATTACAATATAAATACACAATAAATAGAGATAAGAACATGTTATGGATATTTTAATGACATAACACAAGAAAAAGAAACTTTAAAGGAAAGGGAAGATGATATTTCTTTAACGAGAAATTCGGAAGCCTAACAACGTCACATAAAAATTCCGAAAACAAATTGATGAGAGAAGAAGTAGTATCTTGAAAATTATACATGAACTGAAATTAATGAGGACATATAAGAACATACCCTAAATATAAAGATATTGAAACTAGAAGACACAACATAAAGGAATTCATGACTTAAAAGAGTAGGCTGAAAAGATCCCTTACCTTGAAGAGAAAATTCAAAAGCTTGATGTTCGGGACATTTTGAGGCATGAGGGAACCTTGGGAAGACTCATTGAGAGGAAAGGAGACCATAAATTCTTTAAGGATAATTTTTTAATGAAATTAATGAGGGAAATGTCTTGGTATTTATAGGGAAAGTGAGTGAATAAATTATTAATTTCCAAGGGACACCTAATCGGTGGTATTTGCAAAACCATGGGCATTCCCATGGTATTTTCTTTGGTTATTGGAAACTTGTGGCACATCATAGCATATCTCACTATTAATAAGTCTACTAGAATTTTTAAATCATTATTATATCATTAATGTTGTCATTAAACACCCGAAGCTCAAAACAACTTTTTTTCTATTCACCTATAATTCAACTGTTTCAGAAAAGTCCCAAAGCATCACCCTAACCTAATATTGATGCTATTAATTCACAAGTGAATTCCATTTTATGAAAATGTTTTTCTAAATATGTATAATTAAATTTTTAAATAAAATCATTAATTATTCAAAAAATATACCTTTAAAACCATAACACATTTTGTAACACCTTCAAAATGTAATCAAGGTCCCAAACAAATATCGTATACCCATAAGACAATAATGTAACAATTTATAATTAAATTTTATGAAAGAACATTTCCATTTTAAATTATTAAATTAATTATAAATCATTAAATAAAATATTTATGGTGTACAAAAATAACAAAACATAAACTGTGAACATTTTTTCAATTTTAAGATGTCTAAAATGTATTTATAAATTCATGGGTGAAGTTTCTATTATTTGGTCAAATTACAATTCATTACTATTCATATGGGTATGTTACTATTCCTATATTACTATTCACTAAGAACCAATTTGATCTTATTAGACTCTAAATTTCTCCCTGATCACATCTTTAAAAGACCATTTTTTTAAAATCATTTCACATTATTAATTATTTAATGAATAAAAAATTATTTTAAAATAACATTTTTTTCCTAAATTCTTCAAAAATACACATCCATTAATTATTCGGATATTTGAAATTCAAAAACCTTTCTATAAGAAGAAATAACAATTTTATTTATACAAATGGATTACACAAGGCAGCTAAGGTATAATTACATAGCCCCTTATAACACCAGCATAGGACCTAAGTGTAAGGAATGCTATGGTGATAGAATCATGGGGTGGCTCGGAAAAAATTTTCCTTGTGGTGATTTCTATCAGCTTGAACTTCTCCGTTAGATGATTCTGTTCAAGATTTAGACATTAATGGTTATCTTGGGCTTGGTCCAGAGCAAAGCCCATTGATGATACCTATTTCCCAAGCTCCGACATATGGTCTTTATATAGCTCGAGTTTACTAGATGAGGCTATTAAATATTATTTCTGTATTAATTATCCAATATAACCATATTTATAAAAACACAATGTAATGATTATATATTCCAATGGTCATATTGACCAATGGTCATATAATTGTCGAAACCCAAATGTCCCATTTTAATTATACCCACTTCATTAATTAATGTACACAGTTTTGTTGAGTATAAAATAAAATAACACACAAAACAAGGAAACAAATATAATTAATCAGTTTTGGTCGTTACAATTAGGAACTTCATGAAGTCCTTTTGGGTCACACCAAAGGGAGTTAGCCAAATTAAAGGTAAAAGTTCCTCTTAAATTATTTTCTTTTATATTACTTATCCAACACCAAAATACATTTGATTCCTTTATTTAGTAACAACACCAGTATCTTTAATATACAAGGATGTTGTTATGATACAAATTCAAACTACACATACACACACCTCCATTAAATGGGTAACAAACACTCTATTTCTGTGGATGGAAAACTAACGCCTCACAAAATGATGATTGTTTAATTATCTCCTACTGCCTATTATGGTATTCATTATGATAAAAATGTTTTTATTTATGATATATATTATGTTTATGTTTTCTTTATTCTTCGTTATTTTTCATTTATAGCTTACCTTTGTGGTTTCCATTATGGTTAAACATGATAATTGCATTTGAGGATGTGTGGACTACCACCCCCTCATAGTGAGATGACTCGTTCATGCCGTATGTGGGACATATAAATATTATAGTTAATGATATTATATATTATATTATACAGAAATTATAATATACCAATGTATCATTATGTTTTCATTCCATTAAATACAAAATAGAAATTAATGTAGTGTTCATGCGTATGTACGTCTTACTGTCTCCATGAATGGTGAATTTCATTTCTTACATCCAATAGTTTTTTATAGTTGCAAATACCTATATATACTAGATATATAAGATATATATGATATATAAATCATTACTATCATTCCGGAGATAATGGACTCTGACCACATGGACACCTAAAAATTATATGGTGTTCAGTTTAGACTCGAGTTCAAAAAATATCGACAAAATGACCATTATTAACATAAATAATTACAAAAGGTTTATAAAATAGTAAAAAGTGATATAAAATTAATAATAAGCTGGAAAAAGGATCTTATGAAAATATAAATTGACCTTTTATAATTATTCAGGAGATTAAAGAATGAAAGGGTCAAGTTGGACATGAGGTAAGGGCCTCCATCTCAATCACTATTCATTGAGTCATACTATGTTTTAAACACGATATTATTTTAAATGGTATCTAAAAACAATTGAAATTTCATTTCATTCAAAGGGAATATTTTTTTGTGAGGCATTTTACTAAACGACAAAAAATGATTTTTTAACATAAGCGGTGACAACGACCTTTTCCACCACCGCGGGTATTATTTGATCATTGGCATCATTACAAAGACGCAATGTTTTTAAAAGAAAATAAATATTGCATACACTTTAACATATTTTGGTATTGAAAATGGTTTTGATAAGTAATTTTTTTATATCAGTATATTTTAATGATATATAGTGATTGAAATGTCAAAATACTGCCATTCCATTAAATTTGTTTTATGTGTTATGATTTTATAATGGTACTTAGGCATTTGACGGATGCTTACTTGATAATCCATATTACAGGTGGTTCCATGATAAACAGAGTTGGGTGGTCACGTTATACCCTCCAATGCATATTTTATGGAAGTCGACCGTATGGCTATTCCACTTAGTGATATGTGTGGAAGTCGACCGTATGGTAATTCCATTTAAGACTGTTTATGTCCTAAGTCACGTTTATATAACATGTGTTCTTTAAATGGTTTTATTATAATATTTTGGTTACAAATGGGTAATCAATGTCCTTTTATTCAGTGAATAGTATTTACTACTTCATAATTATTAGATGGAGTTCTTATGATAATGTATTCATGGTTTACTTGTTGTTTTGAAAACCTAGAGGTTTTCTATCTTTGTGTATCCCATACTGAACATTTTATACTCCTTCCATGTTTTTGAAATGATTTTCATGGCACATAAATTAGAATAGGGTCAATGATGGGACCAAAGAGAAGTCATGTTGTCTAAAACATGGAACTGGACATGACTCTTTTTTTCAAGTGTTTCTATTATTTTTAAAATGGTAACTAAGTAGATGTGTCTACATGTAATATTCATGTTTTTATATATTTGTTTTGACCTAATTCCTTAATGATATAATCTAAAAAATATCCTCAATGTTAATTATCGATTTAATTGATGATTATTCAATGTTTAAGGTCGGGTCATTATATAAATTTAATATGATAAATATTCTAAATAAGGTAAAAATGTCGATATTGATGTTACAATTTTCAAAAATAATGATATTTCTCAATGATTTTCTCATGTAATTGATTTTATTCAAGGGATAGATTCTAATAACACACAATTGATAATGAATAAAAATGAAATTTAGCGATTTTAAATGGAAACTATATCATAATAGAACAAAAATTTAAAGTGTAATCCTTACAAATAAGAAGAAATAAAATTAAATTGTTTAAAAATTCATGAAATGAATTATTAATGAGAAATAATTTATTATAAATATATTTGAGAGGAAAAAATATGATTTAGAATAATCCATTAAAATTTCCCTTGGTGTCAATGATGATTAATTAAAAGTCAATGAAAAGTATAAAGGAACTTGAGTATTATATAAAATTATGTAAATGTAGATTAAATGAGTTAATTTCATTTATACAAATAAAAGGAATCCATAATGGTGACAGAGGTACATAATGGTTGGGAGTACTATCCAAAACATAGATATAGAATTATTTTACTGAAATAATGATATTTAAAATTTGAATACAAAAGTTAAAGGCTATATTGACGTTCATGGTCATTTTATATTTTTTTAGAAATTGTAAATAAAGGAATATTATTCACCTAATTTAAGTATGTAGTTGTTGTACCTATGTGAGAAATGGAAATTATAGGATCCCTAAACACTTCATACAGTTAAATGGAAATCATGGTAGGGTAAAATATTATGAAATAATAAGGTATATAATAATATGAATACATTTAAAATGTAAGAGGAATTAACCATACAATGGACATCATAGGTTACATATTCTTTATGTAGTTTAAAATGTTTTATAATTATAGTTTATAATAGACAATTTAGGGTACAAACAAACATTTGACTGTACAACCCTTTGAATTTTTTATAGAATATTATATCTCTAAAACTTTATTTAACCTTATGTTGAATTATTAATATGGCATATGTTTTACATTGGGTATAATCCCTGGGTATAAACCTTAAAATGTAAAAATGATCCCTATAAATATTTAAAATATGAATTCTACCATATGAAAATATGGAGATTATGGTGAGAAGACTTATTAGTGTTCATATAAAATTTTATGGAGTATGTTTTTAAATGTTAATATGTAATTATATTATTAGAGAAACTATTATATTTTATTTTAAAAAATATGAAATGAAATATTTATAATGATGACTAATAATAACAGAAAATGTTGATTAAATTATTTTTATTGAAATAAATATCATGATCATTCAAATAAATCATGATCCATGATGAGATAATTAATCAAATTAAAGATTCCTCTTTTTTGTTTTTTTAGAGGAAGAGTTCCACACTACAAACCAAATATCCACATTTTATTACATGTGTATTTATACCCATGGATATATATATCATAAAACTAAAAATTATGGATTTTATGGAGTTTAAAAGAATTAAATCATCTCAATTCCTTTGAGATAATTGACTATGAAATTAAATAAGAATTCATTATAAAAAATATCTTCCACATTTGAATTACAGGATCACCTATTGTCATATATTGAGTATATTCCTAACAAAAAATTGGGAAAAATATACATGGTACAATGAATAAAAAATATAATGATATGAATATAAATATTAATGAGTAAACATTAATATTACATAAAGAATCATTTACCATTTCATGTATGGGGACCAGATCTTGTACCTGAAATAGGTACTCATACTAGAATGAAGTAAAAATTAAGAGGAAGATGAGGAGGAGTATTATGATATAATAGTATAATAGAAGGATATCAACTATGGGATGCTGGAGAACAAGGAGACTAAGAGAAAGGTCGAGGTGTTCCACCTGAAGAAGGATGTGTATTAGAAGTCTTTCTTGATGGTATGTGAAAGGATAAATTTAAGGATTTTGTGATGCAATTTCAATCACATTATAAGGATAAAGATATTTTATATAAATTAATAATTTGTGGGATGCTTTACTTATGTTATGTAATATAAACACTCTCTAGTTTTCCTTTGGAATAAATGTTGGGAATTCAGGTAATCATGGTCAGATACAATATTTTGTGACAAATCATGTTAATAGTATATGAATCTAGTGTTGGAAAATCTAATGAATAATATTATAATAAATCATTTAAATGTGTAAAATGTAATTTATTTTGTATTTAGTTAATCTAAATATATTATCTAGAATATTAATTGAAAGCGCAGAATGCATTCAGATATATGGTAAGGGATCTCTCTGGAACCATCATATTTTATTTGGGTTACATGTTCTCCCCCTTTGCCTCAATTTGTTCCTTAATTATCCTTATATAATTTTCCAATATTATATTTATATCTATCAAATATTTGTATGTATCTCTAGTCAAATATCATTGATGGGGAATTATATTATTATAAGGTTCATTCTCAATTCCCCTTGATAAGAAAATCCAATTAAAGGGAACTAATCCTTTTCAATCCCATTATAAATGACATTGAAATACTATTTTAATACTAAAATATTTATCTCAAATAAATATAATTTTCATAAATTATATTTGTTCATTTCATGTTTTCTAAAAATAATTATGGCTTTATCCTCATTAATGACTAAGTATTTTATCCCTATAATTGCACTTAAGTGGATCAATTATAAATTTACCTAAACAATTATCATGAGTTCACATTATTTGGATGTAATTATTCATGATCCCTTATAATTTATAATTTATAATTATAAGTAATTATTTAACTCCTTATTACATGGGTACCATTAGAATGCACACTTTTATTAAGCCTTATGACATGAGTACGATAGCCATTTCATTCCCCGGGTAACCCTTATGTTAATTACATATGCATTATTTATAATGTGTAAAAAATATTAATCAACAATTTAAAATGGGTGTGGCCAGATAGTGATCCAATGTATTTGGTAGGGTTTTATTCTAATGAGATGTCATGTATGGGATTTGAGAGTAAACCTAATCCATTATGGGACTTTTTCCACAGTGTGATGTGGTCTTTGAATTTTTCCTTATGTCATGATTATGTCATGTTATATATTGGTACCACATTAAAATGTTTCCATGATTATATGATTCTATGCCTTAATTTATTTGATTCCATATTGTTATTCAGGAATTATTGATTTTATCATATAATTATATTACTTCTAACTATTGTATTATTCTATATTTATATGTTTAATATCGTTAAAGGATTTTTATCTAATTCCATTATATAGGTATTCCCTATTTAATCCTATAAAAATTTAGGAGATCAAATTTAGTTATGATCCCAATTTGCAGAATAATGAAATTATATTTTATTCTTATTTCATATTTTATAATAATGTACCTAATCTTCTAAAGACACTCGACTAATCAATCCTTGTTCATTAAAATGAATAAAGTAATGTAATATTATGTTTCAAATGATTGAGTCTATATAGTTGGAATCAGATCATGGTCATTTTTTTAGTTATAAGGACTTGAAACATTTTCTAAGAACCTGAGGGATATTTCTATCCACATGGAAAACATAGATTGAAAAAATTGGAATCAAAAGTTAGGATTACTTTTCATTAATATGTTTATCATTATATTTTCGTCATTTCCTTTTTATATCATCATTAGATAAGTTTTAAAGGAACCTAATTTTCATTTTCATTTATTGTTAATGTTTAGAAGAAAGGGATGACGTGCTAACATCAAATTTTATAAGAAATGTGATGCTCTCTCTATTGAGATACCAATCCTATTAGGAACGTGAGATTAGAACATCATGAAATTACTATCTCGGTTTGATTGATTTATTAATAATAACATGAATTATGAGGAACACAAAACTTCTACTAGGATAGATTATGTTTTGGTCAAATACTTTATGTTAAAATAGACTCCTATATTTAGTTTATCTAGTGATCCCCTCATCATGTAATGATGGATTAACACCCTTAAGTAGATATTATTTTTTACAATGTTTGGAAGAGGAGAAATTCATTATGGTAGTTTATCATTTTTATTAAGAATCATATCATTGGTGGATGGAGATAAAAAACAATCTCAATAGAGGAAATTAAATCAATGGATTGGGAAGAATTTAATAAAATAATCAATAAATATTTTCCATTAAATATCCATCTTACTATGGAGAGGTTGAACCTCAATCAAAAGAAGAAGGAATATGAGTCCATAGAAGCATATGAGGAAAAATAAACAAGGTTTTCATGGTATACTTGTTTATTTTTCGTGAACACTAAATTCATTGTGGTTTAATTCCAAAGTGGATTAAATCCATGTCTACAAAACAAATTTAAAAATTGAGACTATGATAGCTACATGTAGATTTCTCATTATACCCTGAATATCTAAATTGAAATTTAAGACTCTCAATGGACTAATAGGATTGAAGATAAAAATGGAAATATGATGTTCATTATGGGATGAAAAATAGTAAATCCCCAATTGGAATGAAAATCCATTTTCCCATGAGCCAAATGTGTGGGAAGAATAATGCTAGGAATAATATAAAGGGAACCATGAGATGGATCAAATGTGGAAGAGAGGGGATTTAGGATAAAAATTTCATGTAGGATATAATTAATCATGCTAATGTGGAGGAAGATAGGAAAGTTTTTTATCAACATCCAGTATACGGTATACTATTTCAACTATAAGTTACATGGGTCATATTTGAGCCAAATCCGTATACTAAGGGTTGTCAGATACAATCAATAATAGAAAACTCCAAGGCAGTAAGGAAGGTAATATGACTGATACTGATGTGGTGATAGGTATGCTGGTTAATAATTCATGAATAGATACAACACTATTTGATAATGGTTCTATGAATTATCTCATATCTTGTATGATTATTTGAACAATTCGGAGGCCACCTCAAAATATGATGGTTGGTTCATTTTGGAGAATATATACTGGGGAAATTAGTGGGTCTAAATTATATACCTCCAGCTCCCACAATCATCGGGGACTATACCCACCATAAATTATTATATTAAATCCATTATTGGAGTATGATGGTATTTTTATAAGGGGTGTCAACTTTATATAAAGACAACATCATCTTTCGAGAGAGGGAGATCACTCTTCACATCACATGGCATCCTCCTATTTTTTACAATTGTATGGAGGAATATGAATCATCTTCATAATCATCAACTCAAGTGAGGATATTATTTCATTATGAGAAATCATCTCTAGGTCAAATAATTAAGATAAATAAGTGTTCCATTCTTGTAGACATTCCAATTGTGTGGGTCTACACTGATGTTATCTATAATGAATTTCATGGTGTTATTCCTAACTAGGTGGATTAGTTCTCAATTGAACTTATACTTGTATCCTTTCATATAGAAAAAAATCATTATAGTATTCCTATAATTGTTTTGGATGATTTGAAGAAACATTAACAAGTAAATATATACAAGGGTTTCATATGCTTGAGTGCTTCACTGTGGAGTAGGTCATTCAACATCATCAAGAATATAAATTTATCAATAGGCCTTTGAATTTATTTTCATGAGATTATTAGAATCATGATGAAGAACAAGTATAACCTCTCATGGATATACAACTTGTTAGATATACTGTGTGGGGACATGTACTTCTCTAAGGTTAACCATTGGTCAGAATATCACAATGTGAATTTGATGAAGGGATATATTCCCCAGACTTCACTATGAATAAGATATGGACACTATTATTACATAGTTATTCAATTAGGACTCAATAATTCTCCAATAATATTAATGGAAGTAATTTATAAAGTATTTAGACATTTCTATAACCAATTTAGGGTAGTATTTATATATTATATACCGATATACTCCTTGAGAAAGGAGGGCCACAATGACTATTTTATTTATATGATAATGAATTTTTTTATGGAAAAATATATGAAAATTATAGTAAATTTGTGTTATAGATAGATAATGTTTAAAATTTTAGGTCATGTTCTCACTAACAAAACAATATTCAAGGACTGTTATAAGAAAGGCCAATTGAGCAGTGGACTAGATGATCATCTATAATGGATATCTATATTTTTCATAATCTAGCAGTGTATTAATGATGATTTATGTGGAACTTATCATGATTATCAATCCCACTAACCATGATAACATGAAAGGGAGTGAAGTTTGATTACAAAACTAAATGTGAATACCAATACAAAGAGTTTAAAATAGGAGTATAACTACTCCAGTAATTACACAACTCAGAAGTGGAGAATTCATCATGGAATAAAAATATTCATCAAATAAGTGCCGAGGATGTGTACAAATAAAAAAATTACCTTGTGATAACACATTATTTAAGGAATATTAAATTTCATGAGAAAAACAATCCCTTGCATGATCTATGGTTAGAGGATGAGATATTTTCATTGATGTTCTAGAAGAAGTATATCTTTGTGAAATAGTGTGAGATATATTCTAATTGCAGGAGACTCAAAAATTTATTTTTTGTGGAAGAAGCATAATATCCAAAAATGAAGATGGTTTGACCTCATCAAGGATTATGATATCTCAACCCACTACCATCCTGGTAAATGTAATAATGTATTTGATTTCCTTAAGTATAAATAATCATTAAACATTGTCAATTATGTGAATTTATAATGATCCAGTATTCATTGTCTCACAAAGGATCTATATTTAGAGACTAATGGTGGGGACATAATCATTATATTCTCAAATTATTTCTCAACTATCCTTTATACAGAGATACAGTATGATAAAATGAATTATCTTGTAATTAATTAGAATGAATAATATATTTGAAATAGGAAATCCTTGGTATTCAAATTTGACATGGAAGGATTCATAAGATTATGTTCAAGAATATATGTACAATAAAATCCTAAGATAATTTTGGATATTATGAATGATGCACAAAACTCAACTATATATTTTCACCCAAAGAGAAAAAATATTTATCAATAACAATGAGGTAATTATTGCTCAATAAAATGAATAAGGGGATAACTAAATATGAATCAAAGTGTCTTGTATGTCAAAAAGATATAGTTAAAAGGAAGAAATATAATGTGATCATGCAACAATTACCTATATCAATGTGGTAATGGGAAAAATGAACATGTACATTTTCACTGGACTTACGAAGACATCCCTATGAAATATTTCTAAATGGGTTGTTGTTAATTTTTATAAAAAAATTATAACTTTATTTCCATCATAAAATAATTTTGACTGAAAAAAAACATAAATTGATATATATCAGAGAGATTTTGAGATTACAAGGAGTACCATTAATGATTGATTCTAATCAAGATTTTACATTTACCACCACATTTTGGAAAAAATGATCTATCATTAACTATGCATCGATATGATCTTCAGTAAGGTCCATCACCCTAAAAATTATGTCCATTTTGTAAATACTATTCAAACACTATAGGATATTTTGAGGGAATTTTTAATGGACTTCAAAGGGGGTGTGATCATCATCTACAAATAGTTATGTTCTCTTACAATATTACCTTCAAATCATGCATCCAAATTTCTCCATATGAGTCCCCTTACTGGAAGAGATACAAAACACATGCATGCTTAAATAAAGTCAATGAATACTATAATTTGGGACCTCATATGGATTAATAAATGATTCAATAGGTGATGTCATTCATTAGAACAACTTGACTAAACATATATCATATGAAGAGATATATAGTCAATCGTTCAGGGGAAATCGATTTTTAGGTTGGATATAACACATTCCTCTACCAATCCCCATGGAATAGAGTCATGTGATTTGGTATGAAGGGATTATTTTTTCATGTACATTATTCCATTTGATATTATTGATATCATTGGAGATATAGAATATCGACTAGAAACTCCACCAACCATGTCTCAAATAGATGATGTATTCCATATAACCCTCATAAGGAAGTACATACCAGATCTATCACATGTATTTAATTAAGAGGTGGTACATCGGGAACATGATCTCTCGTATGAGGATTAATTGGTGAAAATGTTGGACCATAGAAATAATGTTTTTCAAAATAAACCACTAACCTCGTTAAAGTACTAGGGATGAACCAAAAATACGAGTAGGTGACATTGGAACTAGAGGAAGTGATGATAGATATATAATATCATCTATTTTCACCATAGTATGTAATTTTTTTAATGGTGTAATATAATATTGGGGAAATAATGTAACACCATTATATTTTTATGAAATATTACACATTAAATAATTTTATTTCTTAGATAGTTGGTTCTCCATACTACCCTGAGTATAAATAAACCGCCACATAATATCAAATAATCTACATGATTGTTTTGACCAACACTCCAAATTGGTCGGTATGAATTGTTATAACAATATTGTTAAATATATCCATTTTTATGATATAAATATTTAATAAAATTTAGTAAATTTATTTTTTTCGTTATATATATGTTTTAACAAAAATGTTATTTATTTCATTCAATGGGAAAATAAGAAAATTTAATTTTGGACACATTTATAAAATAAATTTGATAAAAATAAAATCATTTTGAAATAACCATAATATAACTAGTATATGACTAAATTTTTTGACTTTTATAAAAATGTAAAATGTTTTCTGAATAGAAAAAACATACAGTTTTTAAAATACTTTACCATGTGTGAGGTCATAAAAACATAAATATGATATAGAAATTTCTTAAATTTATTTAATGACTAATGTAAGATAATATAATGAAAAAATCATTAAAAATTCATAACATATAAACTATAAAATATTTCATGATAAATATAAAAATCATTTTCATGTCGATGTATTACATGTGAATCATTGAAAAGGTAACAATTGGTTCCTTATAGATATTACAAAAGTGTCAAAAATACTTTGAAATAATTTATTTTTAAATATCACTAAAAAATGTTTATTTTTTGGATGGTTTATATTTTTTCATATATGAAATTTTTCATATCTAAAATCGTTTGAAATGCATGCGTAAGGCTAGATTAGTAAAATTATCCAATTAAATAAGTTGTATTGATTTTTATTTTTGTAAATATGATGAGTATAAATAATTATTTTGAGAATATATATTTTTTTTCATGATTTATATTTATTTTTTATTTTTATATAGGAAATAATTAACTTCAATTCTTATGCAACGCTGACACGGTTCTTGGGAAGGCCAAGTAAAATTCAATAAAATCATTTTAATTAATCTTATAAGAACCATTCAATGATACATAAATGTATATAAATAATATTTTATGATTACGTTTTGACCCTTAACACCATTGCATTGAATTTGGGACCATTTAGATACAAATCATTGATATTAGGTCCCATAAAGTATTTTATTTAAATGAATGGTAAACATTTTTCACTATGGTATTTAATAAGTGGATCATTTTTAGTAAATTGATTCCTAAAATATATGTTAAAAAGTGTACTCTATTTTGAAATATAAATGATTTATATTATTCATGGAAATGTATTTTTAATTTTATTGGAATAAATAATTACTTTAAATGATTACACATCAGTGCTGCAGTAATTATTAAATTAATGGAAAACCCAATGAAAATATAATAATAAATAATAAAATAAATATGAATCAAATAAAAGAGTTATATTAATGTAAATTACATTTATAGGATATAAAAATAGTTGTTTGAATTTTTCTCAATGTTTTTGTGTTTTTAAATCCTTTGTTCTTGTTGGTATCAAAGTTGAAAATACTGATATTTATTGAATATAATATTTTATTAAATTATTTAAAAAATCATAAAAATATTAAATATGTTGAATGGTTATATTATATGGATATAATACCCATCCCTGTTTATTATTAGAAATTTTTGAAGCTTCTGGGTCTTCAATAGTTTTATTTTTAAAAACAAATTTAAGAAATTACAAATGTACCCATTATCTTAAACATATATGAGAACAAATTCATTCAAATAATTTCAAAATATTGATCCTTCTTTCTCGAATATAATCTAAAAATTTATTTTTTCCCAT
The DNA here is from genome assembly GCA_963277665.1 of Viscum album. Lineage (NCBI taxonomy): Eukaryota > Viridiplantae > Streptophyta > Magnoliopsida > Santalales > Viscaceae > Viscum > Viscum album. The sequence continues at coordinate 776,196 of CAUJRU010000070.1, forward strand.
GTCTCTATCCATATTCTAGGGGTTCTAGTCTCACCAAAATTCTAATTCAAAGCTTCTTTCTGTATCCTTCATGGAGGTGATATTTAATGGATAACTTTTTTAAACAACCTCTCGTAATTTCAAATATTATTATACATTATCCACTTCTAATTATTCCATTAAAAAAATAATAACTTTGATATAATTTATATTATTTAATTCTATAATGATAATGTATTATTATATATACATATATTTCCTTATATCCTTCTAGTTATGGAAATGATACCATTGTCCAAATTATGGAGATTAATAATCTCCATGGATAATGAGTATTATTTTTCTATTAACTAGTTAATGGATTGAAATAATACTATAATTAAGTTTGAATGGTATTCTACTGTGTATATTACAATTTATGCTTTTTTTTGGAAAAATGGTACAGAAACAATTTTTTTACAACAAAAATAGTTTGTGATGGACGAAAAAACTACCAACATAAAATAAAAATGTATCATTAATATTTTGAAAAATGAATAATCTATATTTCAGAACAAAAAATGATATGTGGGAAAAAAATTATTATATATGTGAATAATAAAAATTTCATTTCACTTATGCATTTTTATTTACATTCGACAAAAGCTTCCATAAAAATTCCCAAGTTATCCAATCTATAAAACATGAATCAAATGCTCTCAGAACAACAAAAAAGATCAATATAACTCCTATTAATTTTCATTAATGAACTTAATACAATTATAATAAATTAACTACATGGACAATAGGTTATTAATTAATTGATTTATTAATTTAATTATCCAGGACATTATGTTCAAGTGACGAATGCATTTGGACTTAATGTAAGGGATATCTCTGATACCTCCATATTTAATTTGAGTTAATATTTCACTCTATTTTACCCTATTTATCGATTATTTATTCTTATATAATTATCATATGTTCTATATATATGTCCCACATATATTTATGAATCTTAATTGGAATGTTTTATGTGTAATGAAAAATTTTATAAGTGTTCTTTCTCAATTATTCTTTATTAGAAAAAGAAATTAAAGGTAGATTCTATTTTTATTACATGTTATCATGTACATTAAATAAACACTTTCAAACCTGTCATGATCCAACCCATGTACCCTAGTAACCCGATAATTGAGTGGGCCCTGACATAGCCCGAAGGGCATTCCTGATCCCCACGGGTCAGTGACTAGCACCTGGCATCGAACACCATACAAGTGGGAACGAATTTTCGACAAGGATGCAGAAGAAAGAGTAAAACAAACAGTACGAATAAAAAAGAAACTCCATAGGGTGCATTGTACCAGAAAACAAAGATGCACATAAATCCCAAAGTACAACAAACCAAGTTTATAAAATAGGAAAACAACCCCATAGACCCCAAGGACACAACTCACCACGTTGAAAACTCAACAGCTGGATCCACCTCAAAGTGATATTATCCCCTTACACGATCTTGGAAGAAGGAGGTCTACAATCACCCGAAGGAAAATGTAGGTTGTGAGCATAATCCCAGTAGGATACCACAAGATATTCCCTAAAAGATTCCAAATAAATATTATCCAAAGAAAAAAAATTCAATTTTAAAGTAAACAGGTTTGGAAATAGTAAAGCATGTTTTAACAAATCATGCTATTCATTTTCATGTAAAAAAATGTTCACCAAGAAAAGTTTTACAATTATGAAATACTTTTAGTACAATAGTATAAATAAAAATAGTTACATAAAAAATTTTATGTAAAATTAACAGGCATATAAAGAATTGGAAGACATATATACATCACATATAAATATTTAGGCGAGAAACATGGTCATCTGCCAAAAGTTACGATAGTATTCATCAGTTATGGGATTCTAAAGTCTCTATGTGAAGGAATAAAAATTTGTATACACACAACCCTATGACACTTACCAAAGGAGACTCATCACCAACCCATCAGGTATGTGAATCGCCGCAAGTATGTTTTAGAACATTGTCATATCGTAGTGTGTATCAAAATAACTCACTAACTACCTAAGGCTTACATTCCCTCTTACATGATGGGCGAACTATTTTAAGAATTCATAAAATACGATCAATCGCATTCATCAATTTCAAACTACCATTTCCATTCCATTTAAAACCACAACAGGTTTTATTCAAAAACATGCCTTTTTCACAAGATAAAACCAATGGGTTTCTATCAAAAAAATTAGCCATTTTCACCTGTTTGAAATCAATTCAAAACCAATTCCATCATTTCACAATTAATTTCCACAATTGAAATCTATAATTCAATTGAAAACATTTCCATCAAATATATTACTTAAATTCAACAATTTAAATTATCCAATTTCTATAAACACACACACCCCAATTCAATGGAATTGGGGGTTTCCCAATTCTCTTGCCAAAACCAATTCAAATATCTCAATTAAAAGGAATTGAATTAAAAACAACAAGTCAAATAAGTCAAGCAATGAAGAAAATCAATTAATAATTTCAAGACGAAACCACATACCTTAAAGTTTTTGACCAAAACTACAACGGTTGAAGAACATTCAAGAATCATGGTTGATTCTCCAAAAACATGTCCTAGATCCCTTCCCCTAGAAACACAAAGAACCAAACTCAACATTTTTTCATTTACACACTTAGATATAAAAATAAAAGTCGTAGATATAAGAAATCAAGGGATGATGGGAAGTAGATCTAATTAGATCTACGAAACCGATCAATAAAGAAGAAGAATGATCACATTCCTTGAGAATCCCACTTCAATTCACCAAGAGGAGCCTTTGGATCACCTCGAGAACAAAGGGATAACCTTCTATAACTCCGGGACAAAAAATCCCGAGTTAGGGCCACATAGTAGGAAAAGCGAAGAATTTAGAGGCAAAACGGCCAAGATCTGCAATTTAAGGATCTAATTTAAAGGGATCGCATAGTTTGTCCACACGGGTTGTCAAAACGTGCGTACACCATGAAGATCTCATTGTCCACGGTTTCTGGTCCGCATGGTTTAGTCGCACGGTTTACCAAACAGTGTGCACACCGTGCGTACCCCACTGTCCAGTTCTACTAGGTTGTCACGGTTTGATCGCACGGTTTATCAAACCGTGCGCTAAAAGTGCAAAATCCATTGCCTTTTTGTTTTACTTAAAATTTCTCCCAAACGCACGCCCAAGGCACTACTCCAAAACAGAGGCACGTAGAGACCTCAAAATTACCTAAAAATGTAACGGGATGTTACAAAATCCCAACCATAAGACCTTTATGTCCCCAGAAAGCCTATGAAGAAACCTCCATTTCAAAAAGATGAGGCCAATGCTCTCTCATTAGTGCCTCCCTTTCCCACGTTTCATGAGAATCTGAACCATGCTGCCAAGGTATACAGACCAGAGGTATCATTCTTCCACGAAGTACCTTGGTCTTAGAATCTAGAATCCTAACTGGTCGTTTAGTCACAGATAAATCTGGTGCAATTTCAAGATCACTCCATCTCACAACATGAGATGGATCGGAGAGGTACTTCCGCACCTGTGATACATGGAACACATTATGTATCGACGTCAATTGTGGTGGTAGAGCTAGATGGTAAGCAACTTTTCCCACAGGGACAACAACCTCGAAAGGTCCCACAAAACGAGGAGAATGCTTCCCTTGCCTCCCAAGCCATAGATGACCTAAAAGAGATGAAACTTTCAAGAAAACCTGGTCACCAACTGATAACTCTAGTGGTCTACGACGACGGTTGGCATAAGACTAGCACCGACTTTGCACTGTCAACATTCTCTGAAGAATAAACTGGATCTTTTTTGTCGTCTCTTAGACCAAAATCGGCCCTACCAAAGAACATTCACCAATATCCGACCAACATAAGGGTGATTTACACGGACGTCCATACAATGCCTCAACAGGAGCCATTTTAATCGCATATTGATAAATGTTGTAATAAGAAAACTCAGCTAACCCCAGATAATCATCCCAAGATCCACCAAAGTATAGAACACAAGCATTGAACATGACCTCAAGGATCTGAATACCACTCTCTATCTGGCCATCTGACTGTGGATGGTAGGTCGTGCTCAAACGGACCTAAAATCACAGTGCCTCCTGAAGGCCTCTCCAAAAATGGGATGTAAACCAATGATCCCTATCAGAGACAATTTCATATTGAACTCTGTGAAAATGAACAATTTCTTTCACATATATATTTCCCAACTCCTTTACAAGGTTGTCGGGTCACGGCCCGCCAGGTACCACCAGTTTTTCCACAGACAAGTGGGGACCACCCTAGGGTCCAAATCAGATGAACTTAGCGACATAAAAGGTACCTTAAAACGTAACGGGATGCTACAACCTCCCCACCATAATACTATTATGTCCCCAAAAAGCCTATGAAGAAAAATCCATGTCAAAAAGATGAGGCCACTGCTCTCTCATTAGTGCCTCCCTTTCCCACGTCTCATGAGAATATGAACCATGCTACCAAATTATACGGACAAGAGGTATCATTCTCCCACGATGTACCTTGGTCTCATAATCAACAATCCTGACTGGTCGTTCAGTCACAGATAAATTTTTTTCAAATTCCAGATCACTCCTGCTCACAACATGGGATGGATCAGAGAGGTACATCCACAGCTGTGACACATGGAAAACGTTATCTATCGATGTCAGCTGTGGTGGTAGAGCAAGACTGTAAGTAACTTTTCCCACAAGACCAACAACCTCAAAAGGTCCTACAAAATGATGAGAAAGCTTCGCTTGCATCCTAAGCCATCGATGAACTAAATGGGGTTAAAATTTCAAGAACACCAGGTCACCAATTGAGAACTGTAAAGGTCTACGGTGACGGTCAACATAAGACTCGAACTGACTTTTCATTGTCAACATTCTCTGACGAATCAACTGGATCTTCGTTATCTTCTATCGAACCAAACTCGATCCTACCAAATAACGTTCACCAAAATCCGACCAACGTATGGTAGATTTACACAGAAGGACATAAAATGCCTCAAAAGGATCCATTTTAATCATAGATTGATAACTGTTGTTATAAGAAAACTCAGCTAACCACGATAATCATCCCAATATCCACCAATGTCGAGAACACAAGTGCAGAGCATGTCCTCAAGGATCTGAATTTCTCTCTCTGTCTGTCCATCTGACTGTGGATGGTAGGCCATGCTCAAACGGACCTAAGATCCATGATCTTCATGAAGGCCTCTCTAAAAGAGAGAAGTAAACCGAAGATCCCAATCAGAGACTATTGCAGATGGAACACCATGAAAACGAATAATTTCTTTCACATAGATATTTCCAAACTCCTCAACATGGACATTGGGTCATGGCCCGCCAGGTACCACCAGTTTCCCCGTACAAATGTGGGGCCCACCCCAGGGTCTACCCATGTGCCTGAATGGGTCCTATCAGAGACTATTGCAAATGGATCTCCATGCAAACGAACAATTTCTTTCACATATATATTTCCCAACTCCTCAACATGGCCGTTTGGTCCTGGCCCGCCAGGTACCACCAGATGCCCCGCAGACACGTAGGCCCCACCCCAGGGTCTACCAACTACCAGAATGGGTCAACTGGCTAACTAAAATCCTTACCAATGAACACATGTCCTTTCTAGTGTGTATTGTCCTCACTCACACACATCCTGGAAAACATCCCAAAAGGTCACTCATCTGAATCACTACTCCAGCCCAAACATGCTTAACTATGGAGTTCTAATCATGTAGGGTCTTGAAAACGAAGATGCACCATGTTGACATGAGTCATATCATTTAGCCATTTAACCCTTTATCATTCGGGGATGTTACAATCACCCCCCTTTTAGAGCACAACGTCCTCATTGTGGTCCCTTCATCTCAACCCAAGCAGTGCACCGCTAATAAGGATGGGTTCCTCCTCTGATACCAAATGAGGCAACTAAGTCCCGATAACAGCACAACCACCCCACTTTAACATGGCCATCGGGTCCTGTCCCACTAGGTACCACCAATTTCCCTGCAGACACATAGGGCCCACCCCCGGGTCCACCCACGTGCATGAACGGGTCATCTGACTAATGAAAATCCTTACAGGACAACACCTGTCCTTTTCAGTGTGTTTTGTCCTCACTCACACACATACTGGGAAACATCCCAGAAGGTCACCCATCCTGATCACTACTCCAGGCCAAGAATGCTTAACTGTGGAGTTCTTATCATATAGGCTCCTGAAAAGGAAGGTGCACCTTGTTGACATGAGTCATATCATTTAGCTATTTAACCCTTTATCATTCGAGGATGATACAAAGCCACCAATATTTTTCAAAAATAACAAAATTTATCGTGAGAATAATTTTTGTTAATTTCATGTTTTATGAAAAACATTTATGTTTTTATCCTCTTTAAAAACTTGAATGTTTTCACTAAAATTTCACTCAAGTGGTCCATTTAAAAAATTTCCTAGACACTATTTTTTTGATTGAAATCATGTCCGTTTGAAATAATTATTCATGATATTTTATTATTTTTATTTTAGAATTTCTTTTAAATTATTTAATCCCTTATTTTATTGATACGATTATGATACATCATTTGATTATTATTTATGAAATGATTATGACACCCCTATTCTTCCACGGGTAGAACTAAAATTTGTTAATTATGTTCGAATATTTATGTGTAACACATATTCATGAACATGTTATAATCGGTGTTCCTAGATAGGTTTCCAATTGATTGGGTAATGATGTCATGTATAGGATTAGGGAGTAAACCCTAATCCATTATGGGACTATATTAGCCACATGATATAGTCATGGAAGTTAGTCTTGAATCATGTTTCTTCCATGTTATATGTTTCTTCCTCTTTTATATGATTACATTATTGCATGATTCCATTTTCTAAATGCTCTAATTCCTTATTTTTATTTATGATCTATAATTTTTCTCTTATCATTTTATTCTTTCTTACTCTTGTGATATGATTTATTAATATTTCTATTCCCTTTCTTGGATTTTTTTTCTCTTCCTTTTTTCAATGCATTCCCCGTATTATCCTATGAATATATAGGAAATAAGAAGGATTTATGAGCCTATTAAGGAGATTAGTAAATTGATTTTTTATTTTAGTATCATTTATTCTAGTCATGTACCTATTACTCCATTTATATTATACTATTCAATCCTTGGGTATTATAATGCCTAAAATCATGTAATATTATGTCTAAAATGATTGGGTTGCTATAGGTATCCTAGGATAGATCAATTGTTTTTTGAAATTTATTAATTTTAAAATATGAAATAATGATTTTTTGAATCTATTGAGATTAAGATGAGAGATAACTATGTATACATCCTTTTCGGTCATGAACTGAAAATATCATGAAAAACTATAATGAACAAGAATAAAAAAGTAGGAAATGAAATTGAGAGACATCATAATTGAAAATAAGGATTTGACATTACATGAAATTTTACAATGTGATGATTATTTATATACCAAATATACTATAAACAATACTATTGAAAAAGATATTTTGATATATATATAGTGTGGGGAAGAGGAGTGTACTAATAAAATTTAAGATATCATCTCTAAACTCAAACATCATTTAATGAACTTTCCTATGGAAATAGTAAGCATTATATTATTGTTATCAAGTAACTAGTTGATAAATGGTCATAATATGGAGAGAATTTTGAAATAATATAGAATAAACTCAGTAACAACTTTTCAATGTGCATTGATCTCATTGACCTTTTCATAGAAAATTAA